>CAJGYO010000017.1:75739925-76148839 GCA_904845875.1 Miscanthus lutarioriparius
GCGTCGAATGTACCCACGGAGGGTTTCATCGGCCTTCGGCGGCGATTCTTGAGGTCCCATGGGTTTCAGGTGTTTATACATGCCTAGAAGTTGCACGAAGGTCTCCATGAGATCCGCCCAACTCGAATGGCGTTGGACGGTAGGTGCTCCAACCACGCTCGTGCCGAATCGGCCAAGAATAGCGGGAGATTGCGAATAATGAAATTGTCATCACTCGCACCACCGGCTTGGCAGGCGAGCCGATAGTCCTCCAGCTAGAGCCCGGGGTTCGATTCTCTAGAATATTTTGGGATATTGGTGGGCGGTCGGTACCTCGGGGGGTACGCAGCGTTGAGGATGTGTCGGCCAAAGGCCCGAGGGCCTGGCAGGCTGGGACTCAGGCTCCGGTCCTCGCCGTTGTCATAGCGTCCGCCGCGTCGTGGATGATAGGCTCGACGAGCTTCTTCTCTTTCACCGCCATGAGTGCACCTACGGGCGTCGATGGTGCTGCGCATGTCACGGCTGTGGCCGAGACGTTGATGTACTGGGATAGCCGAGCGCTGCCTGTTGCCCGGCGGCGTCTGGTGAACGGATGCGTCCTTGGCGGGACGTACTGAGGGCGCGTGCTGGCTGGTGTCGAGTTCATGTTGTCGAGACAACGAGCTTTCCGCCTGCTGTGCCGCCGCATGTTCGAGCAACGTGCGAATTTCTCGACGGGCGCGGCAATCCTCGGACGTCGCAGCCTCTGGAAGGCCGTGCAACAAGGCCATCGCTACGGCGATGTTCTGGCTCGCTCGAGCGAAGTGAGGGAGAGTCCCATCATTGGTGAGGATCCTCCGATGCACATCATGGGCCAAGGTGCGTGCGTGCCCACCTTCCCCGCGACGCTTGATCTCCTCCTCGATGTTTCGGTATTCTCGGACAAGCTATTGCCCGGCGTCATCGATCTCCGGCTTTCGTGCTCTTAGCTACTCCATCCTTACATGAGATGGAGCCCCGTTGCCTGTTGGGGTTGTTTCTTCTCTAGAGATGCTTTGGACGTGTCCCTCAGGGGTTTGCGTCATGAAGCATTCCTGGGAAGGGTGATGGCTCCCCTTGCTGGAGTTGGAGCTAGAGGACGATTCTAGTTCCTCTGCGAGGAGCCCGTAGAGTGTCTCCGGATCATGTTTGACTACCCCCATGAACTCGCTGTCCGTAGGCGGCTAAACCATGCGTAGTGACAGAAGGTGGCCGGCGGTCGCCGTGGCGTTGCGGAGACCGAACAAGGTTACCGCTTCGAGCGCTTCGACGGGCCTTTCGGAAATAGGGTGATCTTTGTGTGGGGCTCCTGGATAACTGGGGTCCAAGGGAGTCGCCACCAGGCCCTCAAGCCTCGGGGACGGTGAGGTTGATGGAAGGGAGGGGTCAGCGACTGCGCGTGTGGGTCGGCCTTGACTCTCCTCTTCGTGTGACGATGAAATCTAGGTCGCCGAAACGCACATGTGCGCCCGGGGCCCAGCTGATTGCGTGGGTGGCCATCCGAGGCCTGGTTTGGAATGCGCAAGCCCCTACCTAGCGCGCCAACTGTTGGTGTTTTGTACAAGCACCGGCAAGTAAATTTATAGTAATGCACGTTAGGCTCGGATGGTGCGCTCCCTACCTAGCGCGCCAACTGTTGGTGTTTTGTACAAGCACCGGCAAGTAAATTTATAGTAATGCACGTTAGGCTCGGATGGTGCGCTAAAGGACACAAGATTTATACTGGTTCGGGCTGAATATCCCTACGTCCAGTTTGTTGCTGCTCGTGTTATTAGCACCGTGAATGGTTCGTAGTAGGGGATACAAACGATCGAGAGAGGGATAGGTCCCAAGTCTCTGATGGAAGGGTCGAAAGGAAGTTGAGAGCTTGGTAGTAGCTTGACTATGTGTGCGTGTTGCCTTGTTTTCTTTGTCTCTTTTTAGCTGGACGAAGCGCATCCCCTTTTATAGATGAAGGAGATGGCTTTACAAGAGCCAGGGCCTAGAATCCGTGCTCTACCTAGCCTCCTTCCTCATTCTGATGGGTGCGAAAGGAAGATAAGTGCCTATAATACTGTCGATGCTTCTGTAGAATGTCAGGATGGTGTTACAGAATAGTGCCCTACGCAGGGTATCGGCTGAAGTATAGTGGTTTTGACTTATGAACCTCGCCCAGCCTTGCTCCGCATGCCTTCCGGCTCTATGAGTCTCTATCGGAGGGACGCGGAGTCGAGGTCCGAAGTAGCACTGTGGGCAAGGTCTTGCGTTTTGTTGGATCCGAGGGGTCGGGAAGCGGGTGCCGCGCCATTGGGTCCATAATGTGGTGATGGCATGTCCGTCATTTATGGAGATTACAAATCCTTTTCTGGAGTGTAGTGGTTGTCGTGTATCTTCATCGGGTCCCGTGTCCCAAAGCTGAAGGCGGCGCCTACAACTCTACAGGGCGAGGAGTACGCGCCTGCAATACCTTTTGGGCTCTACGGCGCCTGGGAGGGTCTAAAGCACCTGTCAAGTCATTTCCTGGCAGTACCTTTCCTACTGGGGCGCAGGGTATGGTCCTTGAAGCCGTGATTGACCCAAATGTCTTGTCTTGCACTGTACCCATCATCAAGAGGGAACGGGAGAGAAGTTATCAGGTAAGATAAAGCCAGCCTTTGGACATCGATCGGGGCAAGGTTCGTCCTCGATCGTCGGGTGAGGCGGAGCCCAGTCCTTGTCCCTTGGGCGTGACCGAACCCACCCCTCAGGGGTCGGGCGAGGCGGAGTGTATCCCTCAGCCCTCGGGCGAGGCGGAGACTAGCCCTTAGCCCTCGGGGCAAGGCGGGGCTGGCCCAAAGGCGTCGGGCGAGACGGAGGCCGGCCCTTTGCCCTCGGGCGAGGCGGGGCTGACCCAAAGGCGTCGGGCGAGACGGAGGCCAGCCCTTTGCCCTTGGGTGAGGCGGGGTTGGTCCAAAGGCGTCGGGCGAGACGGAACCTAACTTTCGTCTTTCGGGCAAGGAACGCAGCGGCGCCCTTGTCCATCCAGAAGTTCTTAACGTTCGATGGTAATTTATTCCACCTCCTAGGGTACCCTGGTATTAGGTCCCCGACACTCCTTGTGATGGTGGAGTACGCCGAGCCGGTCAGCGATGAAGTCCAAGCTTCTGAAGAGGAAGGCCTGGGATGGCTCGAAAACGAGTGGAACCCGCATCCCCGCAAGCGAGAGTGTGGGATACTCCAGTGAGCTGAGGCGAATCGTATCGCCCGAGCCCGCCACGGTGGGGGTGGCGGAAAAATGGGCCATCCGATGACCAAAAAGTGTTGAACGTACAGCGTCTTCCCCATGGACGGTGCCAACTGTCGGTATAGAAAGTGACCAACTAGTGAATATTTGTAGTTTTGCCGTACGTTGTGATCGGAGGTGGCCTAGCACTCAATGACGCAGGATATATACTAGTTCAGGCAACGTGCCCTACGTCCAGTCTAGGTCGGTCAGTGACTTTATTCCTGAGCCCAGGTGCTTGAAGTCTGTAGTGGGGTTACAAACGAGAAGGAGAAAAGAGGGGTGTACGAGAGGCCCGGTCAAGTCCGATCGGAAGGGTCGAGGGCGATCGAAACTCCGCTATGAGCTAGGTGTTCAAGCGTGTGCTTGAGGGGTTGCCGGTTATCGAACTAGTGAATCTAAACTTGAAGAAGAATCGTCCTCCTCTATTTGGAGCGAGCGCATCCCCTTTTATAGATAAAGCGGATGGCTTTATAGGTGAGAGGGTGAGAGTACGGATGTTTCTAAGCCTTGTTGCCCACGCCGACGAGGGTAGCGATGATGGTAGGCGCCCACAATACTGTTGACGTCACTGTAGAATGTCAGGTGCACATGGGAAGTTGTGTTGGCTTCTTCAGGAAGGGTGGATGTTGGTACCTGCAAAATACTGTTGGTGTGTGAGGAGCCCTACCACGTGTACCAGGTATGGTGAATCCTGGTGCCCACTACCGATGCCCAGAGGCATGTGGGGGGCTTTTTGTCGTACGGGAGTCCAATGACGCCTACAATACTATACACACAAATGTCGGCGCCTACAATACTGCTCGTGCCAGGGCGGTCGTGGAGCACTGTTTCTACAGGCGTACAGGGTATGGCCTCGGTATCGTGGTTTGACTTAGTGCGCTGCATTCTCCATTTGCCCCTGGTCCCTTCCGAGCGGGCGTCCCCGGTTGGATGGCCCCAGTCGGCCCTGGCTGCACCAGTCGGAGAAGAGCGTTACGCAGGCTTCCTACGGGTCCCCGTTCGGAGTCACAGGGTCGAAGTAGGAAACAGCGTTTTGGGCCAGGCCTTTCGATCGGAGAGTCCTCCCGGAGGCGGCTGGTGCCCAAGGCGAGCGCTCTGGTCAGAGGTGGACCAAAGAGGGTGATGAGCGGGCGTTCGTTCCTTCGGGCGAACCTTCCGGTCGGTGACCGGACTGTCCTTTTGGCCCATCGTATTCTTAGACCTTCGGGCCGGCCCATGAACAACATGCTGTTTTCCTGAGCCGGGCCCTGGCGCGGAAGCCGGTCCCCGAGGGACCCCAGGTTTGTGAACCCAACAATGTGAGTTCTTCCTTGGATTGTAGCGATTGTCATATGCCTATGTTAGTATCCGCGACCGAGGGCTGAAGGCGGCGCCTACTACACTGTGGGACAAAAGTCGGCGCCTAGAACACTATTCGGTCACTGTTATGTCAGAAAGAGATTTAAAGCGCTCGTCCCATCGTATCCTGATGGTACCTTCCTGCAGGCGCACAGGGCATGGCCCTCGGTACTGTGGTTGACTCGAATGTCCTATCGTACCCTCTGCTCATCTTCAGGAAGGATCAGGGTGCAGTCATCGGGCGAGGTCGAGCCGGCCCTCGAGCGTTGGGCGAGGCAGAGTCTAGCCCTTAGCCGTCGGGCGAGGCGGAGCCCGCCCAGACATCAGGCAAGGCGGAGTTCGCCCTTAGCGATCGAGCAAGGCTGAGCCTAGCCCTCGGGGGTCGGGCGAGACGGAGTCTAGTCCTTAGCCATTGGGCGTGGCGGAGCCTGCCCTTGGTCATCGGGCGAGGCGGAGCCCGCCCTTAGCCATCGGGCAAGACGGAGCCTAGCCCTTAGGGGTTGGGCAAGGCGGAGCCTGCCCTCGGACATCGGACGAGGTGGAGCCAGCCTTTAGCCATCGAGCGAGGCAGAGTCTTGCCCTCGGTGGTCGGGCGAGGCGGAAGCAATCTTCCATCGTTCGAGCAAGAAGCGCAGTAGTGTGCTTGTCTGACTGGAAGTGTCAACATTTGATGGTTATTAGTTCCACCTCATTGGGTACCCTGGTATTAGGTCCCCGATAGTAGCCCCCGAGCCCTTGGGTGATTCGGACAGAATCGCCCTGGGGGTGTTTTGTCTTGCCGGATTTAATCCTCTAGAGGGTGCGCGCGAGCGCACCTGACGGGTGTAGCCCCCGGGTGATTCGGGCAAAATCACCCAGGGGGTATTTCAATTCGCCAGAGGGTGCGCGCGAGCGCAACCATCGGGTGTAGCCCCTGGGTGATTCGAGCAGAATCGCCTGGGGGGTAATTTCGGACCCTTCGCGGGTAAGGCTGTGAGATTCGGTTTTTGTCAACTGGATAGTTTTAAGGGAACCCTGGTATCCTGTTCACGGGGATCTCGTCCAGGGTCAGCCTAGCTGGGCTCGACTACGGGTCGAGGCCCTACTGATGCTTGTGTTCCTGAGTCCTGGTCGCTTGTGGTCCCATCCCTCGTTGGGACAACCATCGAGACTGTTGGGCCGGCCCCTAGACTTCTAGGCCCAGGCGGGCCGAAGAAAAGGCCCTTTGACCCATATTCCTTCGGTGGGAAAAGAGTCCTGGTCTGCTTGGGGAAGGCGAACTATCTGGCGCGATTTTGGTGGGAAAGGAAATGGATCACGGGCGCGTATCCCGCGACATGACGCGGCGGTGTGTCATGGTAGTCTCAGAGATCGAGGAGGACATTTGCTCTTCTTGCATCTGTTGCCCCTATAAAACCACGGGGTTCACCCCCAGGGTTCCGTACTTCACCTCCTCGCCTTCGCATCTATAGCCTCCACTGCCAATTGCCTGAGCCACCCGCACCCGTATTGCTGCCGCCATCAAGCTCGCATCCGCATCATCGCTGCCGTCGACCTCGTAGCCACCTTCATTCCCACCTTTCAATGGAGCCATGGTGTAGATCCAACATTACCCCTCAGCGCCTGGAGGGCCTCGTCCGCCGTGGCCTCCTCCGCCAGTTGTCCGCAGTCGAGGAGTGGCGGCTGCCTGGTGATGAGGACAAGCCGTCGCCGCCTGAAGGGTATGTCATGTCATTTGCTCTCTTCCATGAGCGAGGATTCACCGTACTTGCTCATAAGTTTCTTTGGGGCTATTGGAGTACTACCAAGTGGAGTTGCAGCACCTTAATCCCAATGGGATCCAGCATGTCGATGGGATCCAGCAGGCATTCGTCTTCCTATGTGAGGGGTTCCTGGGGATTAGTCCCCACTTTGATCTATGGCGGCACTTTTTTGCCGTCAACCTGTCGAAGAAACGGGTCGGGAAGCAAGAGCTGAGCATGCCGATGGGATGTGCCAGCATTCATCTGTGCAATAACCGGGCGAACGACTACCCGCTAATGCATCTATCAACCTCCAACAAGGGGTGGCATTCGCAGTGGTTTTACGTCAAGGACGACGTGGCCGCCCCCTTGCCGGTGTACTTTGGGTGCCTTATCGAAGAGGTCCCGGGGTCGTGGAAGTGGGGTGTCCCAGACAAAGATAAGAAGAGGATCAAGGACCATCTCGCTGCCCTCCAAATTCTGAAGGATAGGGGTGTGAAGGGATCCGGGGATCATCGGCGCCTACCACACGCGGAGGGTGGCGCTGCTGATGAGCCACGCGCTCCCCCTATACCTGATGGCGCCCGGTGCGTCGTCTGAAGGGACGACGCTCTCCGATGAAGCGCTCCCCCCCACCGAAGTGGCGCAGCGGATCAAGGAGGCGATGGAGCCTTCAAAGGACACCTTTGGAGTTGTCCTTGACTTCGTATATCCGGTGTCGGGACATCCTCCCATGAGGCCGGAATAGAGGTTTGTCGATTTCGGAAGTTGCCCTTTCCCATGCCTTCTCTTTACTTGAATTTCTGACCCCTTGATGCTGACCTCAGGATAACGGGACCAGCCAAAGAGACACATCCTCGGGGATAGCCCGGCTCTGCTGCCGAAGGACCGGATCCTGGCAGCAGCGAATCACACTGTGGCCGAGTGGGATAAGAGGACGAGGGAGCTCAAGAAGAAGGAGATGATACGGAAGCAGCAAGCATGAGATCAAGGAGAGGAGACAGGCAGTGATGACAACGACGACGACGACGAGTTTGACGAGGTAGCAGCCGATGAGGATTGGGATGTCCTGGAGGGTGAGGATTCGCTGACAGGCACCCAATTGTCCACGCAGGGACCCTTCCCATTCCACGTGGGGGGAAGTGAGTCCATGAGGCCGGTGGAGCCGGGCCCGTCCTTGGGTCCGGTGGGAGCTGGCGGAGGATCGGTGGATGGGAGGAGGTGGATCTATCGCCGCCCTGAGGTGCTGATGGAGGGGGGTGGCTCCGTCGCCGCGCCCTTAGAGACAAGGGAGATGAGGCCCCCTACCCGGGAGCAGGGGGCAGGCTCGAAACGGTCCCGCCTGGACAAGTTGGAGTAGGGGTCTGGGGGTTCGTCCCCAAAACGTTCCCACCGCCCAAAGGTGCTAGAGTAGGTCACTGATTCCCATTCCCGCCCCTTTATTTTTCTGTTTTGACCTTATGCCTTTTACCTCTTGTAGATTCTTGCGATGGGGCCGCTCTCTAGGGCTAGCGCCCAAGAAGTACCTTGCCCTTCAAGCGGGATGGACACCGTTGCCCGACATTGCTCTTATTTCGGGCAGGAGCAAGCGGCGGCGGAGGTGACTCCACCATCTATGTCGGAGCGAATGGAGCTGCCGCCCATGCTAGTGGCATCCTCTGTGGCGGGCGTGGCACCACAAACCGAGGGTCCAGCATCGCCAGTGGAGGTGGCCATGACCGCACCAAGCCAGGAGCAGCCGGACGTAGCCACGGTGGTGTCTAAGGGGGCGGTGGAATCCGTGCTTCCGGTGTCCCAAGCGACGGCGCCCGATGCGGGCCGGACAGAGGAGGACACGGCCGGAGGGTCCCCAACCCTGACGAGCCAGGCGCAGGCGGACATAGCCACGGTGGCGTCCGAGAGAGCAGCGTAATCTGTGCCACCGAAGACCCAGGCGGAGGTGACCATGATCGCGGCAAGCCCGGCACCGCTAGATGTAGCCACGGTGGCGTCCGAGGGGGCAGCGCAATCTGTGCCATCGGCGGCCCAGGCTGCGGTGCCAGAGGCAGGCTAGATGGAGGGGGACACGGCCAGAAGGTCTCCGGGCATCATGGCGGTGGTGGAGAGGACCAGCAGGGGGTCACCCTTGGCCCTGGTGTCGGGGGGTAGCCGCTCGCCCATGCAGGGTGAGTCGCCGCTCCACTAGATGGATCCCCAAGACCTAACGTCGACTCTCTTCTCGCTCGACGATGCTACCGAGAGCATAGAGCGGGGGAGTCTTGACGAAGGGATCTCGGCGATGATGGGTGTCCTGGATCAGTCCCTGGTCATCCTGCATGACGTCATCATTCCCAATTGCTGGGTATCCGCTTGATCTCTTGTCTTGCTCTCATCCTGTCTTCATGTATTTTTGTATTTTTGACACTGGTCTTCTTTTTAGTCCCTCATTGTTCGTAGCTAGGAGAAATCCTAGTTCCTCCATGTGCAGAAGGTGGAATGGGACCGCCTCACCGAGGAGGCCCAGCTGCGTGGAGATTTGAGTGCCCAGCTCACCGCCGCCCAGCAGCGGGAAACCGAAGCGCGTCGGACGCAGAGGAGATCCATGGGATGTTCGAGGACCTGTCGGTGTGGGTGAAGCAGGATAAGGTGGTGGATGCCAGGGTCCGAAAGGAGCGGGACGAGCTGCTCCAGAAGGACACTGATGCCAGCTAGCGGGCCATCGAGCTCCTAGCGGAGCTAGAGACAGAGCGGGATCTCAAGCTGAAAGCTGAGGACAGGTCCATGACGCTGTAGTAGAGAGCGAACCAGGATGCCGAGGTGATCGCCCGGCTGCGTAGGGAGCAGGATGAGCTGCGCCGGACCGAAGAAAGACTTCGCTCGGAGCGTAGCATGGCCCATGAGGAGTGCGACCGGGCCGTCCGAGAGCGCAATGAGGCGCGTCGGGAGGCCAGGGCCCTCCGGGCGGATCTTGGAGACGCGGTGGCCTGAAGGCTAGAGGCCAAGGAAATTTCTGCCGAGCTGGGCACGAAACTCGCCTAGGTGTAGGGGATTCTTTAGGTCGAAAGCGATCAGCACGATCTTCTATGCTCTGCCATCATGGTGGTCTGCGACGACCTATAGGTGGCATAAGAGGAGGGTACCAACTCCCTTATGACTCATGCCATTGGTATCACGGCGCGGGTGGGACAGCTTGAGGAGGACGCCTTTCACGCCAGGATCACGCAAGCCTTCATTGTTGCCCGTTCTCATTATGATCGGGAGATCAACTTGGAGGTAATGAGCGAAGGCTTCACGCCTGGTTATGAAGACTCCGAGCTGGATGAGATTGAGAAGGCAGTGACTCCCATTGCGCGGAACCTGGTGAACAGGCTGAAAGACATGGTTCTCCCTTCGAGGAAGTAGTTAGTTGAATAAGTTTGATAAACATTTATCTGTAATATGTGGACAAGTGTCGGTACTTTTGTGTCCGAAAATAGATTTGTGACTTTGTTTCACAATTTCGTTTTGTTTGTTTGATCTTACCTTCTCCCCTTTTTGCAATGAAAAAGATTTATGCGATCCGACCCTTCCGCTCATTTAGACTGTAGGGCCCGAGGTGTTTAGGGGAAATTTTGATTATGCTGGTGAGCAAAATTACCGTAGCTGTCTGGGCGTGGGATTTTTGCGATCTTACCTATCTGTTCCCCCGAACCTTGCCGCTAGTCTCGATGCGAGGAAAAGGTTTGATGTAATGACTGTTTCGAAAAAAGAAAGGAGGTACTCGTACCTTTATCAGCCCCCGAGTGAGATCCGACCCCTTGCGGTCGCTGGGGCCGGATGTTACTAGAGACTGGAGCGAGGGTAGCGAACTTACTCTTGCATTCGCACGTACCCCTTACTTAGGATTTTGGCAATCGCTGCGTGACCGTGCGTTTGGCCTTATCGCTGGCCCAGCCTTCCCCGAGCCCACGCGCGTGGTGGGGATTCGGTCAAGGGTCGGCTCGCTTTGTGACCGTCGCCCCGTCTGTGGTTTTTCACAACTGGAGGGGTCGAGGCGATGTCGCTTGCCTCGGCGGCTCGAGTGACGTGCCTGATGAGCTCACTAACGGGGATGTTCGAACGGAATCCAATCCCGCTGCTTTACGACAGGGTCAACAAAGTCCTCGGGCGGCGTTCCGTTGCTCCTTGACCTGCCTTCCAACAGATTCCCCATTAATGGGGGCTCTATGGGCTCGACAAGAGGGTGGATTGAACTTAGAAGGTTGAGATGACCCTTCCCGCCTCAATGCAGGTTGGGCAAAGGCCGCTGAGGCTCATCTGCGTTTTTCTCCCCTGGCTCTTGTTGGACGCGAGGCAGCCTTTGACCCTTCATGGGTTAGCCTTCGAACCTTGGTCTCTCGATCTTGGATCGAGCGGCTCGAGCTCCCGAGCCCCTTAGGGTCTGATAGGGGTCTGTCGTGTTTCGCGCGTCACCTCATCCTCGGTTTCCACAACCGGAGGGGCTGAGTTGATGACACTTGCCTCGATGGCTCGAGTGTCATGCTCAAGTTGTCTATCTGATAGTATGGTTAGTTTATATATGTGTGTGCTGATGCTAAGGTCTATTAAATCATTTGGAAGTGTTAATGTTATTTAGATTAATAATTGTAGGAATTTTTGTGGCAAATTGATAATAGCTCTAGCCATGAAATTTTTACAGTAGGTTCATTAGATTATTATGTGCTCACTATAATTTTTGTAGCCTTAGAATAGGTTGATAAATAGGGTAGCTAGTACTCCTTGTTTTATCATATATGTAGTAAATCGATATTAAGAATAGGGATGCCTTTAGTTGCTAAGATAATACATGCAATGTTTCTATGGCAGAACCACCCAAAATAGCACACTTACGGAGGTGCTCGTCTTCCACCAGACACTAAGCACCCCGAAAGCAAGCTCCAACGGGCGGTATCCATCGGGCACACCCCAAGGGAGAACCCGAAAGATCCACATTTTTCCCAAGGGTCCAATAATGAGAACGAGTTACAATACTTGCCCATTTCATACAGCAGAGTTTCTTAAAAAGTACATTATTACAATACCAAATATCAGAGTGCGAAATGATAAACAGCGGAATTTAAAAATAAACATCTAGCAATAGAGACGAGGATCCGTCTGAGCCCACCAGAAGCATCCTCCACACAAGGTACATCTCATGCATCACCTGCAATATGGGTAAATAAACCCTGAGTACACAATGTACTCGCAAGACTTATCCGACTAGTGGGACTAATTTCTCGACTCCAAGGAATATGAGAAGCATTATGGCTTGCTGGTTTATTTTAGCAGAAAGCAATACTAATAGTGAGTCCTTATATAGGTTGTTATTATTGGCCGCGTTAAGTTATTATCTGTGCAGTCTATATAAGCACCTATTCTACTTTCAAGCAAGAGTTGAGCAATCAGTTCCATTTCATCACCTTCCATCTTTCAGTTCTTACTACGATGCTAGAGTTAAGACAAGTCGTACCGACTCGGCGGCGATTCCCGAACCAATGTGTCTAGCTGGGTGCCCCGAAAACACATACCCCGCTTGTACCGCAGGCACAAGCAGGACTAACCCATCACTCCCCTGTCCCGGGTATCCAAGCCCCCATCCAAACTTGGACTCTAAGCCCCCACTCCCGAGTCCTGGACTCAGTGTGGTGTAAGGACCTCCACCATCTCCGCCTCCAATCAGTCGGTCCGAAAAGAGTCGGATCCGCGATAAGAGAGCAACAAGTCTTCGCTGCGCCCATACCCAAGTATGCGCTTGGAACAATAGATCTGTGACTTGCCTAGCATCCATTGCAACGACCAATCCTTAATCGACATGGACAGGGAAAAAGTAGACGCCACTACGGGCAGAGCAGCCGGTCTACCGGCGTAGTGCGCGTGCGTGAGCGTGGTGTGCCGTGCAGCCACGGCAGCGTGAGCTGCAGCACGGGACCCGGCGGCTCAGCCGACTCGTGCAAGAGCAGAGCGCGGGCAGACATCCCGGGCGTGGCATGGCAGCAGCGGCGATGCTAGCTGTGCGCCAGCGCATGGTGGCAAGCGGCCGAGGCCCGTAGTGCCAGGGCCATGCCCGTGCGTACACACCCAAGCTCGGCAGTGGGAGCGTAGCTAGCGTAGCAGCACGTGCTGGCAAGCCAGCAGCGGTGCCAGGCCAAGCAGGGGGGTGGTCACCACGCCCGGAAATGGACCATGTGCCATGCACACTTTTTAAAGCGGCCAAAAATTCAAACCCGAATGCTACAACCGCCAAACCAGTTGTTCTACTCAGAAAAGGGTACCTAAGGCTAGCCAATTGTGCCAAAACACCTCACCACTTCTTAATCCGGTCGCTCTACAAACTTTGCCGAACAAGGCTTCGTCGACCCCCTTTGAAACTTACGCGAATGACTTAAACCTCGAACGGTTTCACGTCGAATTCCAATTTCGACCTACTGGGTATACTAGCTAGCGATCCTCATCCTCGACCATACCTATTTCATCGTCACCTACGAAGTACATACTACAAACCCTATCAAAGCTCGCATAAACGTGCTATAGCATTTTTGTTCGATAAAAATTCGCTTAGAGTACTAAACGATATTTTGCGACATGAAACGTAACATTTATTTCTTGTTTCGCATAAACGTTTCAAGCGCCGAACATCAATTTATACTTCATGTTACACACTATTGCACATAAATATGATGCTCATGCAGCGGTTTAGTAAAAACAGTACAATGTATTCTTATTTAGTGGTAATAATAGGTAACTTAGCATCTTAGTCAGTAGAACTAGTTTAGTAGCTTGATAGATGTATTCTTATTTTAGGAGTTGTTGTTGCTGTATTATTAAGTGTTGCATCATCATTTCCTGCATTTAGATGACGAGTTGGTAGAGTTCGTGCCTACGGGTGAGCAGGAGTACGAGGAGATCATTGAGGAGTACGAGGAGGACATTCTCGTATAGGAGGGAGCCCCTGAGCCATCAGTTGCTGACTTTATCGACACCCCACCTATTTTTGAATGATCACTGGATATATTTTTGATATGCATTTACATTACAGACATTTTATAGAAACTACATGCATAAATATACTTACCTATGAGTCCTACTAGTATAGGTCGAGTAGCTGCTATGCTCAGGATTTTGGTAGCGTGGGTAACCTGCCGTTACTCACAATAGGTGATTATTATTATCACTCATGATAAAAATGGTGAAAGGAAAATGGAGATCAGGCAGGGATATGGTTTGAGTATTGATGGGTGTAAGAGGTTGTCCTGCGGCCAACGGGGCATAGCTTGGTTACACTGTTTCTCTGTCTGTGTCGGTTAAGGACCGACCGTTGCATTGGGTTCTAGGCAAGTCACAGACTTATTATCCCAAACACATACTTGTGTATGGGCGCAGAGAAGGCTTGTTGCTCTTTTGTCATGGGTTCTGGCTCTTTCTAGACCGACTGATTGGACGCTGGGATGGTGGAGGTCTAAGCACCGCACTGAGTCTAGGACTCCGGAGCGGGGGCTTGGAGTCCAAGTTTGGATAGGGACCTGGACCCCATGATAGGTGAGTGGTGGGTTGGTCCTGCTTGTTCCTGGGGTGCAAGCGGGGTGTGTGTTTCGGGGTACCCAGTTGGGCACATTGATTTGTGAATCGCCGGTGATCCGGTACGGCTTGTCTACAGTCTAGCACCATAGTAAGAACTGAAAGATGAAAGGTGGTGAAATTGAACTGCTTGCTCAACTCTTACTTGAAAGTAGAACAGGTGCTTACATAGAATAGTCAGATAATGAACTAATCATGGCTGCTAATAATAAACATACATAATGATTCACTATTAGTATTGCTTTTCGCAAAAAGAAAACCCAACAAACCATAAAGTTTATCATATCCCTTGGAGTTGGGAAATTATTCTCACTAGTCGGATAAATCTTGCGAGTACATTGTGTACTTAGGGTTTATTTACCCCTATTGCAGGTGCAGCTTGAGGAGTAGCCGTTGTGTGAAGGATTCTTCTGGTGAGCACAGACGGATCCTTGTATAATATCGATAGATGTTTCTTTTCATTTCGCTGTTTAAATTCCGCACTTTGAATTTGGTACTGTAATAATGTATTTCTAAGAACTCTGGATGTATGAAATGGACTAAGTAATGTAAACTCGTTGTCATTATTGGATCCTGAGGGAAAAATATGGATTTTTTGGGCTCTCCCTTGGGGTGTGCTCGATGGAATCCGCCCGATGTAGCTCGCTCTCGGGGTGCTTAGTGTCTAGTGGAAGACAAGCGCCTCCGTAAGTGTGTTATTTTGGGTGGTTCTGCCATAGGATCCGCCGCTCCCGAGCCCCAGAGGAGGAGATCCGTGTGGCCCCTGCCCGGAGACAGCCACGCCGGAGGAGAGCCGCTCTGCTCTGCGTCGCATCTGCCTCTGCTCCTCGCCGGAGGTGAGGAGAGCAGCAGCCGTCTCTGCTCCGTGTTGGAGGAGAGTAGCAGTCGCCCGCCGATTCTGGCCCCATGCCGCCGCCCATCGGGTCCTGCCCCGTGCCACCGCGAGGCACCACATCCCGACCCGCCACCACCTACATAGGGAGGAGGAGGAGAGGGAGGAGAAAGAGGAGAGGTAGGAGAGGGAGAGGGAGCGGGTCCTACGTGCGCTGCTCGGAGGGAGTCAGAGGGAGCGCTGCTTAGAGGCTGAGGGAGAGGGAGAGGAAGAGGGAGTGAGTGAGTGAAGGAAGGAAGAAACCCTAACTTCCTATATTTATACCGAAGACGGCTATCGGGCCTCGCCTGGGCCTGTTGGGCCTTATCCTTTTTCGGAGGCAGGCCTCATTGTGTTCCTGCCTCCGAAAATAGATTTATGAAGGTGGCACTGTTGACACAAAAATGTGGTGATGTGAACAACACATAGCAAGCCGGAGGATCTGAGTGGAACGAGACCAAAGATCTGCTTGGCTTCAACACAGAACCAGCCGATTCTGAAAACCCAACGACGTGCCAGTCAATTTGACCTGTAATTGACAAGAAGAGAATCTTATCAGTAATTTAAGGTAGAGCATGTTGGTGTTGCACCAGACAGTTCCAAATGTATGGCTAGATAGCCGATTCAATAAGGCTATCGACTAAATAGTCGATATCCGGCATATCCATGAAATGAAGATCTTCAAATCAAGGATTATCGGCTAATATTAAATGATAATGATATGAATCAAAATAACGGATGCTCATGGATCATAGCAGATTTACGATCACTGATTAATTTAGACAAAAACAAGTATAATACACCCAAATACAAAATCAGAAGATCTTTCCCTAAAATTCCAACATATATGACCAAATGGTCGATTGATGTCATCGATTGATTAGAGAATTGATAATCCACAAAGAAGCGATATAAGAAAGCATCATCGACTAAATGGAACATGATCGATATAAAGCGTCGAGCCGATAAGTTTGATAAAAAGAGTATAACATGCGAACAAATCGATTGTCTAATATAAATGAATCTACAAATAGTTTGTATCTAATCTATTATCATCAACAGTGAGGTTCGATCGGATTAATGCAGCTATGATAATAATAACAAACTAAAGCCAAAGAATCTATAAAATCATCTATATATTGACAAATTCATGAAAACATGCTATATGCATGAGAGTATAGGCAAATCGGCTAAAATAGCCGATGCAGTCATAGCAAACAAACAAAGTACATATCTTGATCATGAACAAGACCACTAATCAATAATTTTTAATCTAAAGTCTTACCAGTGAGGTTCGACCAGATCGATGCAGATATGATAGTATCATCAGATTAGATCTCATTAACTAGTGAGTTTATTCAAGATTGAAACATGTCTTTGGATACATACTATGTTTGATTGGAATAGAGATAAAATAGACGGTCTAGCGGAGTTAAGCCATCAATTATAAGATTTAAAGCATGACCAGATCGAAGGATGACCAATTAAGATGATATGATGCCTATCTATCTCTATCTTAATAGGGTGATTTTGTTATAATTAGTAAAATATTAATTATAACAAGATCGATAACTGGTGAATCAACCAAAAGACAACAAGTAAAATCTTACTAATCTTAGTAGATTCAATAACTGGTGATATTATATTAAACAAGTTATTTAACACAAGATCGATAACTTTGATCTATATTATGATTCGTAAGACATCAATCAGCTGATGCAGCCTTACAAACAATGATATGGATTGATAGGTAACTTATATTATAGCTCATAAAAGATCAATCAGCTGATGTAGCTTTATATGCACAATACAAGTCATGACGGTACTCACAAGCAAGCTGGAGGTCGATCAGTCGATGCAGCCCTGTTTGCTGAAGAACTCGCCAAGATCTACAGTACTCCTACTCATAATGCGATGGCGAAAGCCGAAAAGATTGTATTGATTGAGTGTTCGTCCTCTTGTACAATAACAAGGGTCTAATATTTATACCTGGAACCTAAATATGAATCCTACCCAAATATGACTCATTACAATTCTTGGAATAAAAGAAAACTTCCTAACTTAATAATAACTTGAACCTTAATTTTCCTTATTTGTAGAGTCTGACACATCTTCCTAGAGCCATTCAAGCATAGCCCATTGACGTCGTCTGCTGACGTCATCTATAAAATAGCCAATTCTGACATCGCATCTAAATCAGCTAATACCGATTCACATCTAATCGATTCCTTGATGACACAATCCTGGAAGCTTCGAGTTCCCGCGTTCTTCTTCCTAAATTTTGGTGTAAACAGGCACCTTAAGACGACCGCCTTCGAAAATAGGCCATTTTTGGAGGCAGTTGTCTTTGTGCGCCCGGCTCCATAAATCAATTTTACGAGGCGGTTGGATTTTGACCGCCTCCGTAAATCGATTTACGAAGGCGGACAAACGTGACCGCCTCGGTAAATAAAAATGACCGCCTCCGTTAATAGCCCAGCATTTTAGGAGGCGGTTGAATTTTGTGTCCGCCTCCTTTAATGTTTGGGCACCGTGCAGTAGTGTTTTTTAAAGTAATCCTGACCCATATATGGAGAAGATCAGTATATTTGGGTTTGTCATAGTTACTAATGGTGTAAGTATGCATGTGAATGTTGTCTTTTCAAGTATTTGTTCACCTAAAATCCCTTTTAATTTGGTATATATTTTAAACTCTGAATCGCTTATATTTCAGGACTGAGGGAATAGCTATTAAGACCGATTTCACGGAGAATTCAACGAAACCAATTTTGATAATATAGGTGTTGATGTATTTTTTAATCAAATAAAATCAAAGATGTCTTATTTAGAGCTAATCAAGTTAAAATGAGCTATAATATAAGACTGAGGCGACAGATTGTATTCGAGGCATGGGATCAGTTACATTCTTCAGTTAGATTAATTATATTCCAGACTAAAACTAAGGCAGCAAAGTATAGACGTGTTTTGTCTAGACGCGTCTGTGATCACACATCCAGACGTGGCTCAATTCGTGTCACTAGAACGGGTGTCTGCTATTTGCGCCCAGTTCGTATGGATGATAAGCCATGACTGAAAGTACTGTTAGCTGATTTGCTGTGAGAGAAAAATATTTTTTGCTAGCTAGAAAAATACGGTTTTATAAGAGAAGCGAACGTGGCGTTGGTTTTTTTTTACGTAGTGAAAGTAGTAAGTAGATGGTCCGGCAGGGCAGGGCATGCAAATATTATATATTGTGTGGGCAATATTGTATCAGATCATGCCATGCAGCATCGACCCATATCTTTTTGCTGGTAGAAAACAATATGTCGGTTGATAGCCGTACGTCACCCGTCAGTAGAAAAACTGGCTCTGGTAGCTTTCAAGACATATTTTATGGAGTTGGGAGGTGGCCTGGCAGGCACGGGATATCAAATATATATCCAGATTATATTATATTCCGATCCAGCAGGAAAGATGGTATTGATTGAGCATTCGTCCTCTTGTACAATAATCAGGGTTTAATACTTATACCCGTAACCTAAATATGAATCCTACTCAAATATGACTCGTTACAATTCTTGAAATAAAAGAAAACTTCCTAACTTAATAATAACTAACTTAGACCCTAATTTTCTTTATTTGTAGAGTCCGACACATTTTTCTGGCACCATTCAAGCATAGCCCATCGACGCTGTCCGCTAACGTTATCTATAAAATAGTCGATTCTGACATTGCATCTAAATCAGTTGATACTGATTCACATCTAATCGATTCCTTGATGACACAATCCTGGAAGCTTCGAGTTTCCGTGTTCTTTTTCTCAAATTTTGGTGTAAACACATGCCCCCAATTTTAGGATAAAAATAATTTTATTCCAAAATTTCTATTTATCTGCTCACCGTGTTGTGACTGCTCATTCGGAAACATACGCGTGACTCCTGATTTCTCGGGCCGAATTGTATATTATATCCCAACAGTATCATTTCCAACTTGCTTAACCTGCTTACTTTCCCCTTTTCTTTTGAGCAAGCTTTAACAGTCCAAACCGCCACCACCAAAGCCTTAACCCTAACTGATCTTCTACTCTGCCAAACTGTTGTTCTAGCCACCTTTCTACAACCTTCCTCAGATTCAGATCCATTTCGGCTGCAATGGCGACCAGCAATCACATTCCTGAGGTATGCCTTCAGATTTCTATCTTTTAAGTATTAGCCGCTACTCTATATTTTCCTTTCTTCTTACATTCATCCCAACTAGTTTCTAGGAAATGAGGAACGAAATTTTGATTCCATCAGCTGTTGTTCCAAATACCTATTATCTTGGACCTATGGGCGATCCTGATCTATCTAATTTTATCAACCAAGAAACCAACAAAATCCCCTCCAAACTATATGTAATAGATTTATCTTCCTAGAACACCAAAACTCCTTTTAGAAACTACCCCAAAATGCCTAAAGGATGGAGAGATTGGTTCCGAAGGGTATCAGAAAAAGAAAGCTGGAGATTGGGAAATTTCTGATTTAAACCAATGCTTGACACTCTCATTGTCTAGAATGGAGAGAAATGATTCACTTCTAATATCTGCATCTTATTTTTTGTCCAACACTCTGAATGCTTTCATTTTTGGTCGTGGTCCAATGACCATTACTTTGGTCGACATCTACATGTTAATCGGCCTTAGAATAACTGGATCAATGCAACTTTATGATTTCTTAAGTGCTGGATCCAATAAATTAGCCAAAATATCGGATTGCATAGGATGGCCAAGTTATATTTTGAATCATATCGGGGATGAATCGACTCTTGATGATAGAGAACATGTAGCTTTCTTGAATACGTGGCTGAAAATATTCATTTTTTGTGGGTCATCCTGTGGTCCAACCTATAATCATAAATACTTGGCAGAGCGTTTAGCAACAGGTAATAGAATCCCCCTTCGAAAATATCTGCTGGGATCTGCTTATCATCTGATGCACCAAGTAGCTGCCCAATTGCTGAAAAATGAACCAGTGCATACCATCAGTGGCCCTTGGTGGTGGATACAATTATGGCTGAATCTGTACATGCATAAGATTGTAAGACCCAATCTTAGGAATCTGAGCTTCCCTTCTTCCAACTTTGCTGAAGATAATAAAGGAAAAGAAGGAAGAACTCGACAGTGTATGAATTATGGTGAAGTTGCATCAGCCATAACAATAGCTGTTGATGTATGCCACCTTTTCAAGAAATTTTATAGAGGGTTTGATGCAAACATCTTGGCTTGGCTGCCTTATGATGAAGATGAAGATAATGAGCTAGTTCTGCCAGTTAAATTTCGGTTTGAATTAGGTTGTTCAGATGAAACAGCTGCTATAATTTTTAGTTGCATCATCAAACCCTGCGTGCTGCCTGCCGAATTTTGCCATGGTAGTGGCAAAATGGCTACTGGTGCTTTTCTCCCAGATAATCTCTCAACTTATGAATTCTATAACCCCTCTTTTGTGGCCCGTCAATTCAGCCTTGGTCAACTATCCCCTCGGCTATTCTTTAGGAATACTCTGAAGCCAAGAGAAGGCATCAGTGAAATAATGGAAGCTTCTAGAGTCTTACAATTGGGGTAAGGTCTTCCTTCTCTTTGTCTGCATGAATGGACAAGAGCCACCTTCTCTTCAAACCTATTTGACTCCTGGTGGCAAGAATGGCACTCTCACCTCTTCTGCAACTCAATTCATCCTAACTGTTTAGCCCTAGACGACTACTTTACTTCTGATAGTGAGGTAACTCACCACTTTCCTTTTAGAAGGATTATCAAGTTCTCCTGTTAGTTCATCTAACAATTTTTTTTCAGGATACCAAATTTGATCCCCCAAGTGTGGACAGGAAATGGTATCCCATAGAATATTATCCACCATGTCCAGCCTCAAGAATGGGATCAACTGCACCCACTCTAAAAAGGTTGATGAAAACCCCAGCTGCCCCAACAATACTCACTTATCAGTCTTCAAAACGCAAGGCAACCCAAGGTGTAACTCAGAAAACCTCCACTGGGAAGAGACTTTGCATAACAAAATCATCAATTGCTTAGGTAAATTAACTTATCTTCCCTCTTAAGATGATATTTAACTTCTAATTCAATTCCTTTCTTGCAGTCATCGACTATTGCATCTCAATCTACTTTGGGTGCCAAACTGCTGTCCTAGGCACTTAAATCAGCATAAGCTAATCTCTCATCGGGTAATCCTCCTAAGGAGCCGATTACAATTGAAGCAACTGATGTCCCTAACAGATCCTAGACGACAGAAGATGAGAACCTCTCTACTTCACCACCTCATACTACCAAGGTATCTCCTCAAGCCTTCAATCTTATGTAGTCCTCACTCTTCTCTGATCCTTTTCTTTTATCAGACACCACCTAGGAAAACATCTCCATAAGAGCAAAGATCTGACAACTCATTAGTTGAAGAGGACCCTGTTGACACTGATACTCAAACTGTCGATTCTCCAGCTCGGCAAACAATCGAATGTAAGAAATTCATATGCTCATTTTATCCTTCTATAGCAATTATAAACTGAAAATGTTCTTGATGCCTGCAGACACTAGCATCGAAAGCCCAGAGCCGATTCAACCGGATGTTGAAAAGGATGTTGACACATCATCGGCTGTTCCTTCTCCTCAGCCAGGATTTCTTTCAGAAAAGGTACTGTCTCCCTCTCACCATCCATCTCATTGTCAACTCATTTGTTGTTTCTAATAAGACTCCTTTTGTTCACATATAGGCACTTAACTCTCCAGCTTTGAGCTATTCTTTCAACTTTAAGGAATATATAGATGAAAGCGAGATAAGTTCATCAGCCATTTCTTCTCAAGAAATCTTATCAGATGAGACCAAAAATTGGCTAAAAGACATGCTACCAATGCTCGAGAGGAGCATAGCCGATTTGTCTCGGATACAAATCCAATGAGAAGAATCTTCTTAGCCATTAACGATGATCTACCCCCAAATCTTGCTAAAGCCTTGATACCTCTGTCCAACATCGAAGATCAAGCTCCCAAGGTGAAAAAGGCTCAAAGAAACATGACTGACCATGAAGCTTTGATGGCTAAGAAGAACTCTAACAAGCAGAAAGCCAAAGAATTAGCATAATTGATCGACAATCTGAAGAATTCTTCTTCCAAAATTGAGCCAAAACTGACTCAGCTGAGAATTAGACGTGCTGAGCTCGAACAGGAATTGGAAAGTGTGAAAGCCACCATTAACCGTCATGAGTCTAACTTGACTCAGATCCCTAATGCCATCAAACAGAAGAAACAAGAGATGCTGACCAAGGTTAAGGAAGGCAAAGCTATTCGCAGTAGTCTTGAGAGCATTCTCGGATCAGTCGAAGAAGACAAACAATAAATTGCAGAAGTTGATGCTATTCAGCTAAAATCACTAAGAGCAATTCATCATGCTCTTAACTTGTAATTTATGTTCTAGTATCTATAGTATATATTCTGTATAAACCTGAAGATAATTGTACTATTCATGTTGGTCTACTGTACTTCTTGGTTTGGCTAGAATAGCCGATTTAAATTAGTCGATTCCCGTTTCTGACTTTACTCTGACTTAACTGAATCTGAAAATGGCCCTTATTACAAAAACCCTTCAAATTCTTTCTCAGTCGTCAATGCCTTGTTCCCTCGTTATTAGCGAAGTGGCGCTTTCCCTTCCATTGATTGGGGTTGATTTCAGATGTTCCAAGATATCTACCATCTCGCCTTCATGGCTTTAAATACCAGCCAAGGGCCTCGGCCTCAAAACATCTGTATCTAAAACTATTTCTCATTCTCTCACGTCTTTCTACCTTAAAGAACCCTATAGCGGTTTATTCTTCTTCCCCTCTCAAGATCCAAACCGAAACCCGTGGCTGGCGAAGACAACCGCGGCAAGCGCGCAGTGAAGGAGGTCCCGGAGGAGAACATGCCGATGAGCCAGCGCCTCCGCCGCATGAGGTAAGATCAAACGCTTTCTATTCATGACAATGAATCATCTTCTAACTTGTTTACAGGTTCGTCCTGAATGACAGACTCCAACCTCTTCATCCTAGGGCCAATGGGCCCTTCAAGGCTACACCTCCCCCCCCCCACGCCAGACTTGTCGTCGGACTCCTTCAACTCATACACCGACGACGACGCCCGGCGCTTCCTCTAGGAGTGGAGGGCTGCCAAGGATTGTTATTCTGAGGCAACTCGGGAAAACGGTCAGCTTGAGATCCTTCTCGAGGCCTCCTAGGCCACCCTCCTCGCCGCAGAGGAGGAATCCAATGCCGCTGGGACGAGGTTGGCCGAGTGCGACGCCATGGTGGCAGGTAAGCCTAGTTCTAAGAAAACTCTCATTCTTATCTTCACTGCCCCTTTCTTGACAATCTTCTTCCCTCTTTGATTGCTAGCCCTAACGGTACAGTTGGAAAATCTCCAACTAGCTGTGAACGTAGCTACGGCGGTCGTCAACGCCCAGGGCCCTCTGCTCATCAACCGTCTGCATGACATCCCGACGCGTGCCCAGGAGATTGCCCTCCATGGCGTTCATCATGGCGCAGCGGTGGCTCTGGCCACGGTGCAAGTCTAGACCGGGCACGACCTCCACACCATGGAGCCAGGCTTCCCAATGGCCGATGATCCTAACATGCACAAGGAGCTGATTGAGGACTTCGACGATGCCGCAGCGGCCATTGTGGATATCACACCAGCCCAAGATGTTGTGAACAAGGTGTTCGATTAGTTTGTACTAGGGGCAAATGATGAATGAATAAAGTTTTTGCCTTTTCCTTATGAATTCATCTCTGAAACTGCCATAATATGAATCATGATTGTCCTTGTGTGTGTTTTTGCTCTATAAGCGATACATATCGTATCAGCTTTTACCCCTTTGGTTTAATTTTTTTTGAACTAAAGGCGATACCCTCTTGGTACCGGCTATTAGAGCCGATGACTAAACATAACTCATCGTTTAAGATATAGATCAGATCAGTTTTAGATTAGCAAACGATGGGTTAAATAAGATATAAGGCCGATCCAGATCAATCTCAATCGGGCAGAGTAATATTGTTGTAATCAGATAAACAATGAAAGCAATAAGCAATATTGGTAACTTAATGAATCTACCAGGGACTGCCATTCAAAGGTAAGCCGATAACTTGACCTTAATCTAATTCAAGCAGTGGGGTGTGAGGCAGAATCACACAGGCCATACTTGAATTAGACAAAAGTCGATAACTAGTCTATACCAGAGTCGCGGTGGGGGTCGACCGGATCGATGCAGCCATACGAACAGAGGTATAAACCATGACGGTACTTACAGACAAGTAGTGGAGTTCGACCGGATCGATACAGCCATACTCACTGAAGAACTCACTGAGATCTACTCTACTCCTACTCCTAAGGGGTGGCTGGAGCCAAAAAAGGTAAATTGATTTGTATTTGATTGATTGTGTTCTTTACAATAGCCGGGGTTTGGGTATTTATACCAGGAGGCCAAAACGAACCCTACTCGAGTATGACTTAATACAATCTTTGGTATAATGAAAACATTCCTAATTTAAGGTAACTTGGACTCTAATCTTTCCCTTTTCGTAGAGTCCACCATGTCTCGTCCTGGCGTCGAACGTAGCCTCCGTCATTATCTGCTAGCGTTATCTCAGGAAAGCCGATTCCAGTTCTTGCATCCGAATTATCTATTTCCGGTCTGCACGCAATTGATCTTTTGCTGACATGATTTTGGGAGCTCTTGAGCCTCTGAAATCCTTCTTCCAAATTCTGGTGTAAACACATGCCCCCCAATTTTGGGATAAAAGAAATTTTATTCTAAAATTATCCTGTCTGCATCCCTGATTGGTCCACAGTCATGGGTAGGGAACCTTGATCTGGGGTCCACCGTTCATTGCCGCTTGTGTCCATTCATGAGCCTATGCCCAAAACTTTTGCACGAGTACACTGTTTCACGGGCATTTGAACTCATCTTCCTGGGGCGGCTATAAAATGTTTATCCGACCCTGGCGAGAGCAACTCACTACTTTAGCCATGTTTCTCTTCCATCTGTCTTTTCGAGTGCTCCCAACTCTGCTGGACCCTCCATGGTCTATCCTTTTGTTATGATAATCTTGAGCGGTTAGAAGAATTCTTGTGTATGGGATGATCGTGTCACTTATTCTAGTGCTTCGTTGAGCAAGAAGACCAGCCATCGCGGTTAGAAGAATTCTTGTGATATCACCTGAGTCTTCTCTCCATGCTCACAAAGCTGTTTTAGCATTTTGTGAAGGCTAGAATATGTAGACAGCTTCCCTTGTTTGTTTCATCAAATGCCTATCGAGAAAGCCACGAGCTTCTTTCCAGCGGTTTCCCAGTCATCGAGGAATTAGTTGGGTACCTGTTAGGTAGGAAGCTTTTCCCTTTCTCTTGCACAATCTTATCAATGGGCCAATGTGACTCGGTTTATGATGACCCTAGGCCTTATGGGGATCCGGACTCCCTTCAATCCAAAGAAGCCTTGGTGGGTAGGTCTCTGATTAATGTAGACTCTTTGTATCTGTCTCACAATGCTTCGTAATTTTGGGAAAACGATAGGTTCAAATTTGCTATCTTTCTGTTATCCGTCCCCTAAATTCCTGGAGTGCCAATCCGTTTCTATTTCTGATTTCAATTTCATATCTCCTGGCGAAATCTATCTTCTCGCCCTCCCGGGCTATATAAACGGGCCTTGGCAGTGGATCCAAGTATAGCTCACTTTGCCTCAAACCTCCTACACCCTTAGCATAGTTTCTGCTTTTCTGTAGGTCATAGATCATGGAGAACAGCAAGAGGTCTCCTGAGAAGGTCTTCACTGGACCTGCATCATCGTGTCAGTGCCTTCGTCGTCAGGAAGGTGTATCCCGTGATGCCTCCGCTGTCTCAGGGAACAGAGCCGACTCCGTTCGGCTTTCAAGCTCTTCCTCATCGACTGCTTGCCGCTAGCTCCCTTGCCATCAGATGGGGCAGATTGATAATGATGATTTGCTTGCCTCCATTGACCGACATGGCCAGAGTCTCACCGAGTGTCTATCCCTCGCAGAATTAGCCCTGGCCATGGTTCGATGCCAATCACCTCCTGCGGTCGATTTGGTGCAGGATTGGTTGGCCAAGGCCGAGGCTAGAATCACGGGTGAGATGCCTGTCATAACCTCTGCTTCTTTTCAATTTTGCCTCCGAGACTTTAATCACCTCCCCTTTGAATCCTTTAGATCTATTTGTCTAGCTGGAGAGCCTTCGATCAGCTGCAGATCATGCAGCAGGATTCGTCAATGCCAGGGGCACCGTACCGGTGGTCTATTTGCATGACATCCCAAATCATGTCAGGGAGGTTGCCCTCCATAGCGTCCGTCATGGTGCTTCCATGGCGTTGGCTGCCGCCCAAGCCTGTTTGGGCCAAAATCTTCAGCTTCTTCCCCATGGTTTTCTAGATGCAGCATACCCTAGGGAGCGGGAGTGCTTGGTTCAGGACTTCATAAATGTCGCCAATTCTGTAGCTTTCAATACCTTGGCCGACGATATAGTAGGCAAGGTTTTCCTCGGCCCGTAGTTTGTAATAGGTGACATCTAGCAGATATTCTTCCTGTCTTGGCACTATGCGCATTACTTTGTTTATGCTTGCTTTGCTCATACAGATGATACGCATTGTACTGATTTTTACTCTTCTGGGTTTATTTTTGCACCAGCAGTGACACCTTTCTGGTATCGGCTATTAGAGCTGTCAGTCGAGCGGACGAGTCGTTGAGCATTAATCCAAACGTTAGGGTAATATTCCTTCAAATATTTCCCACTGTTCCGCTGAATTCTCCTTCTCTTCCCAGCGTCTCAAAATGGACCAAGTGCGCAATGCCTGAGCCAATAAGATTTCCCCTGATTAGGCAACCATACCAGCCGTTCTGCCTCTTGGTCGTCATAAACATGTCCTCGAGAGCATTTCCAGATCAGCCGGAGAGGTTAATAGCCTGTGGGAGCTAATGCCTTTTGACTAGAAATACCGAGAGCGACCCATGGTGCCCCAAACTCGAAGTCTGCATGTCATTGCGGATCTTGTGTAGAACCGATCGTATTCTCCGTTGTTTACTCATGCTTCCTTCTTCGGCTAAAGAGCCGATTTGATACAGCCGATCCGGGCCCTTAGTTTAACCAAGTCTGAAAACACGGCTTCTATCAAGAGAACCCTTCGATTTTTCTGCCCTTCAGTTGCTCAGCGCCGTATTCCCATCGGTATTAGTGAAGTGGCGCTTCGCCTCCCATTAATTGCTGCTGCCTTTTACACGTCCCGAGGCATCCGTCCCTTCGCCTCAGGTCTTTAAATACCGAATGGTGGTTTTCGGCCTCGAATACATCTTTACTCACAATTGTTTCTCTATTCTTCTCCGCCTATCGAAGTCCTGTGGCGGTTCTCTTTCTCCCCCTCAAAGATCCCATCGTCCTCCATGGCCGACGAAGATAACCGTGGCAAACGCGCTGCAGAGGAGATCCCGACAAAAGATTTGTCGAGGAGCCAGCGTCTCCGACGCATGAGGTGAAATTGGCAATCCCTGTTCCTGATGATGATCCGTTCTGGTTTGCTCACAGGTTCATTGCGAATGACAGTCTTTCATCTTTTTCTCTAGGATCGGCAAGTCTTCGATGCTGCGTCCTCCATGCTGGCCTCATCATCAGGTTCTTCCAACTCATATAATGGTGATGATGCCTGAAGTTTCTTTCGGGAATGGAGAGCGGCCAAAGACCGTTATTCTGCAGCGATTCTAAATAATGGCCAGCTTGAGATCCGTCTAGGGGTCTTTCAAGCGGCCCTTAATGCGGCTGAAGAGGAGGCCAGCACCATTCGAGCGCGACTGGCTGAGTCCGACGCCACGGTAGCAGGTATGACGAGGTCCATGAACGTATCCATCCTGGTTTCATTACCTTTGTCTTGATATTCTTCTGCAACTGCCAGCCCAAACAGTGCAATTGGAGTCTCTTCAATTGGCGGCGAACGCGGCCGCGGACGCCGTCAATGCGAGGGGGTTCTCCATTGACGTTTGTCTCCAAGACATCCCGGACCGTGTCCAAGAGATTGCTCTCCATGGCATTCGTCATGGTGCAGCGGTGGCACTAACTACAGCGCAGGTCCAAACCGGGCATGATCTCCACACCATGGAGGTTGGCTTCCCGACTGATGATGGCCCTGAGGAGCACGAGGACCTGCTTGAAGAATTCACCGTTGCAGCGGAGGCCATAGTAGACATCACATCCGCTCAGGATGTGGTGAACAAGGTCTTTGATTAGTTTGTACTTAGGGTGATCCTGATGAACAAAGACTCATGTTCCTCTATGAACATGTTTCAATACAACATCCTTGTGTATGATTCCTTTTGGTTTTGTTTTTGCTCTGTAGGCGATACATATCGTATCGGCTTTTATTGTCTTTGAAGATTTTCATTTTTTTGAACTAGAGGCAATACCCTTACGGTACCGGCTATTAGAGCCGAGAATGAATCGGCTATTGAAGGTTGCCCAGGTGTCAGGATAATGTGCCATAGAAACTTTCACATCAAAAGTCGAACGAACAATCAACCCAAGTCGAACATCCTGTTAAGTGAAACATAATTTCTTCAAATCCATCAACTTCGAATTCACCGCTTTATATAGCATTTATACATCGGCCTAAACCTCATAACTAATATTTGTTTTCCATTATTCCAATGGCCGATGTGAAGCCGTAACCCTTTTCACTAAAATAAACTCTCAGAGCCGATCGCTTGCATCGACTGTTGGCTTTCACTGCTGATCTTAATGAAGCCTCCTTCCCATGTCTTGCCAGAGAAACATTTGAAATCACCCAGTTCCCAAAAGACTGGATCGATTGTTGCAATGCTCACAGATTCATCAGCACGAACCAACTCGACATCATCTCCATGCCATTGAATCAAACACTGATGCATGGTCAATGGTATACAGTAGTTTGCGTGGATCCAATCACGACCAAGGAGCAAACTATATGATCCTTTTCCATCAATGACGAAGAATGTGGTGAGCAGAGTCTTACTCCCGATTGTTAGCTCAACGTTTATTGCCCACCGGGTCTTGGACGTATTTTCAAGTCTCTGAGCATCATGTCGGTTTCCACAGATCTTCTGGTCCTTTGCCAAGCTTACAAAAAGTAGCGTAAGGCATAAGATTGACAGAAGCACCTCTGTCCACCAGCATCTTGCTCATCGGCTTCCCATCGACAAGACCTTTCATATATAACGCTTTCAAGTGTCGATGCTTGATTGGTCTGTCAAATATCGCTTGCTGCACGACTATCAACTTGGCAACCATCTCTTCATACTCCGATTCATCGAAATCCGAATAAACTTCTTGATTTACCGGACTCTGAACTCTGACGGCAACAGAAAAGCCATTTAGATATTAGCCGATGGTTGCTCCCTATCGGCTGTTTGCTTTGCATGCCACACTTGAGGTTTACCGGATGCCTGAGCCTGTTCTAACTCTCTATTCCTTAGGCGCTGCACCCTTCTCTTTTGGCTTCTTGTCAATCCTCTGGGGCACCATTGGCCTTCCTGCCAAATGTATCCCCCCTTGTTGCTTTCTTCTTCATGATCGGCCCAGCCTTGGTCAACGACTCTTTTCCCCAGCCGATCATGAACACTTTTATTTTTTAAGCGCCGATCCATGTCATTATGATGATGTGAATCCTAGACATGAACAGACCGGTGGGTAATTTAAGACTGCTTAAACCCCCAATACTGATTGCTGCATTCTGGACAGTCATGTCTAGTAGGCAATTTCAAACCTTCGTTCCAGCAGTATCTGAAGAAAGGACAATTCCAATGTGATTCGGCTTGTCTCCTTTCATACCTTCCTTCTTCTAGTTGACGCTGGTACTCTTGATCATCTAACCATCGCTGATAATTCTTTTTCTTCTGTCGCTGCCACTTATTCAATAAGATCCAGGATGTAACTCGTGGCTTTGTTGCTCCATCTTTTGATGTTTCCCCTGCTCATATCGGCCCTTTTGCTGACCACGACGTTTCCTAATTTCTCTGTATTCATCAGCCGATATTTGCATCTTAGGGTCAACTGTTCCAGCTTCTCTTGATTTGGTCGATGTTAGAACCTTAGTTTTTCCTTTGAATAGCCCGACATCAACCATATTTTGATCTCCTGGAAAAGGATTATCATCAACTTTCATCTTTCGAGGCGTATCGAATTTGAGTCTCCCTTGCTGAATAGCCCTCTGTATATGTTGCCGGAAAATCCTACACTCATTAGTAGAATGAGAAGTAGCATTATGGAACTTGTAGAACTCCTTATTCTTCAACTGTTCAGGGGGCAACATGATATGATTGTCTGGCAATTTGATTTGGCCCTTCTCAAGTAAGAAATCAAAGAGTTTGTCTGATTTTGTGACATCGAAGTCATAGCTCTCTTCGACTCCTCTTCCCTAAGGATTCGGCACCATTACCGTCTTCTTGCCCCAATTCCATTCAGCTATAGCAACCTCTTCCTCTTCATCCTCATAGCCGTCATCGACTGAGTATGGATCATAAGCTTTGGCTACGGTGGTATTCTTCTGGAATCAGGTGTCTCTACGCATACTCTGGAATTGGCTATTGAGTGCTGCTACTCGTTGAGCCAACTGACCCAAGTTGTCAAATTCTTATCCTAGCAGCTTTTCTTTCCACATTGGCAGCATTCCTTGGACGGCTAAAGCAGCTAGCTGATTGTCGGCCAAACTCAATGAGAAACACAAGTTCCTAGTTTCTCGAAATCTCTAAAGAAACTCAGTGCCCGATTCATTAGTCCTCTATCTCATGGTTGTCAAATCGGTTATCTTCTCCTGTCCCAGTGTAAAAATACATATGAAACTTCTTCTCTAGGTCAGCCCAGTTGGCAATGGAGTTGACTGGTAGGGATGAAAACCAAGTGAAAGCTGGCCCTGATAGGGATAAGGAGAAGAAACGAACTCGATGGGCATCCTCAACTGATGCTTCGCCCAATTGTGTAAGATACCGACTGACATGCTCTATCGTGCTTGTACTGCCTTGGCCAGTGAACTTGGCAAACTCTAGAGCCTGTAATTCGTAGGAAGAGCGACTAAATCATACCACTCTAGATATGGGCGTTTGTACGAAAAGGTCAGCCCTTTTGGCTTCAGACCGAACTGATTCTTCATCATCTCGGTCACCTTGATTAGCAATTCATCAGCTTGTGGATTTGGATTTCTCGGTACTTGCTGACCCATCTGTGGATTGAAATCCCGCGTGCCCTGATATCCTAGATTCGGTATCATGTGAAGAGAGTTATAATCTATGCCACAGTGATACCCTTGTGGAATCTCAATCTGCTAGGTCCTCTGCTGGCTTGCTGCCTGGAGTCTCTGATTGTAGATATGAGGATCTATATCTCTACAGATCCTTTGAATCGATGGTGCTATTTTCTGATCCGACGACGGTATGTGGCCTAACATGCCGAAATTAATCATCTGGTTCTGATTCTGCCCCGCCGGCCGTTGCACATGCTGTATCGACGGTCCAGTACTGTACTGTGTCTGATTTGTAGTAGTATCTTGAGCTTGTTCAGATGAACCTTAAAGTGCCTGAACGTCATTATTACCAGCTGGTGCTACTCCTTGATGGCTGGTACCGACTTGATTAGTCCCTTGGGTCGATGGTTCTGGAATATTGTAACAAGTCGATCCAACCTGACCAATTGGAATTTCATGGATTGCCTCTTTCACGGCGTTGTGAAATGCGTCAACGAAAGCTTCATTGCGGCTTGATAAAGCATCACGAACAGATTTGTCTATGGCTTCCGTAAAGAAACGTCTTTCTTCAGCTTCCACTGTATCTGTCTGCCCGTGTAGTAGAACTCTTGGTAGTGGAAATTTCTGAATAATGGTGTTGTCACGTGTTTTGGTGTAGGACAACAAACACTTCTTCTGAAATTCCTCTGTGGCTTTGTTGAAGGTATCCTTATCTTCATCAGGTAGGTCTTTATAATGTACCATAAGGATGTTGTCGTTGTTGTGAATCGCCATGACGATTGTGGTGTCCCACCGGGCGTGCCAGAAACGTGTGTCAACACAGAATTTCATCTCGTGCCGAGGACACACGCAGCAAGCCAGAAGGGTTCGCTCGATGGAGCAGATCCGCCTAGCTTCAGCGCAAGGGTGGTCGATCCTGCGCAATCCTCCCGAGACGTGCCAGTCAATTTGACCCTGCAATTGACAAGGAGAGAAAGTTTATCAGTAATTAAGGGCAGAACATGCCGGTGTTGCCAGACAGTCCCGAATGTGCGGCTCTGAGAGCCAATATGAGAGGAGATCGACTAAATAGTCGATTCCGGCATATTCATAAGAATAAATCGGTTAAAGCTCATGGGGTTGTGTAAGAAGAATCGGTTATCATCCAAGATAGATATAATTCGAGCAATAATTTAATCAATGGCAATAATATATCGATGATGATTGGTTTAAACTAAGCTAATGATTACAAGTAACCGAACCCCTTTTTATATAAAGAAACAATTCAGCACCACTTAATTATTTAATAAAGATAAATCTAATGAACATGTTAGATCTCATCTATCACCATGACTAGTGGGGCATGAGGCAGAATCAGGCAGACCGTAGAAACAACAATAGACTCGACGATCCTAACTCATTACTGATATCAGTGGGGCATGAGGTAGAATCATGCGGGCCGTAATACAATAATAAGATCATGAGGCTAACATATCTTTCGACTTATCTCTACTTCAATGATCTCGTGATGTGAACTGTTCGTGAAAGCATTCGATATTGGCTAAACACCCGATTCAGGCATAGCGCACAGCTAAGGTCATGCCTTCTCAGGAACGGATCTATCAACTAACGATCCCCACTCCATAGTGCTAACAGTGGGGTGAGAGGCAGAATCCCATAGGCCGTGATAACGAACCATGGAACGGTTCTCGCTAACCAATAGATCTACTCAAGATTGAACATGCCTTAACCGCATGCTATGCATGATTAAGATTGATATAAAACAGCCGATAAAAACATAACTCATCGTTTAAGATATAGATCAGATCAGTTTTAGATTAGCAAACGATAGGTTAAATAAGATATAAGGCCGATCTAGATCAATCTCAATCGGGCAGAGTAATATTGCTGTAATCAGATAAACAATGAAAGCAATAAGCAATATCGGTAACTTAATGAATCTACCAGGGACTACCATTCAAAGGTAGAGCCGATAACTAGACCTTAATCTAATTGAAGCAGTGGGCTATGAGGCAGAATCACACAGGCCATACTTGAATTAGACAAGAGTCAGTAACTAGTCTATACCAAAGTCGCAGTGGGGATCGACCGGATCGATGCAGCCATATGAACAGAGGTATAAACCATGACGGTACTTATAGACAAGCAGTGGCGGTCGACCAAATTGATGTCGCTGTACTCGCCGAGATCTACTCTACTCCTACTCCTAAGGGGTGGCCGGAGCCAAAAAAGGTAAATTGATTTGTATTTGATTGATTGTGTTCTTTACAATAGCCGGGGTTTGGGTATTTATACCCGGAGCCCAAAACGAACTCTACTCGAGTACGACTTAATACAATCTTTGGTATAATGAAAACATTCCTAATTTAAGGTAACTTGTACTCTAATCTTTCCCTTTTCGTAGAGTCCACCATGTCTCGTCCTAGCGCCGAACGTAGCCTCAGTCGTTATCTGCTGGCGTTATCTCAGGAAAGCCGATTCCAGTTCTTACATCCGAATCAGCTATTTCCGGTCTGCACGCAATTGATCTTTTGCTGACATGATTTTGGGAGCTCTTGAGCCTCTGAAATCCTTCTTCCAAATTCTGGTGTAAACACATACTGGTAGCAAAATCTCTGAATTCTTCTGATGTGAAGATTGTCCCTTGATCAGTAGTAATGGTTTGAGGAATCCCAAAACGATAAACAATATGCTCCCTGACAAAATCAACCATATTCTTTGAAGTTACTATTTTCAAAGAAATTGCCTCAACCCACTTGGTAAAATAATCTTTTGCTACCAATATAAACTTGTGCCCTCTACTTGAAGGTGAAAAAATCTAGCCAATTAAATCAATTCCCCAACCTCAGAATGGCCATGGCTTAATTATTGGGTTCATAGCTGATGTAGGCGATTTCTGAACATTACCAAAACGCTGACAATCCTGACACCCCTTGTAATATTCAAAACAATCTTCTAATATTGTTGGCCAGAAATATCCAGACCTGCAAATAACACATTTCATTTTATAAGCTGATTAATGAGCTCCGCATATTCCGTCATGTACTTCTCCCGTCTGTACTCTTGCATCTTCTTGACTTAAACATTTAAGCAAAACTCCATCGACTGTTTTGTAATACAACTGATCATCTAACAAAACATACTTAATCGATTTATATCTCAATTTTCTGGTAACCTTCTATGGTGGATTATTGAGGTAATCAGCTATTTCAACTCTCCAATCATTAGCCAAGGTCTCACTACTTAAGATTTCTTGGAACACTCGATAGCCTAACGCATTCTGAGCTAACCGATTGGCCTCTTGATTCTGTGCTCTTGGAATATGCTGAAGAGAAGTAAGGGGAAACATCTCAAGTAACTTTCGACATTCAACATGGTATCCCTTTAGAATATCATCTTTACATTTATACAGGCCGATCAACTGATTAATAACTACCTATGAATCTCCAAATATTTCAATTGACTCAGCCTTTACTTCTTGAAGAAGTTGAAGTCCCTTAAGAATAGCTTCATGTTTTACTTGATTTTTGGTGGTCATTGGTTTGGTTTGAAAGGCAAACTCAAAACTTGCCCCCCCAAGGCAAAATAATAACAATACCAATGCCACCACCTTGCTTGTACGATGATCCATCAAAGAACAATGTCCAAGGCATAGGTTCCACATAGCTGATGCTTGGTTTATGATGTTGAGTAATAAAATCGGCCATCACTTGCCCTTAGACTGCTTTAGCTGATTCATACCTCAAGTCAAATTCTAATAATGCAAGAATCCACTTTCCCATTCTCCCATTTAATATCGGCATTGACAACATGTGTTTGATCACATCGGCTTTAGACACAACTGTACACTCAGCCGATAATAAATAATATCGCAATTTAGTGCAGGAGAAATATAAGCATAAGCATAACTTTTCAATAGGAGAATATCTTATTTCTAGATCCAAAAGTCTTCTACTTAAATAAAAAACAACCTGTTCCTTTCCTTCAAACTCTTGCATCAAGGCCGATCCAATCGTTTGGCTATCGGCCGACACATACAACTTAAAAGGCTTACCTTGCTGAGGAGGAACCAATACAGGTGGAGATTTCATATATTCTTTTATCTACTCAAATGTTTTTTGTTGTACGTCACCCTATTTAAATTCTTGATCATTTTTCAACATCAACAAAGAAGAAAACTGCATAATCCTTTCTGACATATTTGAAATAAACCTTCTGATAAAATTAATCTTACCAAGCAGAGATTGTAATTCTATTTTATTAGTTGGAGGTACTGCCTCATCAATTGCTTTCATACTTTTCTGACCAATCTCAATTCCTCTCTCGTGGACCTTTAAACCCAAAAATTGTCCAGCTGACACTCCAAAGGCACACTTATTAGGATTCATCTTTAAACCATGTTTTCTTGTGCACTCCAAAGTCTCCCACAGATCAGCCAGATGTTCTTTGTACCCTTTGGATTTCACCACCACATCATCAATATAGATTTCAACAATCCCGTCGATCAACTTATGAAAAATTTAATTTATTGCCCTCTAATAAGTTGCACCAGCATTCTTTAATCCAAAAGTCATCACAAACCATTCAAATAAGCCGATTGCGCCGGGGCACCTAAAGGCTGTTTTTGCTATGTCTTCTTCAGCCATAAAAAATTGATTATAACCTACATTACCATCCATAAAACTAATTACCTTGTGCCTAACTACTGCATCTACCAACATATCGGCTATTGGCATCACATAACCATCCATCGGTGTAGCCTTGTTCAAATCTCTAAAATTAATATAGACTCTTAGCTTCCCATTTTTCTTATACACATGAACTACACTCGATATCCACTCTACATATCGGCAAGGTCGTATAAATTTTGCTTCTAGTAGTCTTTCAGTCTCCTTAATATCATCAAGAACATTTGGATTAAATCTCCTTAGAGCTTGTTTAAATGGCCGATATCTAGGTTTGATTGGCAACCGATGTTCAACAATTGATCGATCTAAGCCAGGCATTTCATAATATTCCCAAGCAAAACAATCTTAAGTTCCCTTAACAAATCTATCAATTCTTGTTTATACTCATAATCCAATTTAGCACTTACATACGTCAGCCTAGGCCTATCTCTAGGACCAATATCTATTTCTTCTAACTCAACGGCCGACGTAAAGCCATGTCCTAGTTTACCATCTGTACCATCTATTGGATTATCCATTAAAACAAACTTTCAGAGCTGACTGCTTGGATTGGCTGTTGGCCTTCATCATTGATTCTAATGAAGCCTCCTTCCCATCGCTTGCCAGAAAAACACTCAAAATCTTCTAGTTCCCAATACATTGGATCAGCTGTTGCTATACTCACAGAATCATTAGCATGAACTAGCTCAACATTGTCCCCATGCCACTGAATCAAGTATTGGTGCATAGTCGATGGTACACAACAATTGGCATGAATCCAATCACAACCAAGGAGTAAACTGTATGAACCCTTTCCATCAATGACAAAGAATGTAGTGAGCAAAGTCTTGCTTCTAATTGTCAATTCAACATTTATTGCCCCCTGGTCTTGGACGCATTACCCCCAAAATCCTTAAGCATCATGTCAGTCTCAATCAGATCTTCTGGTCCTTTACGAAGCTTGCGAAAAGTAGTATAAGGCATCAGATTAACAGAGGCAACTCCATCAACCAATATTTTACTCATCGGCTTCCCATTGACAAAACTTTTCACATATAAAGCCTTCAAATGTCGATGCTTAACTGGTTTATCAAATATAGCTTGCTATATCAATATCAACTGGGCTGCCATCTCTTATACTCTGATTCATCAAAACCCGAATAGACTTCTTGATCTGCTGGAGCTTTAAATTCAAATGGAAGCCATTTAAATATTAGACGATGGTTGACCCTTATCGGCTGTTTGTTTAGCACGCCATACTTGTGGTTTACTAGATTTCTGAGCTTGTTCTAATTCTATGCTCCTTAGGCGTTGTACTCTTCTCTTCTGACTTCTTGTTCAACCTCCTAGACACCACTGTCCTTCCTGCCAAACATACTCTTCATCATCTTCTCCTTCATAATCAGCCCAGTTCTGATCAACAACTCGCTTTCCAAGCCGATCATGAATGCTTCTATTTTTTAAGCGCCGATCCACATCATTATGTTGATATTCAATTCGATCATGGATAGACCGGCGGTTGACTGGAGATTGCCTAAACTCCCAATATTGTTCGCTACATTCTAGGCAATTATTTCTAGTAGGCAATCTCAAACCTTCATTCCAACAATGTCTGAAGAAAAGGCAATTTCAATGTGACTCAGCTTGTTCTCTTTCATATCTCTCTTCTTCTTGTTGACGTTGATATTCCTTCTCTTCTAACCAGTGCTGATAATCTTTCTCCTTCTGTCGTTGCCATTTATTCAACAGAATTCGAGATGTAACACGTTGTCTCATCGCACCATCTCTTGACATTTCTTCCTGCTCATATCGACTCTTTTGTTGGTCACGACATCTTTTAATTTCTCTATATTCATCAGCCGATATTTGCATCTCTGGATCAATTATTTTAGTTTCTCTTGCCCTAGCTGATGTCAAAACTTTAGCTTTCCCTTTGAACAACTTACCATCAACCATGTTCTGATCCTTTAGGAAATGATTATCATCAACTTTTATTTTTCGAGTTGTATCAAATTTAAGCTTCCCTTGTTGAATAGCCCTCTGAATATGCTGCCGAAAAATCCTGCAATTATTAGTAGTATGAGAAGTAGTGTTATGGTACTTGTAGAACTTCTTATTCTTCAACTGATCGGGAGGTAATATAACATGATTGGCAGGCAATTTAATCTGTCCATTCTTAAGCAAGAAATCAAAAAGTTTGTCTGTTTTTGTAACATCAAAATCATAACTTTTTTCAACTTCTTTTCCTCAAAGATTTGGAACCATTACTATTTTTTTACCCCAATTCCATTCAGCTACGGCAATTTGCTCTTCTTCATCATCATCATCGACTAAATATGGATTATAAGCTTCAGCGATTGCAGCATTCTTCTGAAATCGGGTATCTCTGCGCATATTCTAGAATTGGCTATTAAGTGCTGCCACCCGTTGAGCCAATTGACCTAAATTGTTAAATTCTAGCCCAAGCAGCTTTTCTCTCTATGTTGGAAACATTTCTTGAACGGCCAACGCAGCTAGCTGATCATTAGTCAAATTCAACGAAAAGCTTAAGTTTTTTGTTTCTCGGAACCTCTGAAGGAACTCAGCATCCGATTCATAAGCCCTTTGCTTTATAGTTGTCAAATCTATGATCTTTCTTTCCCCTGTCCCAGTGTACAAATATGTATGAAATTTCTTTTTAAGATCACTCCAATTGGCAATAGAATTAACCGCTCATAATGAAAACCAAGTGAAAGCTGGTCCTGACAGGGACAAAGAGAAGAAACGAACTAGATATGCTTCTTCAACAGAGGCTTCACCCAACTAAGTAAGATATCGACTGACATGTTCTATTATACTTGTGCTATCTGGAAGCTTGTAGTTCATAGGAAGGGCCACCAAATCATACCACTCTGGATATGGACGTTTGTACGAAAAGGTCTGCCCATTTGGTTTTAAATCAAACTGATTTTTCATCATTTTGGTTACTCTGAGCAACAATTCATCAGCATTTGAGTTTGGATTTCTTGGCAATTGCTGACCCATCTGCAGATTGAAATTCTGAGTGCCTTGATATTCTAGATTTGGAATGATATTGAGGGTATTATAATCTGAACTATAACATATCCTTGTGGAATATCTATCTGTTAGGCCCCTTGCTGATTTACAGTTTGAAATCTCTGATTGAAAATATTAGGATCTATATCTCTACGAATCCTTTAAACCAATGGTGCTATTTTTTGAGCCGACGGTGTTATTTGGCCTGATGTACCAAAATTAGCCATCTGATTCTGAACTTGCCCTGTTGGCTGTTGCACATGGTGCACTGATGACCCAGGATTATATTGCATTTGATTAGTAGTAGCACCCTAAATTTGCTCAGATGAATTCTGAATTGTCTGAGCATCATCACTCTTAGCTAGTTCTGCTTCTTAATGGCTAGTACTGGCTTGATTAGTCCCGTGAGTCGACGAATGCAGAATATTATAGTAAGCCAGTCCAACCTGATCAAGTGGAAATCCATGAAACACCTCCTTCATGGTATTATGGAATGTATTTAAGAAAGTTGTATTATGATTTAGCAGTGCATAATGAATAGATTTGTTGACAGCTTCTACAAAGAAACGTCTATCATCAGCTTCGTCTGTATCTGACTGTCCATGCATCAAAACTCTCGGCAGTGAATATTTCTAAACAACTTTATTGTCACATGTTTTGGTGTATGACAACAAGCACTTGTTCTAAAACTCCTCTATAGCCTTATCAATGACATCTTTATCCTCATTAGGTAAGTCTTCATAAGGTACCATAAGAATGTCCTTGTTGTTGTGAACTACCATGACGATTGTGGTCCCACCAGGTGTGCCAAAAAGTGTGTTGACATAAAAATATGGCGATGTGATCAACACATAGCAAGCCGGAGGATCTAAGTGGAACAAGACCAGAGATCTGCTTGGCTTCAACACAGAACCAGCCGATTCTGAAAACCCAACGACGTGCTAGTCAATTTGAACTGCAATTAACAAGGAGAGAAAATCTTATCAGTAATTTAAGGTGGAACATGTCGGTGTTGCACCAGACAGTTCCAAATGTACGGCTAGATAGCCGATTCAATAAGGCTATCGACTAAATAGTCGATATTCGGCGTATCCATGAAATGAAGATCTTTAAATCAAGGATTATCGGCTAATATTAAATGATAATGATATGAATCAAAATAACCAATGCTCATGGATCATAGCAGATTTATGATGACTGATTAATCTAGACAAAAATAAGTACAATACACCCAAATACAAAATCAGAAGATCTTTCCTTAAAATTTCAACATATATGACCAAATGGTCAATTGATGTCATCGATCGATTAGAGAATTGATAATCAACAAAGCGATATAAGAAAGCATCATTGGCTAAATGGAACATGATCGATATAAAGCGTTGAGCCGATAAGTTTGATGAAAAGAGTATAACATACGAACAAATTGACTGTCTAATATAAATAAATCTACAAACAGTTTGTATCTAATCTATTATCATCAACAGTGAGGTTCGATCGGATCGATGCAGCTATGATAATGATAACAAACTAAAGCCAAAAAATCTATAAAACCATCTATATGTTGACAGATTCATGAAAACATGCTATATGCGTGAGAGTATAGGCAAATCGGCTAAAATAGCCGATGTAGTCATAACAAACAAATAGAGTACATATCTTGATCATGAACAAGACCACTAATCGATAATTTCTAATCTAAAGTCTTACCAGTGAGGTTCGACCAGATCGATGCAGATATGGTAGTGTCATCAGATTAGATCTCATTAACTAGTGAGTTTTTTCAAGATTGAAACATGTCTTTGGATGCATACTATGTTTGATTGGAATAGAGATAAAACAGTTGATTTAGAGGAGTTAAGCCATCAATTATAAGATTTAAAGCATGACCAGACCAAAGGACGACCAATTAAGATGATATGATGCCTATCTATCTCTATCTCTATCGGGTGATTTTGTTATAATTAATATTATAACAAGATCAATAACATGTGAATCAACCAAAAGACAACAAGAAAAATCTTACTAATCTTAGTATATTCGATAATTGGTGATATTATATTAAATAACAAGTTATTTAATACAAGATCTATAACTTTGATCTATATTATGATTTATAAGAGATCAATCAGTTGATGCAGCCTTACAAACAATGATATGGATCGATAACTAACATATATTATAGCTCATAAAAGATCAATCAGCTGATGTAGCTTTATAAGCACAATACATGTTATGACGGTACTCACAAGCAAGTTGGAGGTCGATCAGTCGATACAACCCTGTTTGCTGAAGAACTCACTGAGATCTACAATACTCCTACTCCTAATGCGATGGCGAAAACCAGAAATATTGTATTGATTGAGTGTTCGTCCTCTTGTCCAATAACTAGGGTCTAATATTTATACCCGAAATCTAAATATGAATCCTACTCAAATACGGCTCATTACAATTCTTGGAATAAAAGAAAACTTTCTAACTTAATAATAACTTGGACCCTAATTTTCCTTATTTGTAGAGTCTGACACATCTTCCTAGCACCATTCAAGCATAGCCCATTGATGTCGTCTGCTGACGTCATCTATAAAATAGTCGATTCTGACATCGCATCTAAATCAGCTGATACCGATTCACATCTAATCGATTCCTTGATGACACAATCCTAGAAGTTTCGAGTTCTCGCGTTCTTCCTAAATTTTGGTGTAAACAGGCACCTTAAGACGACCGCCTCCGAAAATAGGCCATTTTTAGAGGTGGTTGCCTTAGTGCGCCCGCCTCCATAAATCGATTTTACGAGGCGGTTAGATTTTGACCGCCTCCGTAAATCGATTTACGGAGGCAAACAAACATGATCGCCTCGGTAAATAAAAATGACCGTCTCCGTTAATAGCCCAGCATTTTATGAGGCGGTTGAATTTTGTGCCCTCCTCCACTAATGTTTGGGCACCGTGAAGTAATGTTTCTCTAAAGGAATCCTGACCCATATATGGAGAAGATCAGTATATTTGGGTTTGTCATCTAATGGTGTAAGTATGCATGTGAATGTTGTCTTTTCAAGTATTTGTTCACCTAAAATCCCTTTTAATTTGGTATATATTTTAAACCTTGAATCGCTTATATTTTAGGACTGTGGGAATAGCTATTAAGACACATTTCACAGAGAATTCAACGAAACCAATTTTGATAATATAGGTGTTGATGTATTTTTTAATCAAATAAAATCAAATATGTCTTATTTAGAGCTAATCAAGTTAAAATGACCTATAATATAAGACTGAGGTGACAGATTGTATTCGAGGCATGGGATCAGTTATATTCTTCAGTTAGATTAATTATATTCCAGACTAAAACTAAGGGAGCAAATTATAGACGCATTTTGTCTAGACGCGTCTGTGATCACACATCCAGATGTGGCTCAATTCGTGTCACTAGAACGGGTGTCTGCTCTGATAAGCCACGGCTGAAAGTACTGTTAGCTGATTTGCTGTGAGAGAAAAATACTTTTCGTTGGCTGAAAAACTACGGCTTATAAGCTAAGTGAACATGGCGTTGGCTTTTTTACATAGTGAAAGTAGCTAGTAAATAGATGGCCCGCCAGGCATCGCATGCAAATATTATATATTGTGTGGGCAATATTGTATCCAGATCATGCCATGCAGCATCATCCCATATCTTTTTGCTGGTAGAAAACAATATGTCGGTTGGTAGCCGTAAGTCACCCGTCAGTAGAAATACTGGCTCTGGTAGCTTTCAAGACATATTTTATGGAGTTGGGAGGTGGCCTGGCAGGCACGGGATATCGAATATATATCCAGATTATATTATATTCCGATCCAGCAGGCAGTGGCGGAGCACAGCACCAAATCAAGCGGGGGCAATTTCTATTGCTACAGAGAGCAATGGCAGACTTGCTAGCTCTGGACAGCTTGTTTTTGGGCCACCGTGCGTGGATACAATCGTTGGTAAAGCAATAAGAAACGAAGCCCTGGACCTGTTCATCTTCTCCAAATAGCGGCGGCAACAGTTTGATTTTTTTTTTTTTTGGCAGCAACAGGTAACAAAACTGCAGGTATGCATGGAGCAAGGGGGGGCCACAACCCAGTTTGGCCTCCACTACCCTCCGTCAGTGCCAGCAGGGACAGCTAGGAGATCATTTCTTGCATCCTGTTGAAAGCTCACGTTTGTTTGTTTGCCAAGAGCAAATCTAAAGGTTTATCGAGGTACGTTACTGTATTATTGTATGTGTAAACACAGCAGAATCGAAGCTACGACGTTTAATACCAGAGAGCCACTATTACGTTCTACTATTAGTACAAGTTTTTTCTTTTGAAAGGTCAGGGGGGATGAACTATCCCTACCTAAATTTCTTTACCACAGATTCCGGCGAAAGCCGGTGATGGTAATTACAAAGTTAGGTCATGAATTCAGTTACAAAGCACGGTGATCTGCATGCAGGCATGGATGACACATGTGAGAAAATGCTTGCATGACACACCACCAGGATGCATGACATGATCATATCGACCGGCTCTCCCACCTGGAGGCGTCGTCTGATCTCATTGACTCCGATTCAAACCTCAATCTGTGAGCGAGATATAGAGCACGAGCTGATGGTGCAGAGGGACGACGACAAGCTAGCGCTCGTAGCCTCACATGCATGCTGCATGACATAACAAGCAACTGATGGCTGATCGCCTGATCTGACCATGCCATCGATTCGACAGCTCGGCCGCAGTATTTTTAGGTGTCATCGTCTAAATTTTGACTACGCGCGTGTTTAGTTCCACATCGAAATCCCAAAAAGTACTACAGTATCTATCACATCGAATGTTTGCGGCCCGTCCATAGAGCATTAAATGTAGACGAAAAAAAAACTAATTGCACAGTTTGGTAGGAAATTACGAGACGAACGTTTTGAGCCTAATTAGTCCATGTTTGAACACTAATTGCCAAATAAAAACGAAGGTGTTACAGTAGCCCCAAATTCCAACTTCCTATAACTAAACAAGGGCTAAAAAATGTTAGTGATATTTGTTTCTCCAAATAAGTGTATTACAAAAATATATGCAATGGTTAATTTAATGATACTTATTATTACCTATCATAATTAGTAACCTCTTATATATGTTTAGTTAAATTTGAGTATATTTAGCTCCTCTATATATGAGAACGACAGTTAAAAAAGAGACTGGAGGGAGTGTTGCAGTGCTACCTCCGTCTGGAGGAAGAATGTATGTCGTTCTATTTTTGTCTTAATTTATAGTCAAATTATCTAAAATTTGATATGGATCGATAACTAACTTATATTATATCTTATAAAAGATCAATCAGCTGATGCAGCTTTATAAGCACAATACAAGTCGTAACGATACTCACAAGCAAGCTGGAGGTCGATTAGTCGATGCAGCCCTATTTGCTGAAGAACTCGTCGAGATCTACAGTACTCCTACTCCTAATGCGATGGCGAAAGCCCAAAAGATTGTATTGATTGAGTGTTCGTCCTCTTGTACAATAACTAGGGTCTAATATTTATACCTGGAACCTAAATATGAATCCTACCCAAATACGACTTATTACAATTCTTAGAATAAAAGAAAACTTCCTAACTTAATAATAACTTGGACCATAATTTTCCTTATTTGTAGAGTCCGACATATCCTCCTAGTGCCATTCAAGCATAGCCCATTGACGCCGTCTGCTGGCGTCATTTATAAAATAGCCGATTTTGATATCGCTTCTAAATCAGCTGATACCGATTCACATCTAATCGATTCCCTGATGACACAATCCTGAAAGCTTCGAGTTCTCACGTTCTTCTTCCTAAATTTTGATGTAAACAGGCACCTTGAGACGACCGCCTCCGAAAATAAGTCATATTTTGAGGCGGTTGTCTTAGTGCGCCCGCCTCCATAAATCGATTTTTACGAGGCGGTTGGATTTTGACCGCCTCCGTAAATCGATTTACGGAAACAGACAAACGTGACCGCCTCGGTAAATAAAAATGACCGTCTCCGTTAATAGCCCAGCATTTTAGGAGGCGGTTGGATTTTGTGCCCGCCTCCATTAATGTTTGGGCACCGTCTTCCAAAATCATTTGTGTAGTAGTGTTTTTTGAAAGGAATCCTGACCCATATGTGGAGAAGATCAGTATATTTGGGTTTGTCATTGTCACTAATGGTGTAAGTATGCATGTGAATGTTGTCTTTTCAAGTATTTGTTCACCTAAAATCCCTTTTAATTTGGTATATATTTTAAACCTTGAATCGCTTATATTTCAGGACTGAGGGAATAGCTATTAAGACACATTTCACGGAGAATTCAGCGAAACCAATTTTGATAATATAGGTGTTGATGTATTTTTTAATCAAATAAAATCAAAGATGTCTTATTTAGAGCTAATCAAGTTAAAATGAGCTATAATATAAGACTGAGGCGACAGATTGTATTCGAGGCATGGTATCAGTTATATTCTTGAGTTAGATTAATTATATTCCAGACTAAAACTAAGAGAGCAAATTATAGACGCGTTTTGTCTAGACATGTCTGTGATCACACATCCAGACGTGGCTCAATTCGTGTCACTAGAACGGGTGTCTGCTATCATGTTCGTTTGGCTGATAAGCCATGATAAGCCATGACTGAAAGTAATGTTGACTGATTTATTGTGAGAGAAAAATATTATTTATTGGCTGAAAAAGTATGACTTAAGCCAAGCGAATATGGCGTTGGTTTTTTTACATAGCGAAAGTAGTAAGTAGATGGCCCGCCAGGCAGGGCATCCAAATATTATATATTGTGTGGGCAATATTGTATCCAGATCATGCCATGCAGATCGACCCATATCTTTTTGCTGGTAGAAAACAATATGTCGGTAATTGGTAGCCGTACGTCACCCGTCAGTAGAAAAACTGGCTCTGGTAGCTTTCAAGACATATTTTATGGAGTTGGGAGGTGGCCTGGCAGGCACGGGATATCGAATATATATCCAGATTATATTATATTCCGATCCAGCAGGGACAGCTAGGAGATCATTTCTTGCATCCTGTTGAAAGCTCACGTTTGTTTGTTTGCCAAGAGCAAATCTAAAGGATTATCGAGGTACGTTACTGTATTATTGTATGTGTAAACACAGCAGAATCGAAGCTACGACGTGTACAACCAGAGAGCCACTATTGCGTTCTACTATTAGTACAAGTTTTTTCTTTTGAAAGGTCATGGGGGATGAACTATCCCTACCTGAATTTCTTAACCACAGATTCCGGCGAAAGCCGGTGATGGTAATTACAAAGTTGGGTCATGAATTCAGTTACAAAGCACGGCGATCTGCAGGCAGGCATGGATGACACATGTGAGAAAATGCATGCATACATGACACACCACCAGGATGCATGGCATGATCATATCACCGGCTCTCCCACCTGGAAGCGTCGTCTGATCTCATTGACTCCGATTCAAACCTCAATCTGTGAGCGAGATATAGAGCACGAGCTGATGGTGCAGAGGGACGACGACAAGCTAGCACTCATAGCCTCACATGCATGCTGCATGACATAACAAGCAACTGATGGCTGATCGCCTGATCTGACCATGCCATCGATTCGACAGCACGGCTGCAGTATTTTTAGGTGTCATCGTCTAAATTTTGACTAAAAAATGTTAGTGATATTTGTTTCTCCAAATAAGTGTATCACAAAAATATATGCAATGGTTAATTTATTGATGATACTTATTATTACATATCATAATTAGTAACCTCTTATATATGTTTAGTTAAATTTGAGTATATTTAGCTCCTCGATACGTGAGAACGACAATTAAAAAAGAGACGGAGGGAGTGCTGCAGTGCTACCTCCGTCTGGAGGAAGAATGTATGTCGTTCTTAATTTATAGTCAAATTATCTAAAATTTGATTAAACATATAAAAAGAGTGACATAAAGTAATTATATTATGAAAAATGTGTTTTATGACAAATCTAATGATGCTTATTTGGTATTATAATTTTTGATATTTTTGTATAAATTTGATTGAACTCAAGATGGTTCAAGTCGGTATTATTATGATAAAGTTATATTCATTCTATTGGACCGAGGGAGAGAGACACATCCACTATGGCGGAAACGATTTTCAGGACCGTAAAAATGGTCTGCCGAGTTGAGTTTGCCCACCCATCCTGAAAATGCATGTCTCTTGAAAATGCATTTCTTGGGGTGTTTTGCTTAAGATAACTGCCCTTGCATATTCATTTCCAACCGATGGACCAAAGCTACCATAGTAGTCCATAGAGCGCGCGCCTAGAATGCCATACTTTGACGTCCTGGAACGACCAGAAACCATGTAAATGGTTATCTTTGAGAAGCTGACGGGCATAATAGAGAACAACTTAAAGGACTCACTATTTGTGAACCGAAACTGGATCGAATTTTTTTTTCAATCATTGAACATCTTGGCTGCATGAACGGTAAATCCGGACCGTCTCGCGACTGAATGCACGTTGCATACACAAGCTGGAAACTAACGAGATCGAGACTTGGATAGTCACCAAAAAGAAACTCCCGGCAATCTTAATTTTGGTCTCGGCATAAACTACAACAGGAATGAAGAAGAGAAGAAAATGACGATAGCTTTTAAATCATGGAATTATATGGAGAAAGGACAATTAAAAAAATCAATAAATTGATCAACAAATCGGTTTGTAACAAAAAAAAATAAGCAAAAATAAATATTACAATACACCGAGGTCCATGTGCGAATATTAATCCAGATCCATGCGTGCATGAATGCATGGAGTGAGACTTGAAACTATAGATAGGTACACGATCTATTGTCCTCAACTACGGATCGGATCTAGCTACTGTCATGCATGCATCTCCATGCATGCCAGAGCTTCAAACGCATGTGCCTTCAATTTGTTCGGTAGGAGGACTACAACAACAATTCATGCATGTAAATATATAACAGATTGGCATGCATATATATATATATATATATATATATATATATATATATATATATATATATATATATATATATATATATATATATATATATATATATATATATATATATATGACAAGGTAAGGGTAGCCTTGAGTTTTACCGCACTTCACAAACTCGGCCAGACACAACATAAGTTATTGCATTGGCTATACTGCCACACTAACCTACTTGCAAGAGAATTGACAAGCTATGTATCGTACTTGATGATCATAAGAGGAAAAACTCCTAGATGACTGGTGACTTTGCCAATAGCTAATTGTTGAAACGGGAGAATTGCCAATATGTCTAGCAACAATACAAAAATCAGGTTTTGGCTGTAACCATAAAGTCATCAAGCATGGAAAGCTACAAGTAGAACCCGTAAGCCCATACATGCATGCATGCTATAATCAAGTTGGCCGTGACCGTAAATATCATTTTCATTTTTCAAGACGCCAATAAATTTAAATTTTAATCAATATTATAAAAATATTAATATTTATTAAGTGATATATTTTTACATTAAACATGTTTGGAGACACAAATATTGATAATAATTTTTTATATCAATCACTCTGACCAAGTAGCATATTATATTATATTATTAAACCTACCAGGGTGTTTAGATCCAGGGACTAAAGTTTAGTAGATGTCACGTCGGGTATTTTGATACTAATTAAAAAGACTAAACATGAGCCTAATTAGGCTTAATAGATTCGTTTCATAAATTAGTCTCAATTTGTGTAATTAGTTTTATAATTAGTCTACGTTGAAAATATTCTAAATTAGTGTCTAAATATCTAATATGATAGGTAATAAATTTTAGTACGGAACCAAACACCCCCAGCTCACAAATGCTGACGTTTGTTCTCAACGAGTTGATTGTGCAGAGGTGGTGTATACTCAGAATAAAATAATTAAAGCTACGTACGACGTGTACCAGCAGAGAGCCACTAGTACTCCGTCCTGAAGGCAAGGATGCACATGAGCAAGAAGGCCTGGACTGGTTCAGTTGTTCCGTAAAGTTTAGTCCCTATCATATCATATGTTTGAATATATATATGGAGTATTAAATATAAATTAAAAAATAATTAATTATACAGATTGTGACTACTTTGCAAGATGAATTTTTGAAGCCTAATTAGTCCATGATTTAACAACGTGGTGCTACAGTAAACATATGCTAATGACAGATTAATTATGCTTAATAAATTTGCCTCGCGGATTACTGTGGACTTGTGTAATTTGTTTTATTATTACTATCCGAACACTCTCATATAACACCTCATATGACACCCCTAAACTTTATCCCTGGATTTAGACACCACATTTCCTCTTTGGTCTAACTTTCCTCCGTATCCCGAAAAGGAATAAAGCATTGCCACTCAACTTTCCTCTTTGGTCCAACTATTGTACTCACCTACAGTAAGCTCTTATCACCGGCATGAATAGTGCAGGTCTAAAAAATTACAGAAGAGAGAACACGAGTCATCTACAAACTCTAGAGTCTCTCCTTCCTTTATTTTTTCATGTCCATCAAAATTATTAGGAGCTAAAAGAGAGGCTCCATTACCGCAGATGCGGTAGGGGTTTAATCAAACCCCGCCGTCCCACAGCTAGATCTGCCCTGGGCATGAATCTAGGATGTATCACACGTAGCAGGGCGGGTAGCACAAAGGACACATAGTTTGTATCAATGACCGCCTCTATAAATGGTTTCTGAGAGACTACACTCCTTTAAATCTCCTCCATTTTCAGGCACAACCAGGGTTAACAACCTCATGTATAAATGGTATATCTAGGGGAAGTTTGTGCTACCAACAGTAGAAATATAATCATTTCTACCCTATATATAGTTTGACTTTCAGGGGCGATTGGTAATTTGAACGGCCCTGTAAATTTTCATTTGAAGTTGGACGAAGACAAAATAACTCTATCAAAATTGTGGAGCTCGAAGAGATATAAAACTTTTATAGTTAATGACTTTTTATTGGAGATCATTAAGGTCCCAAATATACATTTTAAGTTCTCAGATTTTTAAATTCAAATTTCAAACTTTTTTTAAACTAGCCATGATGTTGGAACATGGTAATAGCTAGATGAAAAGCTAAAATATTGTACAACAAGCTGTGAAGCCAAGCTAGCTAGGGAAATTTTAGTAGGCTTTAATTCATTAAAAAAATTATAATTCTTTGCATTTTCAAATATCCAGCCTCAATAAGTCCTGAACCGTCCACTAGCAGGTGGGTCTACTCGGCGCTAGTGTCCAGTTATCCACTGCTGGGCGGGGCTAGCCGTCGGCGCTGCAGCTAGACCTAGCCTGCAGGTAAGGATGGCCGGCACGTTGCATGAGACATGCAATTAATGACGTCCATGACACCACCAGGCTGGCTGCACGCATCTAGTGATCTCCCACATGCTCCCTGCTGCTCTACACTGTGAGAAGGCAATCCCGGCTCCGATCCGCGATTCTAGTGATCTCCCATGCTCCCTGCTGCTCTACACTGTGAGATGGCAATCCCTGCTCCGATCCGCGATTCTAGTGATCTCCTCCCTCGTGTGTATAGTACTCGCTCCACTGTTTTTTTATTTTTATTTTTGCATGGTTTGGTGGTAGCACAGCCGCACACGAGTGTTCAACACTCAACAGAATACTCGTGGCTGGAACCGGAGGAGCCTGACTCCTCAGCATCTTATATTAATTAATAATTAATTAAAACCCTGGTCTCATATGTCACGCGTGACGCATGATGAGATACCACCAAGCAACCTAAAAAGTTATACTGCCCAAGTGAAAATGTTCATCTGTTTACACTACACAGTACACACTGCTGCTCTTGGAGGTACTGTTGCTACTAGAGATTGACTAACTTCAGCATCTAAAATACTTTGATTAATCTATATATATGTGTAGAGAATATATCATTGCTGAAACTATTGACAGAAGTATATACAGGTTTGTTCTAGGTCACTCACCACTACACATATATGTACTAGCTACTTGTTTTAGTATGCTGTTATACTCTTTAAACAACATGATTGCTGCTAAGCCTACCTTTGGTCATGTGTGTGAGAGAGATGCATGGTACGGTCTTAAACTTTGTACTCCCATATTATATATGTATATTCTGTTCCTGCCAAAGTGATTGTTATATATTAATAGGTACGGTTGTAGTACTAAGCCATCCATGCACATATATATATCAACCTGCAGCTCAAGCAAGCTGCAAATAAAATAAAGCTGATGATGATGTATTGTATGAAATAATACATGCGGCAGGGAGCTGATGTGTCAGATGACAGATGTAAGTTGAACCAGCAACTTGCTGTGTGTATTTCTTAATAATGTCTCGATTGGTGATCTGATGCTGATTCCTCTTTGGTTGTAAACTCTTTTTTATTTGTTAATAATTCTCTGATCCAGTTGATGATGGAGATTAAATAAAGCCAGTAGTACGGTAGTAGATCCGGATTGGCCGGCGTTAGTAAATTATAATTTCATACATGTGCAATATGTTGTTAATATATATGGCAGCTACAAAATACAAACAAGTAGTGTCCTCTTAGCTAGGCTCTGTTTGATTTAGCTTTGAACTGTGTGCATGACGCATGATGAGATACCACCAAGCAACCTAATTGACCGGCCAGAAGGCGATCGATTTGATAGCACATGCATGCATGCGAAGCTCGGTAGTCATTATTAGGGGGTGCATTTGCACCCCCCCAAAATTATGAAAACAGTGGGTTTTTTCTAAGGTTTTCACACACACATATATATATACACCTCCAATAGCACAAGTCTATGCAGCAAGTGCGCACCTTCCCTCTAATTTGCTTCGTCCCGAAAAAGGTTTACTATGTCCATACCAAAAAGAAATAAAATGCTAAGTACGTTCTCAATTAAAGTGTCCAAAAATTTGACTGCAATTATTAATGCGTATGACGCTAAATAAGTATATTATGAAAATATTTTTAATGACAAATCAAATGGTTTGTATTTATTATACGATAATTATTAGTAATTTTTTTATATAAATTTGGTCAAGCTTGACATACTTTAACATGGTACTATTCTAAATTAAAAGTGCATTCTTTTTGGAACAGAGGGGGTACCAATTAACTTTCTTCTTTAGTCAAATTATCCTATTTCTAACTAAGTTCATAAAAATATTTTTTGTAACATCAAATAGTGACGCCGAATCATGCCGCAGATAGCGTGATGGACACCGGGTCACACCGTGGGACCACGACGGATGCTGACTCATGCAGGTTATTAGTGAGAGACACCGAGTCATCACACTGTAGGATAACAAGCGATGCTAAGCCACGCCTCAGGAGGCTTGGACTGCGAGGGACGCCAAGTCACATGACGGGATAGAGAGCGAGGGACGCTGCCACCACTGGAAACTAAAAATTTCCTGTCGATTCAAAACCGATAGAAAAATACATAATACCGACAGAAAAATTAGAAAATTAACTTTTCTATCGATTTACTGACAGGAAAACTATATTTATTTTATCGGTTTTGTTATTTTTCTGTCGGTTTGTAGGTAACCAACAGAATATATATACAATTTCCCTGTCAGTTTGTCTTGAACCGACAGGGATTTTTTAGTTTCCAGTGGTGTGAGCACACCACATGCATGGTCCTGTGGGCTGCCGAGTGACCGCAGGATGTCGAGGCATTAATGAAGCTAGTGACCGAAACCATCTAGATTCATCCAGGTGGATCTGCACCCAAGTGTCTCTACCTGGCGCGCCAACTATTGGGGTAGCACAAGGGACATTTAGTTTATATTGGTTCAATCAGAGGATCCCTACTCCGTGCTATATATCGGTGTTTGTATTGCTTGTACTCACTATGTTGGTATGAGCTGATGTTGCTAGATGATGTAGGATGCCGATCACAGGCTCCCTATCCCTCCTTATATAGACTGCGCATTATTAGAGTTCTATGCGAATCATTTTACAGATATGTTTTCCATTCAAATACAGTAGAGTCTGATCTAGTCCATGTATATATCTACCTATACCTTGCACGCCAAGTAGATGAGACACCACTGAGTAGACTCCACCTCTGGACAATTGTCTCGGCCCATCCCTATGGCCTTGGTGAATAACCGAGACGGGTGCCTTACGGTAGTCCGAGTTGGTTAATAATTTGTTAGCCGAGGCGATTGTTTGGGGCAATACATTAACCGAGGCGGTCGCTTCCAAACAACCGCCTCCGAATAACCGAGGCGGGCAGCCGGTCCGCTCGCCTCCGAGGCCATTTTTAAAACGCCTCGCAAAAGATTTTATATAGTAGTGTAAATTACTTGAAAATATTTTACAACAAAGCTATGAAGCCTTAGCTAGGGCAATTCGTTATTTTCTTTCCTTTTTTATTAAGTTGACACGCCATCATGAAGCTTAGTGGACTTCTAAATTATGATAACCTAGCTTCCATTTATCCTAGGTACGACGTGTACACCAGGGAGCCACTCATTGCGATCTACTAATACCAGTATAATATACCACTCATTGCGAGGCACTGGTTAGCTAAGTACATTCATGCATGCATGTATATATAATATATGTACCGTCATCATGTGTACTCCGATCCACTATTTTCATGAAAGGGGTGACATTGTTTTTAAGGTGCGCCAAGTGCATTACCGAAGGAGCATGCATGGGTAATTTAATTTATGTAATAGTTTATATATAGTTTTAATAGATATATATTGTCACTTGCTCACTACTGGATCGAAAACAAAAATTTTCTGTCGACCTCGGTATTCTTTTTCAAGTGAAGAACCTAAATATTACACTGAAAAAGGCTAGGTATCCCACGCTATTACCGTGATTCGTTCCGGTCATTGCATGCATTTGTGATGCGGCGCAACGCTGATACTCTTTTTTTTAAAAGGACGTCAAAAGCTTTACCGCGATTTCTATTAGATGAAGAAAGAAAAAAGGCAAGTGCCAGCCCAGTTTTTTGAATGCAAACTGGGCCAAAAATCATACAACTGAGGAGAGTGTCCCACTCATCCTGTACAACTTTAATACAACTGTCACAACTCAAGCCACCAGTATTCGCAACTTGGTCGAATCGATCCAACTAACTCACGCCACTCCAACTTGGTCTAATTGACCCAACTAAACAACTCAAATAACAACTAAAAAGGACTGAGAAAACACGACGACCGGTCGGGTGACACGAAACAGCATGGCTTGGGGCACCACCGGCCAGACGGCAAGGAGCAACCGCGGAACTGGAAAGCCTATCAATGTTTCCAAGGAGGAAACGACACTAAAAGCGCCGACAAAGTAGCCTGCCAAGGGAATGTTTTCACCTGCAACATCTAGTACGGTAGGAGGAGAGGTAGGAAAGGACACCTCCAAGAAGGGAACAGCGTCCGCAGACGTCGCCATCAAGCTTTCGCCCCGACCTCAAGAAACCTCCACACCGTCAACGCTGATACTCCTGTGGGACAGACTACAGATCAGATCAGGTTTGGAGTACATTAGGATATGTATATATGCTTTAGTGTAGCTGTAAGGAACTTGCATTATTGAGGCCGACACAAGAGTAACGTGATGCATGATGCATGCATGCAGGTGCCTGCAGCAGCAGCATCCATGCATGGATCGACTCTCGCCAAATCCCAGCTACCACACGCATGCATCCACATCGAGGTCCAGCCCCTCGATCTCAACCTGGATGATCATTTCACGAGTTGATCAGTTTAATTAATCAATTTTCATTGTGCTAGTCGCTCTCAATGATGTGGTTGCGGCCGCATCCACAAAAAATAAAAAATAGTACTAAAAACTAAAGTTTAATCATATTTGTACCCATAAAGCAAGTGAACCCCTCGAATTTGCATATGGTGCTGACAGCTGTGCTGGCTGGATTCAACAACTTGTTGCATGGGGTGATCACTCAGCAAAGTCAGGAGCAATTAATCATATATTCAACTATATATACGTACCATCAATAGGATCAGCCCTAGCATTTGATATTTCCGCTTTCAGTACAATATATATACTAATATAGGAGTAGCCTAGGCTATGTCCGATCTGTTTTTGATATGTTTGCTTCATCCAAGGCCCTAAATTTCTATGTGTATGCAACATTGCATCCATAGAATGATTCTTTTCTTTGTATTATATCATTTTAAAATTTTAATATGTTTGGTTAATTCAAGGCACTATTTTTTGTGTATTTACAATTCATAGAATTATTTTTTTTTTGCTTTTTTGTTATTTTTGAATTTCGTTTTTTTTTTTGAAGCAGGAGACCATTACCTTTTTGTGCATTTGCTATGCATAGAATCTTTAGTTACACAAATTCTACCTAGAAATTACACAAAAATTGTCATCGTAACTCTAGTATGAGTACAGTGTAAATCCAGTATAAATTGATAGTAATTAAAATTGGGGATATGTGGGATCTTTTATTTTTATGTTTTCTCAAATTTGCCTTTTTGCTTTACATTGTTGCAAAAAGGCCCATATAATCATGTTAATTTACATTCCACAAATTAAATCTGCATTTTATTTTATTTCACTTTATTTTGACATCTTCATACACTTTGTTCCTAGACATAAAATTTATTTTATTTCCATTTATTTAATTTACGTCATGGTGATTCTAGCTTTTGGATTGCGTCTACCCTGGTTTTTCTAGGGTCCGTTTATAGAACACTCGAGTGTTCAAAGGCCCGAGAACACTCGATTTTTGCTCTTCACGCCTTCATCCTCCTACCGACACTTCACCGCCGCCCGCTGCCCCGCCACAGCGCGGTAGGGTCTCGCCGGAACTCCACGGCCGAGACCCTACCACGCCCATGGTAGCCTCCTTCTCCCCCGTCCCCTGCCGCCGTCATGGCCATGGGCACCCCCGCCCTGACTTTGCCCGGCCGCCTCCTACGCTGTCGGAACTCTAACCGTTGCAATCCCGCCGTCTCTACGGCTTGGCCGGCCTGCCTCCCCGATCCCCTTCTAAGCCCGCTGGAGTTAGGGAAGAAGAGGAGAGGCCAGAGATGATGAAGAATGGGAGGGAGAGGAATCGAGTGTTGAGAGCGAGAGGAACACTCGAGTGTGTTATAGTATTTCTCTTTTTGTAAATTCGTGAATCACATGGTTTTAAATTCCAAGTGAGAAAAGCTCTGGAATACATGATTTGTTTGCTGTTATTGTAAATTCGTGTGATTTTGGACATGCAATCACACAAGTGACCAACCACCTTTATATATATTAATATTGTTATATTATGTCCACACGAATAATGTTTCACGGACGGTGGATCCATGTGTCAGGATGCATGCAAATATATATATCGTCCTCGATCAACTAGAATCATCGTGTCAGGCCGGATGCATGCATGTGATTTCCTACAATAATGCATCTATATATATATATAGATGGCCTGGCAATATATATGCATGACAAACTACAGGAGATCTAGCTAGAATACGACAATTTTCCCTGTGGGCTTCCGGGCCGGGCGGTTGATGTTTACCGGACTAACTACAGGAGGAGTTTCACAATCACATGGATTTGTAGCTAGAGATCCACCCTGTTCGCTTGGACTTGTTTGGCTTATAAAGCGTACTTTTTCAGCCAACGAACAGTATTTTTCTCTTATACCAAATTAACCAACAGTACTTTCAACCATGATTTATCAGTCAAACAAGCCCAAACCAGCAGGTCGCGAGGACCTATGTGACACTTATTTAATAAGAGGGATAAATACAGACAGATACGTACTGGACCAACCGTACCATTAATTAACGCGCGCGGCGTCAATTATTCGCTCGATCGCGTTGTCGCGTTTATACGCTTTTGATTCGCATGCACGTGCGTATATTTCTTGGACAAAGCATCCATTATTGTCAATTGCATGCATATGCACAAGGTGTTTTTTTTAAGCGCGCACGCTGCACGTGTCATGGAGAAAGCTTAATTAACTATGTGTAAATAGACAGTATATTTAGATTTATAGTAGACGATGGCTGTCTATATATTGATATTTCGCATGCAAGTATTATGTATATATATACACGTACGGTATGACGGTAGCACACATGTTGTACATGGATAGGATACGTACACGCAGAGTATTATATTGTTATCCACGTACGGTACACTACTAGAAAACAGACATTTCATCCCGCCTCTATTTTTGCCTTTGGTTCCGATATTTTTGTGTTCGGGACTAAAGGGACTATTAGTCCCGGTTGTATCCTCAAACAAGGATACAAAGTTCCTGCCCCAAGTGTGTGGCGACGGCAGATAACAATTAGTCTCGGTTATAGCCCAGAGCCGGGACCGGCTGGACCCTCCAACCGGGAATAAATCTTTAATCCCGGCTTGAGGCTCTAGCCGACCTTTAGTCCCGGCTCTGGACTATAACCGGGATAAAATCTTTCTTGATAAAATAATATAGTCGTGCTTGACAAAAAAATGGGGCAGCCAGGCATTGAACCCACGACCTCATAGCCAACGTCCAAACCGCAGCGCACTAGCTAGCCATCTGAACTAAGTCACTTTCTCGACAAGAAAGCACCCAAACATTTATTTAATAAGAGAAAAGACCATTTAATTGATTATATTCTTTTGTTAACTATACTTTGAATTTTCTGGTCCATGTGCTTTCTAGTGCCTGATTGATCTCATAACTTTTATCAGGGTTTCAAATGCCCACTGTGAAGCCACCACCAAGTTCGAGATTTTTCTGAATTGGTTTGGTAATTTTTTCACTTTAATTGAATTTCCACGCGACTTCACCTATTAATTATACGTTGGACCGAGTCCACCCCCGAAAAGATCCGGAATGGTGCCAAACTTTGCCAAATGGTCTCTTGTGCCCTAGGAGACAAATATTTGTGGAGGTTGATGCAAAATTATATTGTTTTGAATATGTAATTCGTCGTATTTCGTCTCACGCGGTACAAAGAAAAATGTAACAATAAAAAGAAAAACCTAATATCTTGTGTGGGGCCATATTTTGGGTGTAAATGACTGCCAAAAAAATTTTAAGCCATTTCGACATAGGCGGAGTCGACGTGCTTCACAGAGGTATATAGAACCTTTCGTCGAACCCTATCTATACACCTAGGTTCTCTGGGATTCTGAGGTCCATGTGCTTTCTAGTGCCGGATTGGGCTGAAACTTTTTCTCAAGACTTCAAATGCCTTATGTGTAGCCACCACCAAGTTTGAGATTTTTCTGAGGTGGTTTGGTACTTTTTTTCACTTTAATTGAATTTTCGCGCGAATTCACCGATTAATTATACATTGAACTGGGTATTGAATTTACTGCGCAAAATTTTATGCCTAGTACTTAAACATTTAAATACAAAATATATATAAAATAAACTAATATGTTTAAAAGTTGGCGAAAAATGAAAATATAGCCCACCTTTAGTCCCGGCTCCTGCCACCAGCTGAGACTAAAGGTGGGCTGCATTTGGCGGCCTGCCAAAAAATCCTTTGGTCCTAGCTCCTTCCAACAGCCGGGACTAAAGGTCCCCCTTTAGTCCCGGCTGGTGGTAGGAGCCAGGACTAAAGGCGCTTTAGTCCCGGGCGGTGGATGGAGCCGGGACTAAAGGTCCCTCTCCTATATACCGCCGCCTCCCTTCTCTCTTCCTCCTCATCGATCGTCTTCGTCTTCAGCGCGTCCCCAGAGCTCCGCCGCCGCCGATTCGCCTCCCCGGCCACCCCCGACGCCGCCTTCCTCACGGAGGGCACCCGAGGCTCGCCCACCCGCCGGAGTAGCCCCGCCCGCGCCACCGAGAGCCCCGCCGCCCGGCGCCGCCTTGCCGTCGCCGCCGATTTTGCCTTCCAGCCACCCCGACGCCGCCTTCCTCACGGAGGAGGGCACCCGGCTGACGCCCACCACCTCGCCGAGTAGCCCCGGCGCCGCGCCCCTCAAGGAGGAGCCCCTGGCTGCCCCCGACGTCGTGCGCGCGCCACGCCGCCGCCGATTTTGCTTTCCCGGGCCACCCCGGCCCGACGCCGCGCCTTCTTCCTCACTGGAGGGCATCCCGACGCCCACCCACACCTCGCCGGAGTAGCCCCAACGACACCGCGCCCGGCCAGGAGCCCCCGTGCCTCGATCCAGCGCCGCTGTCCACCACCGCCCGTCGCCAACACTCCATTAATTCTAAACCGCCCGTATATATATATATTATATTTATTATATTTATGAATTATATTGACGAAATGTGTATTAATGTATATATGTATGAAATTATATATGTATGAAATGTGTGTGTGTGTATATATATATATATATATATATATATATATATATATATATATATCAATTAATGTATATATGTATGAAATGTACAATTAATGCAATGTACAATTAATGCAAACTTTACATGTGACGATGAAATGTAATATTATGTTTTAGTTTACTTTTACTTGTGTTGCTTGCGTGCATTGATCGAGCGAAAACTTTACAGTATGCACGCGTATACGTATATTACTTTACAGCGAATAATGCGTATTCGAAAACCAAATTAAAACAGAAAAGAATCATCAATTGAAATAAGCAGGAAAAAAAAGACCATTTAGTCCCGGTTGGTAATACCAACCGGGAATAAAGGGGCCAGCCCAGGCGCTGGCGTGGCTACCTTTTTAGTCCCGGTTGTTATCACTAATCGGGACTAAAGGTCCACTTCTATTCTCAGCTACTAACCCTTTATTCCCGAACTCCTATTCCCGGCTGCGTAACTAAGAATAAAAGGGGTTGGCAGCTTGGAATAGAAGCCCTTTTTTCACTAGTGACTTATAACTACACGTTTGTCTGAAGAGATAGAATATTAAAATTTGCATGTAGACTTACCGGCCGTTACTATGCATGCATGTCTGAAGAGACAGAATATTATTGCAATTTGCATGATGACTTTGGGTTCATGTATTTCCGGTATTTATACATATGGCAGTACATCAATAATTAATATATGGATATACAATACCACAATGAGGACTCGTATCCGTCCCAAATAACTTCTTTCTCCATCGGTTAGTTGGCATGACAGTACGTGTACGAACTAAGCTACTCCCTCTGTTCTAAATTATAAGTGGCTTTGACTTTTTTGATACATCTATTTTAAATAATATGATGTACCAAAAAAGTGAGAGTGACTTATAATTTATAACGGAGGGAGTAGATTGCTCGGTGGAATTTATTATCTACCCCAGATTTAAATTCTCCACTTTGTGCAGGTTCTCATATTCTTTTGATTTATTTTAAGATTTAACGATATTTTTCTTTCAGCGGTAGGCGATGTGTTCATCAATAGCGAGACGTCATGAGATGATTTCATCATCTCGACATTTGTCAGTTCATCATAGTTGTCTTTCAAAGGTGCTCATAATGTAATGTGCTTGCATTCATAGAGTTGATGAGTGTGAGTATGTCTGTGTCTGGATTTTTGCAAAAAAAAAAAAGTAGACACGACAATATATGACAGCTATACAACAGATGGTATAGCTTCATGTGCACCTACGGGCTGCGTGTATGGTCCGAACGAAGCATCCATAATCGTCGCCATGCTATATGTGTAAAAAGATAGAATACGAGACGGTTGCATTAGTGATGCCCACCAAATTGCATATGGCTAGTTCTTTTTTTGCCATTATACTTTCTTTAGCTTTTATAAAAAGTAGGTCGCAAAGGTCACGTTGAAATATATTTGAATTGATTTTTGCAAGTCTTTTTTTTGAAAAAAAAATTAAGTTTATGTTTGTTTAGTCATCACACAACACTTCTAATTGCCAATGTGGTCACATTTACAGCTCAATATAAAAATAATAGGTGTTGCTACAGTACTCTAGAATGATTGCGCGCCATCTATTTTGTTTGATCTACGTGGATACGACGTTGACCTACTACCACCTCCTAAGAGGTATAAGACCGAGAGGATAAACATGGAAAAAAAATTCCTATTAGATCTCTATGCTAAGATCGTGTTTCAATCCATAGAGCTAATAATTAGTTGCTAATAGTTAGTTCCTTGATCCAAAAAGACCGATCTAATAGTTTAGCTAATCGTTAACTAAATACCCGACTAACAACTATTTTACTAGTTGAACAAACTCGTTAATAGCGGCAAAAATTAGCTAGCTAACTATTAGCAGCTAATGGATCCAAATAGGACCTAAGTCGAAGATAGTCAAGTGGCAACATGACTGTGCTCTCTCGTGCCTGTCGTGATGCCACTGTTTTGATTAATTAGTTCATGTTGTATGTCAATTTGCGTAATTAAATTCATCTCAAGACATGATTTTATATATAATAAGTGGACTATAAGTACCTCCAAGAGTGCCCTTTTGCTTCGCAATGATCGAGACAAGACATCAAATTGTGAACTTTTAATATGAAGTATAGTGCTTGAGACAAAGGGGCAGTATAGTGGTTGAGACAAAGGAGCACAAGGAGAACAACTAGAGGAAGAAGAAAGAGGCAGTTGGAGCAATATGGAAATGCATTCGCTTGTCGTCCATGGTCCCAACATTGTCCACGACGTAGAAAATGGCATAGTTCAGCTATACAATGATCGAATTATAATGACATGTTTCCAAATAGGGAATTGAATAATGGCGACGTGAAATTGCACGGTGCATGTGGTTGTGCCTGTGCACCTGCTAACTTGCTGATCCCTTCACTGCATTGAGCCCCTCCATCACCATGATTCATATTCATATTTATGATGGGACCAATGAAAAAGATAGCTGTAGCATTCTTCAGAGTGTGCGTGACTGAAAACATGCATAATTCTCTGGCACTATGTCAGAATTCCACATCACAAATGCGTTCAACGCAAATCACAGACGCGGGTTCGACATGTTACTCTTATCACGTCTATGATGACTAGAAATCACAGACACGTGAACATGCATCTATGGTGACTCCTCATCATAGACGCGTATATACAATATGTATCTGTGATAACTCCTCTCACAGACATGTTTTATCTACACACGTCTATGATGAGGCGTTATTTCAGACGTGTGCACACAAAATGTGTCTGTGATGACTCCTCATCGTAGACGTGTGTAGATAAAACAGGTCTGTGATGATGGTTTACAAGAACAAAACAGAGGATGTATCCTATTTTATTCTGCAAGTATATAACCAAAATTTTCACATGCATAGAGTCATCCTGCACTCTATTTTCTATGAATCTCAATCAACACAAAGATACATTACGGTTCTCAAAACAACTAACTTCTGAAGTGAACAACATGGGACTATTTCATCTAAAAAAATAAAGATAATAATCATCATAGAAGAGTAAAATCCTTTCATCATAGAGCTTGATCAAGAAAGATAGCATATATATGTCCTTGTAACAGTTAGTGAAAAAGAACAGATTAGTATATTTAATCATGTCTTGAGAATGAAGCTTTGTCCTTGTAATGCAGATCATTAATCATGTCTTGAGAATGAAGCTCTGTCCTTGTTAAAAGCATCAAACAAGAGGGGTAGCCTGCAGCAAAATAGGAAAGACAATTATTACCGCGTCACCAAATTAGGTGTCTTCTTTTTCCTTTCTTTTTGGCATAGCGCCGGCCCTTTCAGCCACCAATCACTGGTCCACCGCTGCCATGTCCTGCTGCATGCCACTATCTAATCGCCTACGCATTCATTCCACCAATGCAATCGCTTGTCCTCCGCTACCATGCGGCCATGCCCTGCTGCCTGCAATTTGCATCGTCCAGTGTCCTGCAGCCCAATTACTGCAGTTCGCTATCCGATCCATCTGCAGCTAGCTCAGAGACGGGCCAGGGCGTGATCACCGTCTGCCTACATACATAGAGTCAGAGCATATGCATCTTTATTTCTGCGCCTGGTGCCGGATCTAACCACACGGCGGCCGGGCAGGCCAATGGCCATGGGCAAGACGAGACCAACGTGACCACGAGTGGGCAGTGGTGGAGATAAGAGGGGCCCGGCAGGGCCATTCCCCCTAGCATCACAGGAAAAAAAAAGTTTATGTACCTAAATGTATGTTAAAATTTTTACCTAAATGTAACTTGGCAATGTATATTTATGTTTAGTAGGATATAGTATAACAAAGTTCTTGTCATACATATATTTATTGATGGCTTCTACGGATTAGACAATAAAATCACAATTGGAATAAAATATTTCGGTTCATTTAAACTTATTTGCCTACTTTATTATTGGGGTAAGTTCATGATTTTTTTTAGGTTTTATTTAACGTGTACTTAACTAGTAGCAATTTGGTGGTTGTCAATATTTTGTCGTCCTCAAGCTTATTGAGTCTCTCCTCTTTTTGTGAATTGCCTCTTTTTTTGAATCACAGTACATACGCGCGCGCACACAAGCTACACCTATGAACACATCTGAAAGACTAAGTTGGCAGATCTCCAAATTAATAAAGTCATTATAGGTGTATCATTGTTGACTGGCATGTCGTCTACCACTGAAGAATAATGTTGTCAAATCCTGGACAATATGAGCACCTATATCAAACTGAGAACTTAAACTCAGATGGATGGATTCCAATACAAGGAGAGGCTACCCTCATATCATATATGTCGACTCTCTTTATTTAGCCATCCCCATCTATGTATATAATAACCCTGGCCAACCTACTGCTTCGACTGGGCTTTGCCGGAGGGGATGAAACCGGGCAAACGGCAGGGGACGTGAGAGCATGGAGGAACCTGGTGTCAGATCTACCTGCTGGGCTGGCCAATGGCCATGGGCGAGACCAACGTGACCGCTGACCAGTGGTGGAGATAAGGGGGCCCCGGCAGGGCCATGCCCCCTAACATCACAGCAAAAAAGTTTATACTAGCTACCTTACTAGGGTAAGTTTATTTGCATATTTCCGTTCATATAAACTTATTTGCCTAGCTACCTTAGTAGGGTAAGTTTCATAAAAAAAATTAGTGTATTGTAACAATATTCTTGTTATGCATATTTGTTGATATGGCTTCTACGGGTTAGACAATGATAAAAACACATAAAGCACAACTGGAATAAAATATTTCCGTTCATATAAGTTTATTTGCCTACCTTACTAGGGTAAGTTTCATGAAATTTTAGATTTTACTTAACATATGCTTAACTATAACAATTTGGTGGTCATCAATATGTTTTTGTCCTCAAATTTATTGAGTCTCTTGTTTTTTTGAATCACAGTAATACGCTATATCATTATATGTTGACTCTTTTATATAAGTCATAGTACAAACACAAAGGCTCATATACATACAGGAACACTCACATCTATGAATACACATGCACACACACGACCTACGCCTATGAAACCTTTGAAAGACTAAGCCAGCGCATCTCGAAATTAATGAAATCATCACAGGTGTATCATTGTCGACTGGCACGTCGTTTACCACTAAAAGAATAGCATTGTTAAATCCTGAAAAATATGAGCACCCATGTCAGATCGAGAAAATGGACTCGGATGGGTGGGTTCCAACACAAGGAACCTAACCATATGACTTATTCTCATTTTACATATGTCGACTCTTTTTGGCCAACCCACCTTTGTGTTTTGTACCCAAATTTGGCTCGAGTCATATTTTACATGACCAAATTTGATGCTAAAATAAGATTAGTCTTTATTGCAATAGTTTAATTAATTCGGCTGCTCTATACTGTTTAGCTGATTAATTGTTTATAATCAGCAAAAGTGATGAGTTCGTAGCTTGGATATTGTTTATAAAGGTTAAACATACAAGGGGCATTGTTTCGGTATAGGAAATTCAAGTATTCAACCCCGCAAGCCCTTATAATATAATTAGAGATGCAGGTGGGTTGTCCATGAACCTGTAAATAGACTTAATTTTTGTGGGTTCAAGTATTCAACCCTGCATGCCCCTACAATATAATGCGGGATGCAAGACGGATTGTCCACAAGCCCGCAAATAGTTTTATTTTTTGCAGGTTCAAGTATTCAACCCTACAAGCCCTTACAATATAATTAGGGATACAAGGCATCCGCAAAATTTAAGTCTATTTATGGATTTATAGACAGCCCATCTTTCATCCCTAAATATAATGTACACTGAGACACTATTCATTAAATACCCATCTTATCTGGTAACCGTCCAAGTAGCTTTAAAGAGAGAGGTAGATGTCAGTCTTCTCATCCTCTTAAAATAATTCTTAAAAAATATACTAGCTAGGTTCCTTTATACAGTATTTTGGTGAGCGAAGACTACAAAATATTCTTGCAATGCAAACACTAGCTCTAGTGGTATGATAGCTGTTGCCTACCACTAACGATTTGGCAAAATGAGAAATAAAATAGTGAAGAAGATAGTATTCGTCACTTAGGGTTTGTCTAGATCCTATGATTTAAAGTTTAACTACTAAATTTTAGACTACTTTAGCTCTTGAGTCTCCAAATAAAAGATATATGTTGTTTAAAGTTTAGTCAACCTCATAAAAAAAATTACCACACAAGTGAACTAAAGTGGTCTAAAGTTTTAGTTCTTAACTCTAGCCAACTACCTAAACTTTAGATCATAGGATCCAAATAGGGCATTATTCTTGAGTGTGTGCTTGCTAGGAAGTTTTGGGTAAAAATCTAGCTGATCTATCTAATGTGGTTGAGATAGATGTGTCGATAGTTATGAAGCTGCAGTAGCTAGATTACGGATTAGTGATGACAAGAAACATGCATGCTGCAGTGAACATGAATTAATGTTCATTGTAGCGGCCTTGTGTGCCATTTATTAATTTGGGAAATCAGAGGTGCTATATGTTTTCAGCAAAATGCGGGTGCTTGCGGTGGGGCTCTGTGCAAAACATCTTTGGGACGTTAGAAAAAAAATTGGGCATTACTACATTACTACTGTGCCCAACTCGACATTAGGAGAGATACCGGGCATGGCTTCACGGGCTGGTGATTGATGCAGCCAAAGAGATTAGAATGGAGGATGGTGCATCATGATGTTTCAGATCAAACTGTGAAATTAAAGAAGCACACAAGGATGCGGTATGTGCAGCTTTCATCAAACATTTGAAACTCGGGGAACCACTACAACAGAAATGCACAAAGAATTGAAGATGGGTACATCGGTGGCGCTAAAATGAGAAACGTCACATATGTAGGATTAGAGCTGCATCTATCCATCACATGTCTCTGTAAGCAACCATATCCGTCTCTGATGAGTGCATATCAGAGACTTGACTATTTAGTAACCGTCTCTGAATATTTTAGAGACACGCCTCTTTCAAGTCCGTTTTTGTGTGGTACCACATCCGAGATGGGTACATTTTTAGAGACTCACGAAATTTATTCCATGTCTATTATTTTTTGTATGCTTCAGAGACCAGTATTCTATTAGGGACGGTGAAGTTTTTTCACGCCTCTCATTGGGGATTGTGTCAAGGACACTCTCTCTCATGCCCCATCACTAGTGTACATCCTTATAGTCTTTATATTAGAGACGTGTTAAGTTAATACAAGTCTCTAACTGATTGCATGCCCTGCGCCTTGATTGCTCACTAGCTAGCTATCAAGGTTGATCGATCACCTTCCTATCCAACGCCACTGCTCCACAGAGCTAGTCACTTCTTTTTCAGTGATTCTCTGGTGTTGAATATCAAAGACCATTTCTTGTTCAATAACCATCACACTAATGTATGCATATCGGAGATGGGAATAACATATCACTAAGGTTGTCCACGATGTAAATTTAGAGACGCTTGTTTTGTCCGTCGCTAATATGCATCATGAATCGTCACTAGTGTTTTTTTTTCTGTCATAGTGAATGCCTCGTGTAGTGAGCTGCAGTTCAGTGTTCATGTAGTAGGTAGGCTTAGATAAAATTGTGACATTCAGTTATGACATAAACCTGATTGTTGTTATGTTGTGCTGGGGCTAGTAGTTGAATGCGTTGTTTTGTAACTGTAACACATATTATTTGGGTTGTAGAGCTGAACTTGGTCGTCATGTTGCAATGGATACATATCTTGATTGTTTACCTACCCTAATTTCAAATAGATCCTTTTGTTCACTGCTGCAGACCAATTTTTTCCTATGAATGAGAGCACTTGCGTTGACTCGCAAACCTCCATCACGAGAGCCTTACCTTTCTTCGCATTCGTGATATACCGAGAGGAAAGCCTGGCACACCGTCCCAAATCCGTCAGGGAGGCTAGCCCATGTCAAATGAAAATATCGGCACAAACTTACGAAAACAGCACGCGCGCAAGAGGCAAAAATCCTCTTCTTTTGTCTCAGCATGCCCACATTGGCTCTTATCCACAAATTTTGCTCATCCTCTTACTCCCTGACGGCATCGCTCTGACGGGAACCGACGGGAAAAACCATTCTTGACGGCATTGAGTACTTTCTTGAGTAATTATATTCCTTTACATGAGGTTTGCATTTGCCTTCTCCCCTACACATTGACTGATTTTTTCTTGACGACATATTTTTATATAAAATAAATATTAATATTTTTAATATAAACTAGCTGCATCCTGCCACGCGATCCGATTTTGACGGGTGTGTGTAAGGAGTCCTTTCTTTTTTCTAGAAATGACTTCGTGATGCATGCAAGATGCGGATGCAGATGAAGCAGCGGCAGCGGCAGCAGCATGAATGGACTCGATCGGCAAATGGATCCCCAACTACCACTCGAGATCAGTGTTCCATGTGCTCGTCGTCGCACCAACCCCAACCCCAACCCCAGAGGCTGCGAGCCTGCAAGCTCCTTACTACTATATTATGCCCACGAATCACCCAGCAAAGAGAAGCAGCTCACACTTGACACTCCACAGTCGTCGCCCACACCCCAAGGGGCTCGGGCAACAATGGCCTCCGCCACCCCACTGCTCCCCTCCCAGCTCCTCGGCGGCAGCGTGCCGCAGCAGTGGCAGATGGGCCTCCTGGCCCTCCTCCCTGTGCTGCTGGTGTCCTACCTCCTCACCATCAGGAGCAGGAACAGGAGCAGGAGCGGCAAGGACCAGGCGCCGCGGCTGCCGCCAGGCCCCGCGCAGCTGCCGATCCTGGGCAACCTGCACCTGCTGGGCCCACTGCCGCACAAGAACCTCCGCGAGCTGGCTCGGCGGTACGGCCCCGTCATGCAGCTCCGGCTGGGCACGGTGCCGACGGTGGTGGTGTCCAGCGCGGAGGCGGCCCGTGAGGTGCTCAAGGTGCACGACGTCGACTGCTGCAGCCGCCCCGCGTCGCCGGGGCCCAAGCGCCTCTCCTACGACCTCAAGAACGTCGGCTTCGCGCCCTATGGCGAGTACTGGCGCGAGATGCGCAAGCTCTTCGCGCTCGAGCTCCTCAGCATGCGCCGCGTCAAGGCCACCTGCTACGCGCGCGAGCAGGAGATGGACAGGCTCGTCGCCGACCTCGACCGCGCCGCCGCGTCCAAGGCCCCCATCGTCCTCAACGACCACGTCTTCGCCCTCACCGACGGCATCATCGGCACCGTCGCGTTCGGGAACATCTACGCCTCCAAGCAGTTCGCGCACAAGGAGCGCTTCCAGCACGTGCTGGACGACGCCATGGACATGATGGCCAGCTTCTCCGCCGAGGACTTCTTCCCCAACGCCGCCGGCCGCCTCGCCGACCGCCTCACGGGCTTCCTCGCCCGCCGCGAGCGCATCTTCAACGAGCTCGACGTCTTCTTCGAGAAGGTCATCGACCAGCACATGGACCCGGCGCGCCCCGTGCCCGAAAACGGCGGCGACCTCGTCGACGTCCTCATCAACCTGTGCAAGGAGCACGACGGCACGCTCCGCTTCACCAGGGACCACATCAAGGCCATCGTCCTCGACACCTTCATCGGCGCCATCGACACCAGCTCGGTCACCATCCTGTGGGCCATGTCGGAGCTGATGCACAAGCCGCAGGTACTGAGGAAGGCGCAGGCCGAGGTGCGGGCCGCCGTGGGCAACAACAAGCCGCGCGTCGACTCCGAAGACGCCGCCAAGATCCCGTACCTGAAGATGGTGGTCAAGGAGACGCTGCGGCTGCACCCGCCAGCGACGCTGCTGGTGCCCCGGGAGACGATGCGGGACACCACCATCTGCGGCTACGACGTGCCGGCCAACACGCGCGTGTTCGTCAACGCGTGGGCCATCGGCAGGGACCCGGCGAGCTGGCCGGCGCCCGAGGAGTTCAACCCGGACCGCTTCGTCGGGAGCGACGTCGACTACTACGGCTCGCACTTCGAGCTGATACCGTTCGGGGCTGGCCGCCGGATCTGCCCGGGCCTCGCCATGGGCGAGACCAACGTCACCTTCACCCTGGCCAACCTGCTCTACTGCTTCGACTGGGCGCTGCCGGCGGGGATGAAGCCGGAGGACGTCAGCATGGAGGAGACCGGCGCGCTCACGTTCCACCGGAAGACGCCGCTGGTGGTGGTGCCCACCAAATACCAGCGCCGCGCAGCGTAGTAGTGATCAGAGCAATCATCGACGACGACAACGACTGAATAAAGCGTGCCGAAGTTTAGTACCACCAGCCAACAGTCAGAGTTGGAGCTATCAGCTATCCTGTCCTATTTTGTTTTTTTATTTGAGAAATATTTATTATGTCTTTTGCACGACATAAATAAATAAAATAAATAAAGCAAATCAAAGTCGCGAGTTATATTATCCCTGTCCGAATCCATCGGTACAATGGTCTCATGGCTCATAGTTAGCTAATATTAGCTAGCGAACTATTCACTCTGGATGATGTTTGAATCTACTAGTTAAAAGGTGGATGCATTGATGATTTTGTTTATAATATCTTTCCTTTTCTATTTGTTGTTGTAAGAGCACGTGGATATATGAAGGTGGACGGCAAATGTAATTGGTACCTGAAATCAATTGTACGAGCGCTAAGGCTCACTTTACACGTTGAATGAATAACACCTGCTAATTAACTCTCTTACGCTTTCGTCCTTGCTTCGCGCGAAAGGATCGATTCGGAGTTAACAGCCTCCCAGGTCCAGGCTTCCTTTCGCGCGAAGCGAGGACGAAAGCGTAAGAGAGTTAATTAGCAGGTGTGGTTCATTCAACGTATAGAGCATAGACCTGATATAGCAGCTACTCCTTACAAGGTATCCAAACAATTTTGGAACCAAATAAGGAGTCTGGTAAAAGGTTAACTTAGCCCTCATCACTAATTAGTTAGTTCAGTTTTCAACTTGCTTAATTTCCTTAAAAACACATAATTTAAAAAGGAAAAAGTCCAAATTACTCCCCTCAAGTTTGACATATGTCCAGATTACCCTCTAAATTTACATTTGGTTCAATTTACTCTCTCCAACTATTTCAGTTGGTCTAGTTTACCTATAACATGATTTGTTATTTTGTTTTCTACATATTAGTTGAGTCTTAATATCAACTTTTGTGACATGATAAAAGAACATCATAAGTTATGTTAGAAAAAATATATTAACTTTTGCCACAATTTTGATAGCTTAGAAAATTTAATAATAAATTTTTCTAAGATACAATATCGCATAAAACATGGAGGAAGTAAATGGACTTTTCCATTTAAAAAGCATGTATACATGTCATTGATGTTCTCTATCGTCACAAAAGTTGATATTAAGACCAACTCTACATTGAAAAACCAAAATAACAAATCGATGTTAGCGCGAAGTGAGGGGTAAACTAGTACCAATTCAGCGTGAAATAGTTGGCCGTCTTCTCGGAGAGTAAATTGAACCAAATGTAAATTTAGAGGGTAATCTAGTGACATATGTCAAACTTGAGGGGAGTAATTTGACTGTTTTTCCAAAAGTTGATATTTTTTAAATTATGTGTTTTAAGGAAATTAACAAGTTGAAAACTGAACTAACTAATTAGTGATGAGGGCTGTTAACTAACCTTTTACCAGACTCTTTACCAGACTTATTTGGTTCCAAAATTGTTTGGATACCTTGTAAGGAGTAGCTGCTATATATGGCACTGATCTTTCTGAAAAAAATTGTTTCTGAAAATGCATCTATAAATATATATCTGCAGATTGTTTGCTGAGATTTGATACTCTTGCTGACATTGGAAATGCATCTATTGCTGGTTCAGTTATAATGAAATGGCCACCTGTCAACTAAATTTTTTATAGTTGTTACTGTTAGGCCTTATGTTAACTGAAATTGGCCATCTATTAAATAGCAATTTGAAAACTGACATTTTTCCTTCAGAACTGACAGAGTCACACCAATTCAGAACTCATTACAGGAGCATACATTTTTCCAGAGTTAAAACAACTGACAGAAAGCTACCAACTGACAGATCATTTTTCATTTGAAAACCGACAAAAAGCAACCAACAGAATTGCAGCAAGGGCAGTTGAATTGGACAAGGTACACTTCCATGTTAAGATGTCTCAAAGGATTGTTATAAACAAGCAATAGTTGTAATATATCCAAGTTTCAGTGTTTAAGCTCGATAGAGACAATGTAACATGGAAGAGCTGTTAATTCATACAATTCTACAATGCAGCAGCATACTTATAAACAAAAACCAAGAGATCGATGACCTACATATTTAACTAAATCCTCTAAAAAATCAGACAGAACTTTCACTGACGATCCAGACTCGCGAATACTAAAACTGATCAGTAGGAGCCGAGAACGTAGGAGCCAGGCGCTAGGATCGGAGTTGCGACAAAACGATCCACGACGAGTCCTCATTTACCGCCATGTCCTCGTCTCTACATGAAGGAGTGCATGCGCGGCCGGACAATGGACTGAGCACCGTCCACGAATATCGTTGTGCCCGTCATGTACCGGGACTCGTCCTTCTCCAGATCCAGCCATCTCCGTAGGGGCATCACCTCCGCTGTTGCCTTCTCAGCCTTCTCCTTACCCACGGAGATGGGGAACTTGTCCTGCAAATGCAGGCCGTGACAGGCTGCGTTAACCCTAATCTTGTGCTTGCCAAGCTCCATTGCAGACAGCTGAAACAGGGGCAAGATTCAGATTGACAAGAATTGGTTGTAGCAATCAAAAGATGAAACGGGACTGAACAATACAGAGGTTAACCCTGAGAAAGACAGAGACAGTGATCCTCTATACTTTTTTTTTTTGAAAAATTGACAGGAGCTCTGCCTTTCAATGAAGAGGGTAAAAAGAGTTAATCATATACAAGCAAAATCAGGGTTAACTCGCCCTGGGGAGCAGGAAAAGGATAGGCTCTCTCCAAACGCTAAACCCCCTCTAGCCAAATGCTCTCCTTTGCTCAATGTCGTCTTTGATCCTTCCTGCTACTTGCATCACTGATTCAGAGTTGTTGTTGAATATGCGCCTGTTTCTCTCTTTCCAGAGGTTCCAAAAGGTGTATATGACCATGCCGTTGAAACGTCTCCGCTCTGTTAGGGGCACTACGGTAACAGCCTCCTCCCACCAGGACATGATCTGCAAGGGGTCCCCCTGCTGCGGTCCTAGAGTAGTATCGAAGTGTTCCCATGCAAGAATTTGTCTCAGTGATCCTCTATACTCAGTGGCTGTCTATGAAAGCTTTTCCTGAGCTGAACAATCAGGGGTACCATTCCATCATCCTTTCCACCTTGGCATATATGAACTGAGTGGTGTTTTCAGAAATTCAGAAACCTAATGGATGCAGATTGTTGAAAAGGCCCAAATGGTATGTGGGCTGTGGAATTCAGCAGCAGCTCCTTGAATCGATTGGTTGTATAAAGAGCCTGGGTTGTTTCAGCCTTTCAGGGTTTTGGTATTATTACTTTCTTTTGCTCCGCTGCTACTGTCTGAACATTCAAGGTTGTACATCTGAGGTGGTGGTGGTGTCTGAATTTCTTTAGCCAATTGTTACCATGTTAGTGTGGTCCAGTTATTCGTTTATTATGTCATATATGTACTTCGGTTGGTACTTTGGTCAGTTGCTCTAAACTGAACACAAGGAAAAAAATAAATTATCCTGCATGTCCCTGAAACAATCACCATTGAAGATGCTATTTTTCGTGTGCATGTGTGGCATCACGGAGTATTGAGAAATTAGTAATGTCTGATTTGGCAAATTGAATACCCACTGCCTCCTGTTTTTATGTGCAATTTAAAGGTGCAAAAACTCATAGAAACTCATAGACATATGAGAGTTGACTTGTCCAAACTTTGTTGATCATTTCAGTGTGGAATTTTTAGCATTGCAACATGATCAGTTTCAGGATTTTATTTGGACAGAACAGCAGCTGTCAGCATAATAAGCATATAGAAAGGGCACACGTCTAAGTAGTAGACAAGGATACTTACTCGGACCAATTGGTGAATAGCTCCTAAGCTTGTACCATATGCTGCAGCACCTGGATATAACCGTCTCTCGGCACCAATAATCTGTGTCAAGAACACAATAGATCCACCAGATTTTGTATCCTGGAACCGCTTTGCGATCGCCTTCATTAGAAACCAAGGTGTTATCACATTTACTTTGATTGTCTTCCTGTACTCATCTTCACTTATACTGAGACAATCTTGCACCTCCCTGGTCACACAGACACAGTAATGGAACATTTTAAAAAAAGAATTGGCTGAAGCAGGACGTAAATGTGCACAAAACTGGCATTTCGTTCTGGTGTTTTCAGTGTTAAGACTACATTCAGACTAGCGATACCATAGAGCCTCTGCTTTGTTTAGGATGCAACATCTCACATGCTGGACCCATGACAGTTAAAACAAAAGGCACCATATCTGTAATATGGCACAAGTTATGTAACGGATCAATTTAATTGTCAGGGTAGTTCAGTTCAGAGATATGTCTGAACCATGATATAAGTGCAAATTCAGTTCACTGGACCCTGTATTTTCCCCACTCCCACAGTTCCTACAGTTATCTTTTTTTTTTTAATTTTGCTAAAGGGGCGCGCTTGGTTAAAGACCGTAGTAAAATTGAAAGCTTTATTAGCAATTAAATCCTCAGCCCACGAGCATCCCCGTTCACGATTTTTACTGTGGCATAAGCAATGAGCTCAAGGATAAAGAAGCAAAGGCAAACCAATGGTCAATACGGCGTCAGGCGAGCACGTCTGTATGCGAATCATTCATACCCTCGTAGGAGTAGCAGTTGACGAAGGCATCCAGTCCGGCGAAGCAGCGCCAGGCCCGATCCACCGCCGCGTCGGCCGCCGCCTCACCGCACGCTTCCAAGTCCAGCCCCACCAATTCGACGCCTCCGCCTCCGCTGCCCCCGCAGCGCCGCGCCTCCTCCGCCGTCGCGGCCAGCGCGCCCTCGTCGCCCAATAAGACCAATCTTCAACCGGAATCAGAACCGAGCCGCATGCGACGCCAAGCGCGGGGACGGGGAGTGGTGGCAGCTACCTGCAGCCGTGCTTGGCGAGAGTAGAGGCGATCCCCCGGGACATGGCGTCGCCGGCGGCGGTGAGCAGCACACGCTTCGCGTAGGCGTCCCCCATCCTCTGGACCACCCGATTCCCGCGGCGGAGGCGGATTTTTTTTTTTCTTTCCTCTCTCTCTCGCGAGCACGACAGCAAAGCAGGCAGGCAGGGGCGCAGGGCAGCACGCTGAATTCTTCCGGGAGTTGGACCGCACACAGATGCGGCGAAACGAGTGAGTTGGGCCACCGCGCTGAGCTGGGAAGGTTGTTCTGGGCCTGCGTCCCGTGGGCCGGCCTTCCTTCTATCTTCTCGACGGAACAAATGGAAATGACCAAGTTTTAAACATTCTCCCGAATTTGTCTAATATAAATAGAAGCGCAGGGCTGGTTTTCATCATTTAAAAAAACAACCACACAAGTTCTGAACAACAGAGTATATCAAATCAGCAATTGAATCGGATATATAACTTTTTTTCTTTTTCTTCGTGGAGCAGATATTCTACAAAAGACAGTGCAGAACCAGTGAAGAGCTCAAATAGGAAACAAACATGGTGGTCCCTATTTTAGATCTTACAACGGTAATTTTCTTCCAAAAGCATGGTAAAAGCAAGAGGACAAATGAGAGCCTATTTTTTTAGTGGAATCTGATCTTAAAACACGGTTTAACGCTCAACCAGCTAACAACTCCACATCACTCTCGGCTTCGGTAGTCATGTATGCAACGCTAAGCCTACTCAGTCGAATACGACCTAACAAGCAACTCGGTTGAAACATATTGCTTCATAGGTTTTAGCATGGAAAAGTTGATGATGACCACAACTTCACTGTGCAACCACTAAAAATCAGCCTAACAACTCACTCTAGACCACATCACAAAAAGCACAATTGACCCAACTATAGAAATGGATGGTTCAATAGAGAGAAATTGACAAAACATGCAACTAATAAAGACACACCAGGAAAATTGAAAGAAAAAAGTAACCAAGCTTGCTACTGGGATGCTAGGATGCTGGAGGAAAACCAAAGCCTCTGGTCATCGTTCTTGAAATCGCCAAACACAATGACACAGATTCTTTGATTTCTGAAGGGCCTACTCAACAAAAACACGACAAAGACGTCCACCATGAAGGACCCCAACAAGAGACTACCAAATCACAGTGGTGGTTCTCCGTGACGATGCCTCTGAATAGGTAAAAAGAACTATGTCATGTTTTTTTTAGGTTAGCGCCCCTACTCTTTAACTGCACGATCGATGCAATATAGTCTCCAAAGGTTTAAATTCAATATTAGCACCGAAAATCAGGTAAAAGGGTGAGTTATGTGTGTACTGTGTATGCTTGTGGCCACGCATGTGGTGTTTACATCCGCACCATTTGCTTCTTTTTCCACAAAAAAAAAGAAAAGAAATACTGAGAAATGTTTTCACACATGCTAATTTGAAACCCGAAACTTGAGGAGTGGTTCTGGCGAATTGAATACACTGCAAAATGCAGGTACGAATGGTTAAGGTTGCCTCTGGAATTGAAACTGCTCGTTTGGTGCGACTGGTGGAGAGGAATAGGAACCTTCTGTTGAGAAAAGTCTTTGCTTTTTGTGTTGTTGCATATGGCCACTTGGCTTGTTTTCCTGTTCTGATCAACATGTCGGCCACTTAATAGAATAGTCTATTCTTGTTTGGTATAAGCCCTCCTTTTTTAATTTTATTTTTACTTTTAAAATGGACGGGAGAGCTTCTTCCACGCACGCTACTGTGCCTAAGAAAGGATGCATGTCTACGTACTGGCTCCCCGGTCACATAATCATGTTGTTTAGGATAATTCTTTTTTATCAAACCTTAAAAACTACCAACTTCAATAAGTATGACATTATTCAATTAAAAACATGTAAGTTATACGCGTTTAACTATATTAAGACTACTTGCATAGTCTCTGACTTTCGAATAATTTGTGTGTTCCAGAAGAATATTTAGTGATTAAAGATACATATACAACAAAGACCGTGCAAACACAAAATGTGAGTACCATTTACCGGGTAGTATCAAAGAGACTTTCGAGTGGCAAATAATGTAAAAAACAATAAGGTCCTTTTAGATCCTTGGAATTGAATTTATTTTAATAATTAAAATTTAGACACAGATTAATTAATCTATGATTGTATATGAAATCTTGCGCAATGGCATTACATGCATAACAATCTGAAAAAACTCATGCGTCGATGGAAGACTTTCCTGCCAACTAATGGTTGCATGCCTTTAGGTGGCGTCAGGGGTTGAAAAAATATGAGCTACGAGTAGAGTATATATTAGGGGTGTTTTGACCGGCGCCGCCTGTTGAACTGCAGTGTGGTTGCTTGTGTCGTTTGGAAAAAAAGGCAACTTGAACTCCATAGCCCGGTTGAATTGTTGCACAGGATTGTTTTTTTATATAGAAAATGACGAACATACACTTGCTGCTGCGCGCCGCCAGCGCCTGAACAAGTCCGGCTACCTTGGGCCATGTTTAGTTTGCTCATTTTACAGATTTTGGCACTATACAAAAAGAATATTCTCCGTCACATCAAACTTGCGGTACATGCATGGAGTACTAAATATTGACGAAATCAAAAACTAATTGCACAGTTTGGTTGTACTTTGCGAGACGAACGTTTTGAGTCTAATTAGTCAACGATAGGACAATTATTACCAAATAAAAATAAAGCACCACAGTGCGCAACAGTGTCGCTACAGTGCCTGGGATTCCGGCGGCGCCGAATCCGGGGCCGAACTAAACGCGGCCTTGGTGTGTTGAACACGAAGGCGTGTGTTTGGCTTGCTGATTCTGTCAGGAATCCTCCGTCAAGATTCTACAAGAAGATACTAAAAAAAAAAACTAGTACTGCCTCCCTCCAAAAAAATTGCACCTGGTTGGGTCAAAACTCAAATTATACTATAAAAATCATATTTTTCATATTACAAATCTGATAATACTTACTAGATATATACTTGCCCGTGCGTTGCACGAAGTTACTGGTACTTAGCAGAGCCCTATTTATAGCCCCCATGGCGAATGGGGATGCCCAAGCCTCAGCCCTCAGCTCAGCTCGCACCGTTAAGCAACAGCTAGCTAGCAATGGCGGTGCAGGTCATCGTAGAAGGCAGCAGCAGCTCGCCTCAGCAATGGCAGCTCACGGTCGTCATGGCGGTTCTCGTCCCTCTGCTCTTGCTCCTCCTTGCAAGAAAAATAAGAGCAGGAAAGAGCTGGAGCAGCAAGAAAGGGCGGCGCGTCCTCCTCCACCTGCCGCCGGGCCCGCCGAGGCTGCCGATCCTGGGCAACCTGCACCAGCTGGGCGCGCTGCCGCACCAGCGCCTGCGGGAGCTGGCGCGCAGCCACGGACCCGTCATGCTGCTGCGCCTGGGCAGCGTGCCCACGCTGGTGGTGACGTCGGCGGACGCCGCGCGGGAGGTGATGAAGGCGCGCGACGCCGACTGCTGCAGCCGCCCCGACACGCCGGGGGCCCGGCGCCTGTCGTACGACCACAAGGACGTCGCCTTCAGTCCCTACGGCGACTACTGGCGCGAGATGCGCAAGCTCTTCGTCGTCGAGTTCCTCAGCGCGCGCCGCGTCCGGGCCGCCGATTACGCCAGGGAGGCCGAGGTAGGAGATGATGAAGACTGCATCGTCCATGCATTGCCGTCGTGATCATAGGCACTCACTATATAAAATGGCGGACAGGTGGACAAGCTGATCGGCAGGTTGAGCAGCGCCGGCGGCAAGGCGGTGCAGCTGGAGGACCACATCTTCGCGCTCATGGACGGCGTCATCGGCACGGTGGCGTTCGGGAACATCTACGGCACGGAGCAGTTTGCGCACAAGAAGCACTTCCACGACGTGCTGGACGAGGCCGTGAGCGCCAAGGCCGGCTTCTCCGCCGAGGACTACTACCCCAACGCCGCCGGCCGCCTCGTGGACCGCCTCACCGGCGCCGCCGCGCGACGCGAGAGGGTGTTCAGGGACCTCGACGCCTTCTTCGACACCATCATCGACCAGCACCTGGTGGACCCGTCCTCCCGCGCCACGACGCCCGGCGGCCACGGCCCCGACCTCATCGACGTCTTCGTCGACCTCATGGAGGAGCGCCGCCAACGGCGACAGGTCGACGGCTCTCTCCGCTTCACTAGGGACCACATCAAAGGGCTGCTCTCGGTACGCCACGCGTCGTGTTCGTTCACACTCACACTACTCAGCGACAGATCATCCATTGATGCATGCATGTTACACTGTATTATTATATTAATTGCAGAACGTGTTCACCGCTAGCGTGGACACGAGCTCGGTGACCATGGTGTGGGCGATGGCGGAGCTGATCCGGAGGCCGGCGATGCTGAGGAAGGCGCAGGAGGAGGTCCGGTCCGTGGTGGATGGCGGCGGCAGGGAGAGGGTGCACCCCGACGACGTGGCGAAGCTCAGGTACCTGAAGGCGGTGGTGAAGGAGACGCTGCGGCTGCACCCGGCGGCGCCGCTGCTGCTGCCGAGGGAGACGCTGCGGCAAGTGAGCATCTGCGGGTACGACGTGCCGGCCAAGACGCGGGTACTGGTCAACGCGTGGGCCATCGGCAGGGATCCCCGCAGCTGGGGGGACAGGCCCGAGGAGTTCGACCCGGGCAGGTTCGACGGGGACGACGGCGTCGTCGACTTCAACGGCACGCACTTCGAGCTCGTCCCCTTCGGCGCCGGCCGCCGGATGTGCCCCGGCATGGCCATGGGCGTGGCCACCGTGGAGTTCACGCTGGCCAACCTGCTCTACTGCTTCGACTGGGAGCTCCCGGAGGGGGTGCGGGTGGAGGACGTGAGCATGGAAGAGGCCGGAGGGCTCGCCGTCCACAAAAAAACGCCGCTCCTGCTTGTCCCGACAAGATACAAGTGTTGATCATCAGACTGTCAGTAGTCGTCAGTGCTTAGCTACTGCATGATGACCATTTTATTAGCAAGCCTTGCATTTTTTATTACAGCAGAAAAACGCTAGATAGCTCTTAACGTTTATTCGAGAATATTATACATATTACTAATATAAGTTTACAAGGAGCGTATGTAGCGTTCATGAATTAAGCGCGGGTCACCTGTGTACAATAGAGTTATTGTAATATTGTAGATGTAGATGACAGTGGTAAATTATTTTGATATGAAATAATAATGGTGCCATACCTTATAGATTGGTTCGATTTAAATTAAAGGGATTGTCCACTTCATACTTGGGTAAAAATCTTCTAACATACTACGCACTTTGTCCTATAAAAAGAGCTGTTATGTGATTCGTGCCAGTCAAAGTTACGTGATTCGTACTGGTCAAAGTTTTTTAAATTTGTCTAGGTTTATAGAAAAATATTAGAAACATTTGCATCTCTAAATAAGTTTATTATGAAAATATATTTAATGATCTATCTAATGATACTAATAATGTATCAAAAATATTATTGTTTTTATATAAAATGATTAAAGTTGAAAACATTTGACTTCTTGAAAATGTGAGAATGACACTTTTTATGGATTGATGGAGTATGTCTTCGTAAGAGAATTTATAGCAATGGTTGATTTTGGGGAAATATGGCCCCACGGCGAGGTAACAAGTTTATGTTGGGGGGACGGCTGGGAACGATCATAGCCTCTTTGGAAGGAAGCCCACCGATACCCACAGCCCAAATGCTCCAAATGGTGATGGGCTTGACGGCCTGCGTGTCAGATGCTCGCGTGGCGTGCGAACCGGATGGGCTACCCTGCCAAAGTGGGCCTGATAGTGTCGGTGTTTTGAACCACCGGCTAGTAAATTTGTATCTGCGCGTCTGGGTCGGATGGTGTGCTCAGAGGACACAAGGATTAAATTTGTATCTGCGCGTCTGGCCCGGTTGGTGTGCTCGGAGGACATAAGGATTTATACTAGTTCAGGCGGAATGTCCCTACGTCCAGCCTGCTGCTGCTCGTGTTCCCAAGTCTCTGGTGAAAAGATCGAACGGAGTTGAGACTTGTTGAGCTCGTTCAGCCATGTACTCGTGCCTATGTCCCCTTCATGGGGCGTCCTGCTTTTTCTTTTACAGATGAAGGGGAAGGCGTAGGTTACAGAGAGAGAAAGAGAGAGAAAAGGAGAAAAGCGAGGGAGAAGGCCTCAAGGGTCGCGGTGTCCTTCATCTCCTTTATGTGGGTCTCGCCGGTCCTGTAGATGATGATGGGGACGCCTCCACATCGTGGTGTTGTTCATCACTGGCGCTATACGCAGGTGTCGTCAGCTGGTCGCGGCGCTCCACTCCGTTTCGGCGGGTGGCGTGGTCAATAGGTACTCCGGTCAGATGCCGTACGGGGATTAGGCAGCACAATGTCGGCACACCCGACACTATTTGCGATGTGAGCCCCCAGGTATGGTTCGTCGTGGCAACGAGTCACGTCGAGACGTGCCCACTTCCCTCCCAATGTCAAAAGTTTGACCCTAGGGTCGTACTCTTAGACCCGTAGTGGTTAGAGGCGGTATGGATCTCCGTCGGGCGAGACGGAACTCGCGCCCAAGGGTTCTAGCGAGATGGAGCCTGCGCCCTCGGGGTCGGGCGAGACAAAGCCCATGCCTAAGGTGTTGGGCGAGACCTTAAATACGTCTTGGACCATCTGGGCGAATCAACGTTCGTGGCCGTTAACTTCCTTCCTCCGGGTATCCCTATATCGATACCCGACAGTAGCCCCCGAGCCTGAGGAGAAATAGAATATTCCTTTGGAGGCTTTTTTAGGCAGGAGGACTCTGAGGGTCTCGGTCTCCCTTTGTAGCCCGCGGGGTGTCTTGGTAGGGTTGCGATTCCCTTCTGTCGTGATCGGACTCCTTGGGAACATGTAGCTGCGGGATTCGTGGGGCCGAAAAATATTTCTCTTGATTCTGATCCCTCCCTAGGATCCGATCGATCCCCCATCATCATGCGACCGCATATTCGGTCACCATATGAGTCCAACTTCCCTCAAGACCCCGCGTGTAGCAGGGGTCCGGTCGAGGGGTCAGCTCATCTTGTGTTTGTCCTCCCTCAAGTGTTTTTTGATAAAACAGAGGGGCTGAGCCGTGCCATGTTTTCCTCGATGGACGAATCATGGCGCTCGGTGAGGTGTTAACAGGCTAGTCCGAGTGGGGCCCTAGCTTCCGGTTCGCGGGGGTCCGACATGGATCAGCTGGTGACCGACTCCAAATTCTTGGTGGCAAATCCATATAGTTTCTAGGTCCGTTCGACCGGTCCCAAGGGCTCGCTGCCTTTCTTTGAGGAAAAACCATGGACTGTGAATCGACCAAGACTCGAACGTGGGTTAGGCTGCCTGTGGTGCTCGTGCACCCGGGTACTAGCCGCTAGCGGTCCCATCCTTTTCCACCCCTCACTCTAAAGGTGCCCTAGAGCGGTTGTGAACCCATCGGTGGGCCAACCTTCGAACTCGTGGGCCGTAATGGGCCATGGTAGCATTTTTAGCCCCGTATCCCTTCCTTACCTACGACGGTTCTCGGCAGTGGGAGGGTACGACCCTGGATACCCATGGTAGACCACATGGGCTGTGCACCCAGGGGTGGCCCAGCCCACAAGACGAAGGCTTGCGGGGCATGACTCTGCTCGGCGCCTCCCGCAAGACATTGGGAAGATATCCTAAAGATACTACGAGATCTGATAGGATATGTATGATCCCAAGATTCCTATAATCTGTTATTACTTTCTGGTTATCTCTCAGATCTAACCGACTTGTAACCCTGCCCCTCGGACTATATAAGGTGGACAGGGACCCCCTCCAAACTCACGCAATATCATACGATAGCCAATACAATCCAACAGAACACAGGAGTAGGGTATTACGTCATACTGACGGCTTGAACCTGTCTAACTCGTGTGTCTCTATTGCCTTCTTGTTCTTGATCACGCACTTCTCTATCGATCAATCTACCTTTGTGGGATACCCCTCAGAGGACTGCCGATGATATTATGTCGACAGTTGACGCGCCAGATAGGGGGCTGCATGCTGTTTCCTTGTCGAACAAGATGGCTTTTTCCGTAGATTCTTCATCCCTCCCGTAGCCCGGCCAGATCTTCATGGTCGGATCCATCTCGTGGGTCATCAACGCTGATGGAGTCAGAAAGCTCATTGAGCCGGTGCAGATCAACGCTGCGCCGATCACCCCTGCACCTACGACTACAGATCCAATGTCGGAACCACCTCTGAGGTCCCCTTCATCAATGACTCGCCGCTCACTTCCTCGCTACCAGAGGAGGCAGATCAACAACAACGATCTGATCGAATCCATCGATCAGGTCGGTCTGAAGCTCACCGATTGCCTCTCCATTGCCGAATTAGCTCTGGACACTTTGGTTCAGCGCCGACCACCCTCCGATTCAGATCTATCGGAGGCTGCTCAAAAAATTCTAGGAGTTGCGGCCCTAGCCTTCGGGCTCATGAACGCCGCCGCTACCTTTCAAGACGCCCTAAGGGGCAAATTCGCTCACCAGATGGGAGACATCCATCCTCTCGCCGACTAGATCGCCGACCAGCTCCCGCCGACTGTCAACATGCTGCACGCCAGCCGATGCCCTAAAACATCCCTCCAGACCATCCCGGAGGAAAGCCCGGACTCCGAGTCCCAGGGCTCTATGGAGACCCTCGCTGAAACCTTCATCGAGCAACTCCCTCTCCCACCCTTTCGGGGTGGCACGATCTTCAATGTCAGCATCGACAGCCCTCCTCAGAATGGTGAAACCAAGGAGGAACACGTTGCTCATGAGAACCAAAACATCAACCGCGCACAACGCCGAGCAAACGAGATCACCCTTGCGATGGCCGAGCAGCAGCTTGACTCGCAAGGGAGGCCACTCCAGCGCAACCTCAACGACGAGTTCCTCCACGTTGATGGCCACGATGTCTACAAGACTCCAAGTGCCAATCTCTCCATGGCTGCTAATGAGCTTGCTCGGCTCCCGCAGACATAGGGGTCGCCAAGGTCACCGCAATGCTTAAAGCGGCGCATTGCCAAGTCAATGAGATTCACCAGGATCAGAGACCTTCTTACTCCACAACCTTGATTCACCGATTAGTTGCCACAAGATTCGATCACCACCCAAGTCGCTTCACCGACCAGCGCCGCGACGATAGCCAACCCCTCCAGGGCGGAGCAAGGGACAACCGCGTGGAACATCACCGCCAGCACAACCAGGAGGTCGACCAAGATGTCCGAGTGCATCTAAACAACCTTCAGGATGCACGATGACATATCAACGAATGCCACTTCGGTCGCCATGAAGAAGAAGTACGCCGGCGCCAGGAGTACGAGCAAGAGTACGGTAACCCGGACTCAGCTCTTGAGCCGATCGCCACCGACAATGCTGCAGATGATGGCGCCGACAATCCCGAAGGGCCCCCAGCATTCATGAGGGTGCTCCAAACACTTTAGTGGCCCCGTGGTTTTAAAATCACTGGGGTCGAACCCTACGAAGGAAGGATGAACCCAACGCAGTGGCTACATGCTTACGCCACTGCTGACCGCGCCGCCGGAGGAGACACCAGTGTCATGGCAAACTATCTCCCCGTCATGCTCACGCTAGCCGCCATGAGCTGGTTTACTAGCCTTGCCCTGGACTCCATCGGATCCTAGGAAGAGCTGAAAAAAGTCTTCACTGACAATTATATAGCTACTTGTACTCAATCGAGCACCAAACACGATCTGAACTGCATCAACCAGAAGCCATCCAAGCTCCTCTGTAGCTACATCCGATGCTTTTCCGATATGAGGAATTCTATTCCCAATATCACGGAAGCCATGGTCATCATCGCCTTCATCCGAGGACTCCATCACCGCGAGCTTCGATCCAAGTTCAACCGCAAGCCACCCATGGGGATTGGCGAGATGATCATGACCGCCAACTAGTATGCCAACGCCAAGGAAGCCCAGGTGCATTTCAATGAGGATGCGGGCACTCATCGCCCAACACGCTGCTACGACGACCGCCCCAATGACCGATGCTACAACGACCGCCGTTACAACGACCGTAGTTACCATCGTGACAGTGGCTGTGATCGGCCAGAAGGGCCCAAGTCTGGTCAAAATCGCCGCCGCTGGCCAGATCACATTGTCACTGCCATTAATGAACCTCGTGCCAAGCGCAACTATGATGAGCAGTACAAGAAGATCCTCGATGGCCCATGCCCTCTCCATAAGAATGCCAAGCACAAGATGAAGGACTGCCTTGGCTTGCCTAAGGAGTTCTAAGACAAAAAGCTCGATGACGATGCCAACAATGGAGCCGGAGGCCGCTGACCACCTAGGGGCAATGGCAATGCCTTCTAGGACCATGACAAGGTGGTTGCCACCATCTTCGGGGGCCTCGCCTCCACCGAGAGCAGAAGAGAACGAAAGCTCGCCGTCACTTCAGAAGACGCCGCCGCCAACCCTAGTTATCGCCCATGGTCCAAGGTCCTCATCACCTTCAGTAGAGCTGACTAGTGGGTGGACATCCCCTACATAGGGCGCTTTCCCCTCATCCTCGATGCAACCGTCCAAAAGGTGCTTCTCAGAAAAGTGCTCGTCGACGGTGGGAGCGCACTGAATCTCCTCTTCGCCAGAGCCCTAAAGGAGTTGGGCCTCAGGATAACAGATCTCACACTCTTAGACTCCTCATTTTGGGGTGTGGTACCTAGCAGGGCATCCAAACTGCTTGGAGAGATCACCCTACCAGTATAGTTTGGCACAGCAAGCAACTACCGCGTCGAGCATATCAACTTCTACGTCGCCGACTTCAACACCGCCTACCACGCCATACTTAGTCGGCCAGCTCTGGCCAAGTTTATGGTTGTACCGCACTATGTGTATCTGGTGCTGAAGATGCCTTCACCTACAGGAGTCCTGGCCCTGTGGGCCATCCTCTCCATCGCCTATGCCAGCGAGACAGAGAGTCTCGCCCTCACCGAAGCCACCGACCTCTCCATCTAGATGGCTAGCGTGGTCACCGAAGCCAAGACGACGCCCATCGATGACATGGAGATTCTAGAGCTGGAGCCTCCTCGCGCCTCTGCCAAGTCCAAGGAAGTCAAGGAGGTTGGCCTCGGCCTTGACGACCCCTCCAAGTCCGTGAAGACTGGGGCTCACCTCGACCCCAAATAGGAAAGCGCGCTCGTCTCCTTCCTATGTGCCAACGCCGACGTGTTTGCTTGGAAACCTGTAGACATGCTGGGGGTACCATGGGAGAAGATCGAGCACTCCTTGAATGTCTCACCGACCGCCAAGCCAATCAAGCAGAAACTCCGTCGATTCGCGCCAGACAAGAAGGAGGCTATTAGGGTAGAAATAAAATGGCTCTTAGCTGTCGGATTCATAAAAGAAGTGTATCATCCTGAGTGGTTAGCAAACCCTATTCTCCTTCCTCGACTATTACTCTGGCTATCACCAGATCTCCCTCAAGGAGGAAGGTCAGATCAAGACATCGTTCATCACGCCCTTCGGTGCGTACTCCTACACCACCATGTCCTTCAGACTCAAGAACGTCGGGGAGATTTATCAAAGGGCCATCTAGATGTGCCTCGATCAACAGATTGGCCGCAACATCAAAGCTTACATCGACAATGTGGTCGTCAAGTCCAAGACCGCCGACAATCTTATCGCCGACCTCGAAGAAACTTTCGCCAACCTAAAAAAATACCTATGGAAGCTGAACCATTCAAAGTGTATCTTTGGAGTTCCATCCAATATACTGTTGGGCTACATCGTCAGTGCTCGTGGCATCGAACCCAACCCAGACAAGGTCTCCGCCATCACCAACATGAAATGGCCAACATGCATCAAGGATATACAAAAGCTTACAGGCTACATGGCTGCTTTAAGCCACTTCATATCATGCCTCGATGAAAAAGGGGTACCGTTCTTCAAACTCCTCAAGGCCTCTGAGCGTTTTTCCTGGTCGAAGGAGGCAGACATAGCTTTCGAGAAGCTCAAGTTGTTCCTAACAAAGCCTCTGATCATGATGGTGCCATGGCCAGACAAAACTCTCCTGATCTATATCATCGCTACTTCTTGAGTCGTCAGCACAACCATTATGGTCGAACGCGAGGAGGTCGGGCATGCCTATAAGATGCAACGTCCGGTATACTTCATTAGCGAGGTTCTCAATGAGCCCAAGACTCATTACCCTCTGGTCCAGAAGCTATTGTATGTCGTCCTGATTATTTCGCGCAAGCTCCACCACTACTTCGAGCATTACAAGATCGTTGTGGTCTCCGAGTTCCATCTAAGGGATATCGAGTTCCCTCTGAAGGTTCCCAACGGCCACATCATTAAGTGGGCTATCGAGCTCGGCACTTACTCCATCGAATTCAGAAGCAGACCTACCATCAAGTCACAGGCGCTCGTGATTTCATCACTGAGTGGACCGAGATCTAAGAGCCCATCGCCGCTACTTGCCCCGAGCACTGGGTGATATACTTTGACGGCGCCCTCAACATCAACGGTGCTGGTGCGAGTATTTTGTTCATTACACCGACCAAGGATAAGCTCCGATATGTTCTCCGGATACACTTTCCTTTCTCCAACAATGCCGCCGAATATGAAGCATGTCTCCACTCTCCACAGACTCCGTATAGTCGTCAAGCTCAGCGTCAAACGCCTCATGGTGTACTGGGACTCCACGCTGGTCATCAACCAGCTTAACAAAGACTGGTCCTGCTCTAGTGAAAAGATGGATGCATATTGCGCCAAAATCAGGAAGCTTGAAGGGAAGTTCTAGGGTATCGAGTACCATCACATGGTACGCGATCAAAATTAGCTCGCCGATCACCTATCTAAGCTAGGCTCCTCTTGTGCTGCGATTCTACCAGGGGTCTTTGCTCAAGATCTTCTGGCGCCATCTATTAAGGAAGAGAAAGAAGTTCAGGAAATTCCTCCCGCCGAGCAGCTGGTACTTATAATACCTTCGCCGGCCACCGATTGGAGGGAACAATTCATCAAGTACCTCACCAGCGCCAAAGTACCCACTGACAAGACTGAAACTGAATGCCTAATTCATCGAAGCAAGCATTATGTGCTGGTGGATGACAACTTGATGAGGAAAAGTGCCAAGGAAGGGATACTGCAGAAATGCATCACCCAAGAAGAGGGAGTGAAGCCGCTTCTCGAAATTCACTCTGGTTCCTACGGCAACCACGTGGCCTTGAGAAACTGGATCGACAAAGCTTTCCAAGCTGGTTTTTATTGGCCCATGGCCATCACCGATGCAGAAGACCTCGTCCGACGTTGTGAAGGATGTCAATTTTTTGCCAAGCAGATATAGGTGCCGGCACATGAACTGCAGACCATCCTAGCTTCCTGGCCTTTCGCATGCTGGGGACTGGATATGATAGGACATTTTAAGCCAGCGCCAGGTGGTTTTTGGTTTGTGTACATCACCATCGACAAGTTCTCCAAGTGGATCGAGTATAAACCGTTCATCTCGGCTACTGCAAAGAAAGCAGTCGAGCTCTTCGAAGATATCATCCATAGATTCGGTATCCCGAACAGTATTATCACCGACCTTGGAACTACATTTACTGGACATCACTTTTGGGACTTCTGTGAAGACCGATGGATCTCCATGAAATACGTCTCCGTTGCCGATCCAAGAGCCAACGGCCAGGTCAAACGGGCGAACGGCATGATCCTTGATGCCCTCAAAAAGAGGCTATATCAGAAAGAAGAAAAGCATCCAAGCAGATGGCTCAAAGAGCTACCAGCTATGGTCTGAGGACTGCGCACTCAAGCTAGTCGCAGCACTGGTGTGTCTCCATGTTTCTTGGTCTACGGCTCAGAAGCCATACTACCAACGGATATTGCCTTCTGAGCACCCAGGGTGGAAAATTATGATGAAGAGCAAGCCACTGCTATTTGGACAGAGGACGTCGACAGGGCCGAGGAAGAACGCCTAATCACCTACGTCCGCACAGTCAAATATCTAGAAGGCTTGCGGAGGTACTACAACCGCAACATCAAAGGCCGTTCATTTGCTATCGATGACCTAGTTCTTCACAGAAAACAAAAGACCGAAGGAATGCACAAGCTCTCCTTCCCCAAGGAAGGGCCTTATGTCGTCAAAGAGGTTACCCGACCAGGGTCTTATCACCTATGTGACTTAGACGGAATTGATGTCCCCAACTCATGGCACATCGAGCACCTTATACGTTTCTATCCTTGAAACGCCCTAGATATGAACTCTCCACTTTATGATAAATAAAGTTTTGGTCTCCATAATTTGTCTCCATTTTTTCTCCATTATGGTTTAGTCTCCACTTACGGTCACCGAGCTCTAAGCCACTCCATAACGAACTCCAATATGGAATCGCCAACGCACTTCGCCGAACAAATTCTCCACATCTCTGAACACGCTTTCTCCAAATCGCTGAACACGTTTTCTCCAAATCGTCGAATATGCTTTCTCCAAATCGCCGAACACGTCTTCTCCAAATCGCCAACATATTTCACCAAACATGTTTCTCCAAATCACCGAAGATTTTTCTCCAAATCTCCAAGATATTTCACCGATCAACGAGCAGCACACGTTCTATTCTTATCTCTATGTAGAAGACCCAGTCTTCAATCTCTCCCTACACGTGCCACAGGCTCAGCGCTCTGCGTTATGGGTGGTTGGCTGCGGTTCCTTGGTCACATCTTTTCCTCCTACACGTGCACGGGCTCCGTGCTCGACGTTATGGACTATGGGCTAGCCAAGACCGAGAGCTAAGTAAAGAACTAACTGCTCGTACACCACTTATACTACATTTATCTCCAAGTTATTTCGACAACCGCCGAGCAGCACATGTTTCGTCCTGTTCTCTCTAGAGAAGACCCAGTCTTTGATCTCTCTCTACACGTGCCACGGGCTCCGCGCTCTGCGTTATGGGTGGTCGGCTGCGGTTCCTTGGTCATGCCCGTTCCTCCTACATGTGCACGGGTTCCACGCTCGACGTTATGTACTATGGGCTAGCCGAGACCATAGAGTTCAGTAGTAAACTAACTGCTCGGACGCTACTCATATAATTGCGTTATGGTTAAAATTATGATGACTTTTTCACCGAAATACCAGCAAGTTGCATAAACATGCACTTTATAACATTTATACACTTACATAAATGTTTCTTGTGCTCCTGCGCATTCTAACTACACTATCTAGATGATAATCTCCGAGCAGATCACCGAGCTTCACCATCGCCGTTCGTCTCACCAAACAGGTCGATGTCGCCGACCAGCTTTTTCACCGCGTCCTCCACCTCATCCTCCAGCTGCTGGTGCTCCACCTCACCCATCCCTTCGGCGAATCCGCCCCCTATCGCCTAAAGGTCAATGGTCGGATAGTGGGACCGAACCACCGCAAGGGCGTGAGTAGTGGCAGAGTCAATGGCGACGCGGTTCAAGCTCTTGAAGTTCTCCCACATCACCTTGCACATCTGGATGATGGTGTCCGACGGTTGTTGCCTGGCTTTGGGCTGAGGAGCCACCTCCGGGTCAACGCAGTCGAGCACCGGTTTAACTCCGGTGACTACGGCGTTGAACTTGTCCTTTTGGGTCCCAGCCTCCTGCACCAGCACATCAAACTATGACTTGGCTTTATGACGGTAACATGCAAGCGTTACAAGGTACCATCGAATAGGAAACTACTTCAACAGTAATTCCGACCAGGAAGTACTCACCTTTCAGTTCCTCAGCCAGTTTGTCTGCTCATTCTGACTCCTTCGTTTTCTCCCCTTAGAGTTGTTCGACGGTCTGGCATAGCTGTTCGAGCTCCACATCTTGCTCTACAAGCACAACAGTCATCACTAAAAATAAGGATATTCAACTATGCAAAGCACTTTTGCCAATCAGGCGAACCTTTCTTCTGCTCAGAGACTTTCCACAGCTGCTCCAACTGCTCAGAAGCACACCTCAGTTGTTCGAAGATAGTGGCCAGCTGCTCGGCCTTGCTCCATAGCTGCTCGGCCATAGCCACCAGCTGCTCGGATAGAACCCCATTCTGGTATTCTAGGTCCCGCGCGTTGGATTCAGCAAGATCTCGCTCGCGTTGGGCCCTCTGGATGTTTCTCTCCAAGAGATTCATCGCCTCCCTGAGTTTCTCGTTCTCCTGGCGAGGGGCTCCATCCTCTTTATCTGCTGGTGCCGCTGCTCGGTAATTTGAGTTATTCCCTGCAAATGCACAATGATAGTGATGAACTCCGATCTCCAACATCATAGATGAGCATTCTAGATGCAGTACTGACCTCGATTCGTTTCATCACTCTAGCAAGGGTGGTCTTCAGTCTTCTCATCTCCTTAGTGGTGTCTTCTTCCTCGATAACCACCACCTCGTTGCCGTGCTTGTGGAGGATTTGGACAGATTGGGGTCAAGGTTCAGCAAGCTCAATCTCCTCCACCTCATCCTCTTCCGTCGTAACTCGAGGCACCACTGGGGGGGCTCCGTGGCCGGGCAGCGGGTTCGACCATGCCCCGCAACGCCTTAGTGGGTGCCGTTTTCTCCTCAAGACTCCACCCTAGACTCCGGCGCATCGCCGGCAACTCTAGCCTCTGCTCCCGAGGACCCGGTGGTTCCCACCATTGCCTCAGGCACTGCCGCTAACCCATCCATTGCCAACGCCACCTATTCATCACCGTCAAGTCCGCCAGCAGTGGCGGTTGTCTCCTCCGCAGGCCGCCGAGCAACCGGGGACTCTCAGATGGGGACTATCAGTACCTCCTCTACTCCAGGAGCATCTTCCGGTCACTCGTCAGTCTAAACGAGTGGGGTCAAATCCTCCGCATGTTTTGCACTCCATCAGATGTGCTCATCACTCACCAAAAAGCTAAAAAACGACAGCAAAGTAACTCCAAGGCAATAATACTTACGGTTTGGTCTGCCGATACAATTTCTTGAACCAGTGGTGCCTGCCCGAGCCCCTAGGCATGGTCGTTGGGTCGACTCCCATGCTCTGGGTTGGAGGTCCCACCTCCTCCACAGTTGGCCTCTGCTCCACCTACCGCTCTAGGACTTCCTCCGCCTACTACTCTGGGACTCTCTCCGCTTGTTGCTCTGGGTTTAGCTCATCCTGCTACTCAAGGACTTCCCTCGCCCGCTACTCGGGGACTTCTTCGCCTCCCCCTGATTGATCCTCCACGCGCGTGCTACGCGGAGGCACCTCATGCTCGGTGGAGGAGCCACCAGAACTTTGTCGTCATCCGACCACTCGAACACCGCGGTCCTTCGCATTCGAGTGGTCTAGTTACCGCCAAACAAGATGCTGCCCGGTTTGAGGGCAGCAGCAGCTGCCGTCTTTCTCTTCTTTTGGGTAGGCTCATCTGTCGCTGCCCTCTTCCCCTAGACTTTCTCTGGCACCAGGGGAGAACTCTATGTCTAGCCAGCGTCCATGCCTCTAGACTCTGATGGGGCACTGGCCGCATCTTTTTCAGGCTGAGCTGGTGGCCAGGCATCTACCCCCCTTGTCCAATCGCCCCTCGGCATACCCAAGAAGTACACCGCCCTATCCTGCGAGTGGATCTTCGCATAAGTGAATCAGTCGACTACTCAGCAATAACAAAAGATAAAAAGCATCAGGCATACACAATCGAGATTTTTACCTGATAAGGCAGATTCTTGTAGTTAAAGGGCTTCGTATACCCTGACATGTTGAATGAGGCAAACGAAGCGAATAGCTCTGTAGCCCGCTCTTCAACAACGTTCCTCGACAGCATCTTCGGCCTCTCCCGAGTACCATCGGTCTCCCCCTTGAACTTGAAGGCTAGGTGCACCCTCTCCTTATAGGGTTGAACGCGGCGCACTATAAAGCTCACCGCTACTGATCTACCGTTGGTACTCATGCCCTTTATTAGGCCAAGGAGCTCCCTCACTTGCTCCATATCAGTGCTACTCGGCGTCTCTGACCAGCTCCTCTGGCTCTCGGGACGTAGTTGGTGTCGCAGCGGACGGCTGGGTGGCTCTGCTTCATATAGAACCACTTGGTGTTCCACCCCTTCACCGATGTGTTCAGTGGCACAATAAGGTACTCGCCCGCCATTCCCTCGCGTAGCTGAAGGTACACCCCATAGACCACCTTGGAACCACCACCACCTCTCTTCTTTAGCCAGAACAGGTGACGAAAGAGGTTGAAGTGGGGAAGGATTCTGAGATATGCCTCACAGAAATGGATGAAAATTGAGATGTGCAAAATGGTATTCAGGTGGAGATTGCACAGACTAATCACCCAAAGCTCCAACAAATCTCTCAGGAACAGATGAACAGGAAATCCCAATCCTTGCTAGAAATAATCCTCAAATACCACCACTTCATCGGTATGAGGCGTCGGGAAGGACTCATCGAGGGCTGGCCACCATCCGGCGATAGCATAGTCAGGAAGAACGCCTACTTCAACCAATCTGTTGAGCTCCGCCTCTCCCGTCCATGACGACACCCACTCTTCGTCACACCGGACTTCAACGCTCGCCTTCTTGGGCTCATCTTCTTCGATTTGGTAGCTCCCTTCTTTGGCGCCATTTCTCAGATCTAATTAGGGTTTGGTGGTGGAAGCAAGTGTGGAAGCGAATCTAGAAACACGGGGGTTGAGGAGGAAGATGAAATGGCAAAGTGGCAAAGGTGGAAACGCGGGATGCGGCGGCGTAGTTATAAAGCACTTTCCCCACCCTTCTGTATTCAAGGGTTTTTGGGAAACCGTTCCCGTAATTTATGCCTCTCTAAATTCTCTGCAACAGCAAGGTGGTCCGTTACCTGAGCTTTCACGCGATCGCGACATGTATCACCGATTTATCTGCGCAATTTGTTACGGCCCACCAAATTTTCGTCGATTTCTCTGCCAATCGTTCTAGCCCAACAACTACTACTATGTAGCCATTACTTTGGTATTTTCTCCATGGTTTGCTTTCTCTAAGATTTCCTAAAGTGGCTCGAGGACTGCGTCAGTATTACATCTTGGTTCCTCAATGCTTTGAGGTTTTTTCTTCAATTGACTGTTGTTTCTAACCCTGGCACCACGTGACTACGTCACCTACTATCAGGCTCGGGGACTAAGTGGGCACACTTCACCTTGCAGTGAATGTGCTTTTCGGGGCTATGCCCGGGGACTGGCTGCCTACTCGGCTAGTCTTCTATTCTTCTACTTTGGACCTTGACACCACATGACTACGTCATCTACTATCAGGCTCGAGGACTAAGTGGGCACACTTCACCTCACGGTGAATGTGTTTGCTTTATTCTGGAAGACTCCGTGCCTCTTGAAGTTGAAGAAGACTATCTCCTTTTCTCATGGTCGGACTCTAAGTGGGCACACTTGGTCCACTGCGAAGAATTTTTCGATTCTGAACTTGAGCTCCTTACACCCTTATGGCAAGCCGTGCTTGGGTTATGCTGCTCAGCTATGGTTCACATTGCTCGGTGATAGTACATGCTGCTTGGCAACTGCTCACAACTGCTCGGCAACTCATCACGGTGGTTGGACCATGAGTTTGACTGTTCGGCTTTGTTCGCACCTGCTCAGACAAGCTCAAGATGATGTTGCACAACAGGTACAAGGCACTCGGGGACTAACTGTGGGGGGTATGACCCTAGATACCCATGGCAGACCACATGGGCTGTGCACCCAGGGGTGGCCTAGCCCACATGACGAAGGCTTGCAGGGCATGACTCTACTCGGCGCCTCCCGCAAGACATCGAGAAGATATCCTGAAGATACTATGAGATCTATTAGGATACGTATGATCCCAAGATTCATGTAATCTGTTATTACTTTCTAGTTATCTCTCAGATCTAACCGACTTGTAACCCTATCCCTCAGACTATATAAGGCGGACAGTGACCCCCTCCAAACTCACGCAATATCATACGATAGCCAATACAATCCACCAGAACACAGGAGTAGGGTATTACGTCATACTAATGGTCTGAACCTATCTAACTCATGTGTCTCTATTGCCTTCTTGTTCTTGATCATACGCTTCTCTATCGATCAATCTACCTTCATGGGATACCCCTCGGAGGACTGCCGACGATATTCTGTCGACATCGGCCCATCAATTGGGCGAACCGTCAATCTAGCGACGATGAGCCAAGGCTTCGCACCCGGCTACTCCGATGTCGAGCTGGAGGACATCGAGAAGGAGGTGGCCCCTCTGGCACAGGACTTATCTGCCAAGATAGAGGATGAGATCATCCCCCCGAAAAATGAGTTAGTTAGATAAACGAAGTGGTGGTCTTATAATAAATGAATAAGTTTTAGTTCTTTTGTGTTATAAAAAGGTTACTGCATTCTGACCCTTTCTCGTTGTTAAGGCTACAAAGCTTAAGGCACAGGCAAAAGAACCCTAATCATGCTGGTGAGCAAGAACGCCGTAGCCACTAGGGCGTAGGTTCCTTGTAGTCTGACCAACTTTACTCAATGTTCATTTCCACAACTCTCGCTTTTAGATCTTAACGTGAGAAGGGGTCGGGTATAACGATTGTTTCTGAATAGGTATGCTCTTATCAGCCCCGAGTGAGGCCCGGCCCCATGCCGTTGCTAGGGTCGGGTGTCACTAAGGATCGAGGATGAGATAGTGAAAATGAAGGCATTTTTGTATTTTAGAAACACCATTCTTAGTTTTCATGGGTACATGCATATGCTAAGGGTAAAAACTACGTAGCTGCTTGATGTTCCAGGCATTGACGAAGACCTTGCCGTCGATGGTCTTGAGCTTGTAGGTGCTGGGTAGGAGTACTTCTGTGATGACATATGGTCCCTCCCATGGCAGAGAGAGCTTTGTGATGGTTTTTGTTGCTTTGGACGAGGCAGAGTACTAAGTCCCCAACGTTGAAGGCCCAACCCTGCACCTGACGGCTGTGGTACCGGCACAACATCTACTGGTACTTAGCCGAGCAGAGGATGGCAACGTCGCGTGCCTCGTCAAGCTGATCCATGGCATCCTTGAGGGACACCTCGGCTCCTTGCTCATTGTACGCCCTGACCCTCGGCATCTAGGGTATCCTTGGTGGTCTTTCGAACACCCTTGTGGTTAGCAGTGACCACGAGCGAGCCCCCGCGCCGCTACTTGTTCTTCTTCTTGTTGGGGCGGTTGGAGGCGCCTTCGTCGGTGCCCTCGTCCCACTTCACCATGCCCTTGGGATGGTCAAAAATCACTCCGACTGCCTCCTCGCCTGAGGCATGGCTGGTGGCAATGTCAAGGAGCTCCTTCTTGGTTCATGGGCCCTTGTGTCCTAGCTTGTGAACCAGGGACTCGCAAGTGGTCCCAAACAGGAAGGCTCCTATAACATCGGTGTCAGCGACGTCGGGCAGCTCATTGCACTTCCGGGAGAAGCGCCAGATGTACTCACAAAGAGTTTCCCTAGACTTCTATTAGTAGTTTTTTGAGATCCCATGGGTTCCCAAGGCGCGTGTAGGTGCCCTGGATGTTTCCCACAAAAATCTCCTTTAGGTCCGCCCAACTTTGAATCCGGATGTGCGGAAGGAGCTCCAACCATGTTCGCGCCGAATCGGCCAGGAAAAATGGGACATTGAGGATAATGAAACTGTCACTATCTACTCCACCGGCTTGGCAAGCAAGCCGATAATCCTCGAGCCACAGTCCGAAGTTTGTTTCCCAGAGTATTTCATGATGTTGGTCGGCGGTCGATACCACGGTGGGAAGGCAGCATTGAGGATGTGTCGGCCGAAGGCCTGAGGTCTCAGTAGATCAGGGCTCAGGCTCCAGTCCTCACCGCTGTCGTAGCATTCACTGTGAAGAGGGTGGTCGCCATGGTTGACTTCCTCTCTCTCTCGTCACTTTGTCCACACCTATGGGCAACCAGGGTGTTACGTGCGTCACGGTGGAGGCTAAGACGCTCATGCACTGGGGCCGTGGCGTGCCCCCCATCACCGCACGGTGCCTAGTGGATAGACACATCCCTAACATGTTGTCCCAAGGGTGCGCACTGACTGGCATCGAGCTTGCATCGCCGAGACAGCAACCTCTCTGCCTGATGCACTGCCATGTGCTCGAGCAGTGTGCGGATCTCGCGATGGGCCTAACGATCCTTAGGTGTCGTGGGCTTTAGGAGCCCTTAGAGCAAGGCTGCCACGGCAGTGATGTTCTGGCTTGTCGGGCGAAGTGTGGTAGGGCTCCATCGTCTTCGATGATCCTCTGGTTCATGTCTCGGGCCATGGCATGCGCAAGCCCACCGTCTCTGCGGTGCTCGATCTCTCACTCGAGCTCTACGCGCTCCTTTTTGAGTTGGAGTCGTGCATCCTCGAGCTCCTAGTGCCACGCCCTTAGCTGTTCCACCCGTATGCAAGGAAGGGCCCCTGCATCTTCCTCAACCTCATTGTCGAGGTCGTTTGGTGGGGTAGCCCCTCCCTCGTGGACGCTTTTGACACATACCTTGGGGGTACCTGCCATAAAATATTCTCGCGAGGGGTGATGCTCCCCCTGTTGGAGTCAAACTCAGAGAGCGACTCTGAATCTCCCATGAGAAGGTCGTGGAAAGATTCCACGATGTATTCAGTCATCCCTATGAACTCGTCATTCATAGGGGATGGGTGCATGCACTGCGCTACAAGGTGGCCAATGGTCCCTGCAGCATTGCGCAGACCAAAAGGGAACGCTGCCGGATGCCCTGAGTGAGGTGTTCCATGGAGAGCAGTTCCCTTCTGGCGAGTTGTATCATGGCATTGGCGAAGGAGAAAGTAAGGCAGTGCAGCTCCTCTCGGGACGGTCGGGGTCCTAGGAAGGCATCTAGTTGGCGCTCTAGCCTCCTGTAGTTGAAGCCGAGTAGCCGATTGCTCCTAGGGACATGGGCCTCTGGCGCGTGCAGCTGCCGCTCATCAAGCACCTCGACGATCACATCGAGGCTGGCGGAGTGGATAGGCTGGACGACGGCGAGAGCCTGCGCCAACTTTCCCTCTGTCGTGACGATGAAGTCTAGGCTCCCGAAGTGCACGTGCGCGCCGGATGGTGTGCTCGGAGGACACAAAGATTTATACTGGTTCGGGTGGAATGTCCCTATGTCTAGTCTACTGCTACTCATGTTACCGGCACTAGTTTGTAGTAGGGGTTACAAACGGGCGAGAGAGGGAGAAGGTCCTAAGTCTCTAGTGAAAAGATCAAATGGAGTTGAGTCTTGTTGAGCTTGTTCAGCCGTGTGCTTGTGCCTATGTCCCCTTCATCGGGCGTCCTACTTCCCCTTTTATAGGTGAAGGGGAAGGCGCAGGTTACAGAGAGAGAAAGAGAGAGAAAAGGAGAAAAGCGAGGGAGAAGAAGGCCTCAAGGGTCATGGCGTCCTTCATCTCCTTTATGCCGGTTCCATCGGTCCTATAGATGATGATGAGGATGGCTCCACATCATGGCCCTGTTCGTCACTAGCGCTATACGCAGGCGTCGTTAGCCGGTCACAGCACTCCACTCCGTTCCGGTGGGCGGCATGGTCAATAGGTACTCCTATCAGAAGCCGTACGAGGATTTGGCAGCACAGCGCCGGCACGCCCAACACTGTTGGTGATGTGAGCCCCAAGGTATGGTCCGTCATGGACACGGGTCATGTCGAGACATGCCTGCTTCCCTCCTGGTGTCAGAAGTTTGACCATAGGGTCGTACTCTTAGACCCGTAGTGGTTGGAGGCGGTATGGATCCCCGTTGGGTTAGACAGAACCCGCGCTCGAGGGTTCTGGGAGATGGAGCCCGCGCCCGAGGTGTCTGGCGAGATGGAACCCATGCCCTCGGGGTCGGGCGAGACCTTAAATACATCTTGGACCATCCGGGCGAATTAATGTTCGTGGCTGTTAACTTCCTTCCTTCGGGTATCCCTAATATCGATACCCGACAGATAGCCATAGTGGATAGTTTGAGATAAAACCATATTGGATAGTTGCCAACATAAATGAGGGGCGACCGGCAAAATGGACAACCAAGGTCCGTTCGTGGAGAAATGGCATTTGTTGGGTGAATTGGATTCGTGCCATTATAACTTCACTGTTTTTGTTACACAATATTATTATTCAAGAAACTATGCTAGCGTCATTATAATTCTTGTGAAAGCTGAAATATGCCATTATATACGTATGTTTTGTCTTCGGTCCCATGTGCAGGTGTACGAATAATTTTGTATTTTCGTATGGACCAAAATACCCCTCCCACTCTATCTCACTTACAGGTGGGCCTAATGTGCCATACCCTTCCTCTGTCCTCTCCCTATTCCTTTTCAATTTTCATGGACATAGCACGCGCATTGGACCTTGGTCGATTCGGACGATGTAGGCCTTGCCGGCTGAAAGGTCTTAATGGCTAGAAGTGGGGTGAATAGCCTATTAAAAATTTCTACAACAACACTTAGCAAACTGGTTAGACAAATATGAGGCGAAGCGAGTGTTGCGCTAGCCTACTAAAAATACAAGCCACCTACCACAATTCTAGTTTATATAGTCTCTATCCACACAATGGCTGTCACTATACTAAGTTAGTGTGCTCTCAAAGGCCAACTAAAAAGCCACACTAACCAAACTAACAAGCTCTTACAACTAGCTACACTAAAGAGCTTGACAACTAGTTTGCGGTAATGTAAATAGAGAGAGCAAGATGGTTATACCACCGAGTCGAGAAATGAACCAATCAATCACAAGAATGAATACCAATGAAGACCAATCACCTCGGAATCAAATGATGACACAATGATTTTTTATCGAGGTTCACTTGCTTGCCGGCAAGCTAGTCCTCGTTGTAGCGATTCACTCACTTGGAAGTTCACGCGCTAATTGGCATCACATGACAAACCCTCAATAGGGTGTCGCACAACCAACACAAGATGAGGATCACACAAGCCACGAGCAATCCACTAGAGTACCTTTTGGCTCTCCGCCGAGGAAAGGTCAAGAACCCCTCACAATCACCACGATCGGAGCCAGAGACAATCACCAACCTACGCTCGATGATCCTTGCTGCTTCAAGCCATCTAGGTGGCAGCAACCACCAAGAGTAACAAGCTAATCCCGCAGCGAAACATGAACACCAAGTGCCTCTAGATGCAATCACTCAAGCAATGCACTTGGATTCTATCGGTGCGGGACCCATGGGATACCCCGCAAGGAAGAGAGAAGATCTAGTCTAATTAGGATTCTCCCCATGTAATCTTAGTAGTAGTATTATTCTGTAATCCTACTAAAAACTCTTAATGTAAACCGACTAGGATTCTAACCTCCTGACTATATAAAGGAGGACAGGGTTCCTAGGGAGGAGACTCCTACAACGCAACAACACACAATCAATCCAACACAAGGCTAACGCCGACTGGATGTAGGGCTATTACTCGATCAACGATCAAGGGCCCGAACCAGGATAAATCGACTGTCTCTTGCGTTTACCATCGAGTTCCGCATACACTGAAGCCCGAACATACTGCCTCGGGTACCCCTGTGGTAGGCTATCGGTGGTAAAACATCGACAGCTGGCGTGCCAGGTAGGGGCTTTCGGTGAATTTGCATTCGAGAGCTTGATGGACCTCGACAGCATGATCTTCTCGACGGGATCAACTTTCATCTTTGGCTCATGGATCTACGAGGTGGGGGACAAAGGCAAGCTCCAAGGCCGTCTCCTCGAAGATTTGAATCACCATAAAGACTATTCTATTTCAGCGACTACGACAGATCAAATCACCGGAAGATTCGCGTAGCTCGTGGTGTCCGATTCCACTCAGGTTTCGCGGCTTTGCGTATTCGACTCGAACTCAGGCTCCACATCCGAGATAGAGTCTTGTCCGAGTTCTTTCGGAAAACCGAGTTCTTTTCCGATGGGGCTTAAGAACGCGGTCCTAGCCTATCAAGAATACAACTCGGAGTACACACAAAATTTTTTCAAGAAGCCGGATCCTTTTCCGTTCGGACTCCACAACATGGCAACATCTTATCAGACACGGCCTGAAGGATTCCTCGATCTGGTGCTTAGAATGAGACTGAAGGGAGCTCAGGAAGGTCTCGTACTAACTATAACATCTCAAGACTGCATCGTCCACTGGCCGGGCTCTATTCTTGAGGATAGCAGTACCCGACTGGTTGACACGATGACAACGGCAATTCTACCCTACCAAGAAGGAAACTCGATCTGCGACCTCGAGGCCTCTACTAAAGTTATCAGCAACTCCGACAGTGTGGAAACTAACACCAATAACAGAACAGTTCATGCATGAGAAGTACTCATGGTTCGCCATCCTCGATCACCATTGGTCCCCCCAGAAGCGCCCGATGTCAGGTCATCGGAGGAATCAGAATCCAACATATCACCCTTTGCCTAGGGCTACGATGGTGAGACCGAGAATCAGAAACAAGCTAGAGAAAGAAAAAACAAGTTGAAGCAAGGACACTAACACCGTGCTAGGCAGCGCAAGGAAGCTTGGATCAGATATGAGTCAGAATTGGCCAAGTACAACAGAACAAAATCACAACGAGAAGTCGAAGAAAGACGCATGGCAAATACACCCTATAATAAGATCCGAGAAGCATTAGAAGAACTCAGAGCGACCTCACATCCCAGTAAAAAACAAGAACAGCTCCGGGATTTTCTCCGGACAGTAGCCCTGAGGACGCATGAAGAAAGGACCCACTCACGACTACCCGCCAGATCAACGACCCATAGGAAAGAGGATCAAAATCAAAGAAAGTCCGCTTTTGAGAGACTTAGACCAAGTGGAAGTCATAACAGAGAAAGTAGAAGGGACCATAGTCAGAGCCATCGAGTTGAACAACCAAGAAAGACCAGAAGCAGGGTGCCTGCCCAGACAGCCTCGTAGGATTACTCTCATCAAAACAACAGTTGACCAGAAGGAGGTGCCGAATCGAAATTCAAAGAAGCCGGAACGCATGATAGATTCCCCTATTTTGCAAACAGACTTGCGTCAATACGACTACCTCACAAGTTCAAACCATCCAACCACTCTAAATATGATGGCAAGACTGAACCAAGGTAGTGGCTCAGGATATATTCGCAATCGATTGAACTAGCCAGAGGAGACGACGATATCAAGACCCTATTCTTTCCCATGGCCCTGGAAACCACGCCTCTCCAATGGTTCGACAATTAAATCTAGGATCAATCAGAAATTGGGAGGACTTGCAAAGAGCTTTCTGTGAAAATTTCGTAGGTATCATTACACACCCAATCACCCACGCAGAATTAAAAGGACTCAAGCAGAAGGGAGGTGAAAGTCTCAGAGATTACTATCGACGATTCGGCGAACTACGAGCTCAAGTACATGACATCACCGAACGAGAAGTAATTGAAGCTTTCTCTCATGGAATCATGGCTAGATGGCAATTTCAAGACTTCTACAAAGAAAATCCGAGAAACAATGAAGAATTCAGACGAACAGTAGAAAAGATGATTACTACAGAAGAGAAGACACGAGAAAGGTTCCCGGATAGAAGCAACCGAGACAACCCGGACAAGCAAAATCATCGCAGACATCAGGAAAGAAAATGTGGACCAGACAACACCATGGTGATGGCTGACAAATCAAAGAAGTTTTACAAACCCAGAAGATATGACGACATTAAAAATATGCATTGCATCTTACACCCTAATGGAAAGCACACCATCAGAAATTGCTACACCTTCAAAGATCGATACACAAGAAAAGATAGTAAGGAGAACACCAAAGAAGACAATCAGAAAAAAGATGAGGACAACCACGAAGACAAGGGATTCCAAAAATCTAGGGGGACGGTACTAGTGATCTTCGTCGAGGCCCTAGATTCCAGAAGCAAACATCAAGAAAAATTAGCACTATGAATCATCATGGCAGTAGAACCGGCTACTCCAAGATATCTCAATTGGTCACAATATCTGATTCAGTTTTCAAGAGAAGACCAATGGACTAGCGTAGGAAACGCAGGTCATTACCCACTGGTTCTAGATCCAACTATCGCTGGTATGACTATCACAAAGGTACTAATTGATGGAGGAGCCGGACTCAACATCATCTTTTCAGAAACGCTAAGGAAGATGGGACTACAACTTGTCGGGATGATTACACCAACAAGTACACCTTTTTATGGCATAGTACCCGGCAAGGCAGCCATGCCACTTGGACAAATTACTCTACCAGTCACTTTTGGAACTCCCTCGAACTACCATACAGAGTTCATCAAGTTTGAGGTCGTGAACTTTGATTCATCATACCATGCAATCCTCGGGCGCCCAGCGCTAGCAAAATTCATGGCAATACTGCATTATCCGTACCTACTGCTTAAGATGCCAGGACCTAACGGTGTCCTTTCTCTTTAAAGTGATTTGAAGCGCGCTTTTGACTGCGACGTTCAGTCAATCCAAATCACAGCCAAAGCACAAGCCGACAATGGTAGAAAAGAAATAGCCACTATTGCTGCAGAAATAAACCAAGAAGAACTAGAGATATCGGCTAAAAAGCCCAGCATCCTCGCACCACCAAAAGAAGCCGACGTTAAGCAAATCGACCTGGGCACTGGCGATCCCTCCAAGACAGCAACCATCAGCGCCCACCTCTCGGCAAGATAGGAACTCACGCTCACCAACTTTCTTTGGCACAACAAAGATATCTTCGCTTAGAAGCCGGCCAACATGCCAGATGTCCTAAGAGAGTTGGCTGAGCACAGAATTGATATCAATGAAGGCTCCAAGCCTATAAAACAATGGCTACGACGATTCTCACCTAACAAGAAGGCAACAATTAAAAAAGAAATCACAAAGCTAATGGTGGCCGGATTCATTAGAGAAATCCGTCATCTAGATTGGCTAGCAAACTCAGTTCTAGTACAGAAAAAGAACACGGATGAATGGCGCATGTGTGTCGACTACACAGATCTCAACAAGCACTGCCCAAAAGATCCGTTCGGGCTACCACGCATTGATCAGATAGTTGATTCAGCAGCAGGATCCGCCCTATTATCCTTTCTTGATTGCTATTCAGGGTATCACCAGATCTCATTAAAAGAACAAGACCAGAGCAAGACATCTTTCATCACTCTGTTAGGTGCCTACTGCTACAAGACCATGTCGTTTGGACTCAAGAATGCTGGAGCCACTTACCAAAGAGCTATCCAAACGTGCCTTGGTGATCAGATCGGCGAAAACGTAGAAGCATACGTGGATGACGTGGTTGTAAAAACAAAGAACCCAGATACACTGATTGAAGACTTAAAACAAACCTTCGAGAACCTGAAAAGGTGGAGGTGGAAATTGAACCCAAACAAGTGTGTATTCGGAGTTCCTTCAGGACAACTACTCGGATTCTTGGTCCATCATCGCGGGATCGAAGCAAGCGCCAAGCAAATTTGAGCCATAACAGAGATGGGCCCACCTTGAAGCGTCAAAGATGTGCAAAAACTAACAGGCTGCATGGCGGCACTCAATCGTTTCATTTCAAGGCTCGGCAAAAAAGGGTTATCTTTATTTAAACTACTAAAGAAGACAGACAAGTTTGAGTGGACGGAAGAAGCCAATGAAGCTTTCAAGAAACTTAAGACATACCTCACCTCCTCACCAGTTCTCACACCTCCAACGAAAGACGAAGACATGATGTTGTACATCGCGACAACTTCTACTGTGGTCAGCACGGTGGTAGTAGTAGAAAGAGAAGAAGAAGGGCGCGTGTATAAAGTACAACGCCCAGTATACTACATCAGCGAAGTACTATCAGAATCAAAAATCCGGTACCCGCATGTGCAAAAACTACTCTATGCAATACTGGTCACTTCACGCAAGCTTCGCCACTATTTTGAAAGCCACAAGATTACCGTGGTGATAGATTTCCCACTCAGAGACATCTTACACAACAGAGACGCAATAGTACGCATATCTAAGTGGGCGGTTGAACTCGGTGCTCTCAACATTGATTTTACCCCACAGAAAAGCAATTAAATCTCAAGCCCTTGCCGATTTTGTTGCTGAGTGGACAGAGATTCAACAACCTATGTCAAATACAATCCTTGACCACTAGAAGATGTACTTTGATGGATCACTCAAGTTAGGCGGAGCCGGTGCGGGCGTTCTCCTAATTTCTCCAGATGGAAAACAACTCAAGTATGTCCTTCAGATATTATGGCAAGCTACCAACAATGAAGCAGAATACGAAGCTCTCATCCACGGGCTACGAGTGGCAATTACCCTTGGAATCAAGCGATTACTTGTATACGGCGATTTGGCAGTAGTCATCAACCAAGTCAACAAAGATTGGGATTGCACCAAAGAAAACATGGGTGCTTACTGCACTGAAATCTGAAAACTCAAAAAACATTTCCAAGGATTAGAAGCTCTACATGTCCTGCGCAATTCCAACATTGCAGCAGATGTCCTCACCAAGCTCAGATCAGACAGGGCAAAGGTCCCACCCAGCATATTCATAGAGGAGTTATCAGCGCCTTCTATCAAACAACTCGGTGAGACAACCCCAGAACTCATAGCCAAAGGCAACCAGATTCTGGTAATCAACACTTCATGGACACAGACTTTTATTGATTATATCAAAGAGAATAAGTTGCTAGCAGATAAAGAGGAAGCTACCCGAGTGGTTCGCAGAAGCAAAAACTACGTTCTAGTGGGGGACAAGCTCTACAAAAGAGCCGCATCGTCAGGAGTACTCCTAAAATGCGTCTCATTTGAAAAAGGCAAAGAGATCTTAGATGAAATACACTCAGGTTGCTGCGGAAATCATGCCGCTTCAAGAACACTAGTCGGCAAAGCTTTCCGCACCGGATTCTACTGGCCAACAGCTCTGAAAGACATAGAAGAACTTGTCAGAAAATGCAAAGGTTGTCAAATGTTCGCAAGACAAGCTCATGTGCCAGCTCACAATCTCATCTGCATCCCACCCGCCTGGCCTTTCTCCTACTGGGGGCTAGATCAAGTAGGACCTCTCAAGAAAGCAAAGGGCGGTTTCGAGTACATCTTCATAGCAATTGACAAGTTCACCAAGTGGATCGAATACAAACCACTCGCAAAATACAGCGTAGCCAAAGCAGTCGAGTTCATCCAAGACATTATGCACCGCTTCGGTATGCCCAATCGAATAATCATAGATTTGGGCTCTCCCTTCACAGCTACAGAATTCAAAAACTAGGCACAGGATTGTGGCTTCAGCATAGATTACGCATCAGTCGCACATCCAGAAGCCAACGAACAGGTAGAAAGGGCCAATGGACTCATACTAGCCTGATTGAAACCAAGACTGTATGAAGAGCTAGCAGACTATGGATCAAAATGGATTGAAGAATTACCCAAAGTAGTATGGGGGCTATGAACTCAAATAAGCAGAGCCACCGGATACTCGCCTTTCTTCCTAATTTATGGATCAGAAGTCGTACTACCTGCCGACTTGATTTGGACGTCACCAAGGATAGAACAGTATGACGAAGGAGAAGCAGAACACACCAGAAGATTAGAACTCGACAGTACAGAAGAAGTCAGAGTAAATGCTACCCTTCAATCAGCAAGATACCTCCAAGGATTAAGACGCCACTACAACAAGAATACCCAGCCTCGATCACTACAAGTCGAAGACCTAGTGCTAAGAAGAATACAAAAAACTGACGGACGCCATAAACTACTTAGTCTATGGGAATGTCCTTTTATTGTCTCAAAAGTCACTGGACTAGGCACGTACAAGTTAATAACTGAAGATGGGAAAGAAGTGAGCAATACATGGCACATCAGCCAACTAAGAAGATTCTACGCATTAAAACAACTCAAGGAAGAATACATGTACAAACCACAAGAGATCAACATTCACGGCCATTAAAGATGGTGTTCCTCGACAACATATATGGCTTGTCAAACGATCATGATCAATAAAGATGGTTTTCTGGCAACATATGTCTTATGATGGCTATCCCCGAGCTGTTTCCAAAAAGAAAAATGGCTGAAAATACGCCTGAGCATCCCGGCCGAGAGCAAAATAGCTGAAAAGACGGTTGAGCTCGCCGATGAGGGTAGCTAACAAGCTAACACTCAAAACAAAAAGCAAAATGGCTAAAAATACGCCTGAACATCCCGACCGAGAGCAAAATAGCTAAAAAGACGCTTGAGCCCGCCGATGAGGGTAGCTAACAAGCTAACACCCGAAACAAAAAGCAAAATGGCTGAAAATACGCCTGAGCATCCCGGCCGAGAGCAAAATAGCTGAAAAGACGCTTGAGCCCGCCGATGAGGGTAGCTAACAAGCTAACACCCAAAACAAAAAAGCAAAATAGCTGAAAATACGCCTGAGCATCCCGACCGAGAGCAAAATAGCTGAAAAGACGCTTGAGCTCGCCGATGAGGGTAGCTAATAAGCTAACACCCGAACCAAAGAGTAAAATGGCTGAAACATGCCTGAGCCTACCGGCCGAGGGCAAAATAGCTGAAAAGATGCTTGAGCCCGCCGATGAGGGTAGCTAACAAGCTAACACCCAAACCAAAAAGCAAAACGACTAAGCCTGAGCATAGATCAGGACAATTTCAAGTCAAGACCCTCCAGCTCCTTGTTCCAAATAGCAAGAGGCTCAGGGGCTACACTGAAGACACTTGAGAACACAAAGTCTGTCAAGACAACAATCTATACCGAGTTGTTTGCACGACGCAGGCGAAAGCCACATAAACACTCAACAGATCAAAAAAGTTTGTCAAGACAACGGTCTACACCGAGTTGTTTACGCGGTGCAGACAAGAGCCAGGCAAGCACTCAACAGATCAAGAAAGTTTGTCAAGGCAACAATCTATACCGAGTCGTTTACGCGGCGCAGACAAGAGCCAGACAAGCACTCAACAGATCAAGAAAGTTTGACAAGACAACGATCTACATACACCGAGTGGTTTATACAACACAGATGAAAGCCAAAGCAAACAACTACTCGGAGAAAATTCTGATCACTTGGACAACTCATGTAAAGAATAAGCAAGGATTAGACATCCAGACAAAGAAGATGTCAACAAAACATAAAGAATCTTCATTCCAAAAGAAGTATAGTATCATGTTACAAAGGCTAGAGCATAAAGGTCAATTACATTAAGCATCATCATCAGGAGAGGAGATGTCAATATTAAGATTATCTACAATTCTACTGGCTAAGTCTTCGACCTCAGGCTCCATCCTCTCAACGGCATCAATGTATTCTTGACTATCGACTTCCTCTGCTATCTTGGACAAAGGCACCTCTGGAGCAAGAACCCGGACCTGGGACAGGACATTCTTGGTACACAGTTGGGCGCACCTCTTCATGAACTCTTGGAAACGAGTCGAAATTTGAAGAATTAACTGAGCCCAAGATTGCCCATCATCCGCTGGAGTTCGGAGAACATCGGCTACTGAACGAAAGGATTTTCACAAAGCTTTCCAGTTTTCAGTAGCCGTCGCCAACTTGCCAGACAAGTCTTCAATACTTTTTTGGGCCTGCACAAGATCTCTATTAGCTCCACGCCTAATCAACTTAGCAAGCGCGAGTTCTTCTTCAGCATGAGTAATTACCTCCTCAGCCTAATCAACTTAGACAGAGCTTCATCAATACCCTCCGAGAGCTTCTGCTTTTCAACTCGGAGAGCTAGACAAGGCACCAAACAACAAGTCAGCAGAAAGGAGAGTTTGAATACGGAAGGAAACAAAAAGAACCCGCAATACCATTGCACTCTTTCTTCGCGGCCTCCAAGTTCTTCATGGCCTCCGAATTCTTTAAAGCCTCCTGGATAGCAGCATCCCTCTGCTTCTCGGCCTCAACAACCCGGGCATAAAGAGCTTTTTCCTCCTTCTGATGCGTTTGACGCTCAGCCTCCATCTCGGCCTGGCAGAGATCAAGCTCTGTCTTCAGGGCACTCAACTCAGAAGACAACTTCTTCTCAGTTTCCGATGAGAAAAAGAAGCCGGTATGGTCCCGAGAGAAGGACTAAACAAGAAGAAAGAGAGAAAAAAGGCATAAGAACAGGAGAAAGATGAACATCCAAAGAAAGAACTTTAGAAAACTTACTTGGAATTTTTCTCCAAAAGAAGTTGCAAAGGTCACAAAGTCTCCCCAAGAAGCGGTCAACTCTGACAACCGATGAGTGGCATCAAATTGATGCACCACATCTTCAGTAGAAAGAGGAGCGGAGGGAGAAGACGGCCGATGCGGAGAAGGCAAGACCAGGGACACATCATGGGAAGTCCCGGCTACCTCCCTAGATGAATCCACCACCATGGCCACGGTCACCTCAGGGGCAACCAAGTCAGCAGCAGCAGCATCACTAGAAAACCTTGTCTCCCCCACAGCCACTTCACCGACCGTACGCTCCGAGTCCCGAGGCTCGGTACTCAGTGGCACACCAGAGGACTGGAAAGAAGTCGATAGAGGGTCGAGAGAAGACGAAGGCCTAAAAATTGATAAAGAAACTCGACAATAAGAACAAGAGAAAAGGAGAACAGAAGCAAAGAGACAAAACCAGAATTCACTCATCTAGCTATCTTCTTCTTCGTAAAACAAAAAGAAGACCTCGCAGGGGGAACAACGGTAGCAAAAACATCACCACCACCCTGCGACGGGGGAGGCGTGGTCGATACTGGGACCCTAGAAGAACTCGAGCCCAATGACCGCTTGCTACAAAAAAGAGCAAGGACGAAGTCAGAACAAGAAGAAATGCTCAACAAAAGAAAGACAAGTAAACAACTCACCGACGCGTAATGAGGGGCACATCATCGTCCTCATCTTCCTCAGTCTCCAGCAAGACAGCTACAACGCCATCTGAAAAAAGAGAGAAAAGAACTCGGTCGAAGGCACAAATAAATAACAGAAAGACCAAACATATTAATATGCTCACCTAGGAGCACGCTACCTATAACTGGAGTACCTAGATGAGTACTCCGCCAGCGAGACTTCTTGGAAGCAGGCAAACCAGAAGAAGAACCCCCAGCTCGCCCCCTCTTTCCAACACTACGAGGGCCTCGAGGAACTGGACGGGAAACATACTCCACATAAACATCAGAAACCATGGATGAAACGCTAGGAAATATTGTGGTGGTTTGAAACTTACTGGTTAGGGAAGCCCCAGCAAGATTCTCCCCAGTATTCACCACGGCAGGGAGGTCACCAAGGGGGATCAGATCAACAAAGTTGCGCCCCAATTCCTATGAAAAGAATAAAACAACAAGACAAGGAAGATCAAGCAAAAATGGATACAACAAAAGAAATACAGAAGGTACCCGCACGTAGAAAAAAACGACTTACAGCTAGAGGCGGGTTGTTTGCACTGTACTCGGAGATGGTGAGCGGGACAACGCTTGCTCCTTTTAGTATCTTCTGAAGACGCTCGAGTACCTTCTCGTCGGTCAACTCAAGGGTAGGGACCATGCGTGAAGGATCCTCAGCCCCCGAGTACTCAAAACCGAAGTTCTCTCGCTCCTTCAGAGGCTGAACATGACGGCGAAGAAAGCTCGAGATGATTCTGAAGCCAGTCAAGCCCTGCTGCTTCAGAGTGCCAATTCGCTCAAGGAACAGCTAAATCGCCTGGAGCTCGTCTGACGTCAGGGAGTTCTTTTCCCACTGATCATTAACCAAGGGTCCAGATCCAGAGTGAACAGCGAGAGAAGGAATCAAATTGGCGGCATAGAACCAGTCAGCGCGCCAATCCCTCACAGAATCAACCAGGTCATAATCAAAAAATTTGCTTTTAAGACCCTGGCGAAACTGAATCCCGCAGCCGCCAAGGACACTGGTGTCTTCGTGGCGGGGTTGAGGCTTCAGATGGAAAAAGTGACGAAAAAGAGAAAGAGAAGGAGGAATTCCAAGAAAGGCTTCGCAAAGATGAACAAAAATAGAAAGATGGAGGACGACATTGGGAGCAAGATGGTTTAAGCTAACCCCAAAATAATTGAGAAACCGATGAAGGAAGGCAGAAGCAGGAAGGCAAAGACCAGCACGGATGAAAGAGACGAAAAGAACAATCTCACCAGGACCTAGAGCAGGAACCCGATGCTCTCCTAGAGCTCTCTATTCAGCAATGTCCTTGCTCTGGATCAAGCCATCGCTGACAAGCTCGTGAAGCTGGTCTTCGGTTGTTGTTGGAGCCGGCCAAACCTTCTGGGCAGCCCTCATGGCCATGAACTCTTGGTTCTCGATCAAAGAAAGGGATGACTCCTCATCCACGAAGGCTGCCTGGGACTTGCTCGCGGCTTTCTTCTTGCCCATATGCTAATGGAAGCAAGAAGGCAATAGGGAAAGATGAGGCTCAGACGGCGGCGCTAAGGTGACGATGACAATGGCGGCGGTGGATTTCTAAAGGCTTGGGTTTCAAGGCAAAAGTGGAGCAGTAGAGAAGAAGAAGACAAAGGGCCTTTAAGTAGTTTTTACAGCAGTAAAAATGGCCCACCAGGCCCATTAAAGCACGGTATGAGAACGCAACGGTCCATTTGCTGACGCAACTAAAATAAAGGAAGGCACAAATCCACACAATGGTACAGTTCAACGAGCAGATTTCGGACTTATCCATCCAACAAAACGCCAGAGTTATCATATTGCTACAAAAAGAACTCACCAACCATGAAGCAACGAAAGGTTATCTCACAAGGAGCATAACAACGCGGTCCTTATAGAAACAACTCGAGAATCTCAAAAACAACCAGGACATCAGCAAGATATAGAGTGACAACTCATAAGACAAGATTCATTCCAATACAAATGACTTCAAAAGATACAAGATTACGCATCTTACAAGACCCAACGAACTCGGTACTATGACAGGCAAGGTAGCAAAAAGGAACCCGGAGACGACTAGGTTCTGGAACGACTACGTGTTCCAAATTGCTACTCGGTAGAACAAACCGCACTCGGCTACACTATTTTCTTCAAAGGACGGACACAGTGCATCCAAGGCAGAAATTAGCAGCATGGCAGGACAACATAGACCAGGGGAAGTCGACAGGCATCTGTCTACCCAAGCCCGACATGATGTAGGATCAGGTATTGATCTGCACCGGACAGTCTCAGGGCAGGCGTCGAGGATCAACCCAGAACTGCTGGATGAAGGAACATGTCCCACATCACAAGACTTCCTCCAGCTACCGCCATGTACTTCCTGGAGCAATGCCACTACAGGATTAGTCTACCTCTAATTCCTATCACAAGACTTCCTCCAGCTACGACAAGATGCACAGGAATTACAAAATACGCCCGGGGGCTGCTCTACTTCACAAACTGTCATATTCATAACTACGGAGAAGTTCAGACCACACAACTAAGTGCTCGATGAATTGAAATAGCACTCCGGGAGGGTATTTATAGATCGAAGGAGCGGCGCACATGGACTAGGAGCACCAACGAAACAAGCCTAACAAAGGACACAGTGAAAAGACAGGACTCAATAATGGAAGATTCAGGTGAGAAGGAACAGTACTCGAAGACGAGCATATTCGGAAGAATATGCCAACGCTATATAACCCGTGAGCAGGCAACATTTACACTCAACCACCACCATACAACTACACCTGACAAACAGCAGACTACCAGAGAATATGCCAAGACAATGCATCCGAGTTCTTTTTGAATCAAAGAACCTGGATAAATGCTCAGAGGCTGCAACAGGCTTCAAGACAGCAATTTTTCAAACAACATAAGATTCAAGACCCTACAGCTCCTTGTCCCAAATAGCAAGAGGCTCGGGGGCTACACTCAGTGAGTGCACTTTTTTTTCAAAAAAGCGCACGTCACCAAGAAGACTTCTTCAAGACAAAACTACTTCAAGGACTCATGACAAAAAGAAGCCGGACCGAGCTATATCCGAGTTCTTTTTGATAAAGAACTCGGGTACATGCTCGGGAACATTTCAACGAAGGATCAGAGCGATTTCAAGACAAGACCCTCCTGCTCCTTGTACCAAATAGCAAGAGGCTCGGGGGGCTACACCCAAAGGGGAGTACTTTTTTCTTCAAAAAGGTACACACCACGCGAAGATTTCATAAAGCGCTACACGGTTTCGCTCAAGAAAGCACTCGGACGACGCTTGTTCCTGCTCGGCAAGACCTAAAAGAACAAGACGAGGCTTCCGGAGCTCAACCATGAAGTGCTCGGGGGCTTGACGATGCGGGACCCACGGGATACCCCGCAAGGAAGAGAGAAGATCTAGTCTAATTAGGATTCTCCCCATGTAATCTTAGTAGTAGTATTATTCTATAATCCTACTAGGAACTCTCATTATAAACCGACTAGGATTCTGACCTCCTGACTATATAAAGGAGGACATGGTTCCTAGGGAGGAGACTCCTACAACGCAACAACACACAATCAATCCAACACAAGGCTAACGCCGACTGGATGTAGGGCTATTACTCGATCAACGATCAAGGGCCCAAACCAGGATAAATCGACTGTCTCTTGCGTTTACCGTCGAGTTCCGCATATGTTGAAGCCCGAACATACTGCCTCGGGTACCCCCGTGGTAGGCTATCGGTGGTAAAACATCGACAGATTCTCTCCCAATCTCACAAAGATGATGAATCAATGATGGAGATGAGTGAGAGGGCTTTGGCTAAGCTCACAAGATTGCTATGTCAATACAAATGGCCAAGAGAGTGAGCTAGAGCCGGCCAAACATTATTTATAGACGCCCCCAAACAATAGAGCCGTTACCTCCATTATTGGGCTGTCTACATGGTGACTGGACGCGTTCGGTGTGGCGACCGGACGTGACTGGACACGTCTGGTCACAGCGTCCGGTCGCTGCTCGACCACCATGTGTCCCTTTCAAACGAAGTAGCCGTTGGCGCCCAACGGCTCTCTCTACACGCACTTGACACTAGTTGATCGGACGCGCTATTAGAAATCTATCGAACGCAGGAGAGGGAGCATCAGGTTGAGTCCATAGAGCTCCCAGAGCTGCTCGGATGCGACCGGACGAACCCAGCATCAGGTCACACACCCTGGCGTGCGCTGCCCCCTCTGACTGGACCCGACGCTCGGCGTCAGGTCACTTGAAGTTGAGCATCTGGTCACATCTGCCTTAGTCGCTTACCTTGGGTCCAAATACCGGATGCGTCCGATCCCAATTCCGGACGTGTCCGGTCACGTCTGCAACATAAGCCCGAGCCTGGGTAACATACCGGACGTGTCCGGTCCCAATTCTGGACGCGTCCGGTCACCCTGTGACCAGCGCGATCAACTCCTTTTCAACTCCAACTTCTCCACCCTTGCTCAAATATGCTAACCACCATGTGTATCACCTTGTGCACGTATGTTAGCATATTTTCACAAACATTTTTAAGGGTGTTAGCACTCCACTAGATCATAAATACATATGCAATGAGTTAGAGCATCTAGTGGCACTTTGATAACCGCATTTTGATATGAGTTTCACCCCTCTTAATAATATGACTATCGATCCTAAATATGATCAATACTCGCTAAGTGTCTCGATCACTAAACCAAAAAGCTCCTATTGATATCACATTTGCCTTGAGCTTTTTGTTTTTCTCTTTCTTCTTTTCCAAGTCCAAGCACTTGATCATCATGGCCACCACACCATCATCATGATCTTCACCATTGCTCCACCACTTGGAATAGTGCTACCTATCTCATGTTCACTTAGATAAACTAGGTTAGCACTTAGGGTTTCATCAATTCACCAAAACCAAACTAGAGCTTTCACCGGTGGCGAGGACCTAGCCCATGACCTTCCCTACCTCCACACGTCTCTGTGCTCCTGTTTTTCCTCTTTGTGTGTGCAGCGGGGCTGTGGAGCCAGCACGACTGCCCGGTGGCGTGTTCCGATGACGCCACAGTCTCAGTCCCCTTGGCGTAGCTACCTGGCAGCTCGGCCAGCCGAAGGCGCATCTCCCCAGCGGAGCGAACATGCCGCAGGGGAGCACTGCTGGGCGAGTGCGTGCATGCTGCTGCGCCACTGAACGAGCAAGCAATCGCGCCATGGCCGACAAGCGCACGTGAGCAGGCCGCTGCGCTGCTGCTAGGCGAGCACGCGGGGTGCTGCCGCGTCGGGCCAGCCGAGCCGCTGTCGGGTGAGCGCGTGCGCACTGCTGCGAAGCCATTGGATGAGGAGGCGGCCACGCCATTACCGTCGAGCGCACGCGCGCGGGGGCTGTCGCGGCACCACTAGGCTTGCTTGCAGGTGGACCGCCGCGGGCGAGAGCGTAGGTGGGCCACCGCGCCGCCGCTGCATTGCACCCCAGGCGAGCGCGTGGCTGGCCGAGTCGCGCCCCCGCTACCAGCAGGCGACCGAACGTGTGGAAGGCTGACGAGTGGGCCTATGTGTCACTGGATGTGAGAGAGAAGAGCAAGGGGGCAATCTTGTCCATATGAATAACGGGACCGCTCCATACGCCTGACAGTGTGTCCACATCATCTCCAGACGTATATAATGGCGTATTTCAAACATCTTCAGAGTTCCAATGGCACTGGCATAATGTGAAGTCATAATGGCGTGCTTCAAAAACGGTGAAATTATAATGACATAGATCCATTTAACCCTTGTTTGTTTTACATGCCTCCTTTCGTTTACGCACTTAACTAGCAAGTGCCCGCATAATTGCAGAAAATTATAACTTTTGATTTTTTTTTATGTAATAACCTAGCTCGCACTCTTTTAACCTGCTTTATTTTTTACTCCAATTTCCTACTTAAAAAAAAGTCATCGTGTGTGTGTCCACCAAAAGGGACCGGTTAACGCTGATTTGAATCATATGTCAGTGAGGGCTAGCACACCCGACGCTGCACATGGTCTAACACGTAGCGAGAACGCCCTAGGAACTGCTTGCCAGGCCGGTTTGACTCCTCCAGTTTTCTGTTTTTTTTTGTTTGAACTCTAAATGTGACAATCCAGATTTTTTTATCATCTCAGTTGTACGGTTGATACTATTGGATCTTATATTTTTCTATGGTATAATTTTAAACTCTTATATTGAACTATGTTTACTTCCTATTATGCGTGATATCAAAAGATAATTTGAGTGGCGACTTTGAAACCTCTTTTATTCCAAGACAACATAAATAGCTATTTCTTGAGAATGGTACGCGTTAATAGTAGATAAACAATAAGAGTAGTTCTAGATTATTTAAAATTTGTATAATGGTAGTTTTGGTTAATTTCAGCAATTTTCTCTGACTAACTAAGGTAGTAATAGGCCCTGGGAATTAATATGGAGACTTTATTCTTTTTTTAATCCAAAATCAGATTCTTGAACCCACTATCTAGAGTTCACATTCTCATAATCTCTAGGAGACCTTTGATCACTCCGCTCCTCGATCCTAGAATAAGCGCGTGTTTAGTTTCCATTCAAATTCCCAAAAAAAATGCTACAGTAGCCATCACATCGAATCTTACGATACGTGCATGGAGCATTAAATGTAGACGAAAAAAAACTAATTGCATAGTTTGGTTGGAAATTACGAGACGAACATTTTAAGCTTAATTAGTCCATGATTAAACACTAATTGCCAAATAAAAACGAAAGTACTACAGTAGCCCAAATTTCTAAATTCAGTGAACTAAACACGCGCTAAAAGGAAACGAGCTCAGTTCGCATGGGTTAGGTATTGGCCGAGGTGACTGAAAACACGCATGTGGTTAACCTTGAGAAGAATAGTGGCACCAGATCCCAAGGCAATTCTGAATCTCATGTTATTCCCAAGAGATTTGCCACGGTCTCTTGGTTTAGGGCGTAGCCAGTTGCTAGCTATTTGGTGCCAACTCATCAACATAGGTTCCACTTATAAGATTTTTTATTTTGCATCTTCTCTCTCCTCAATGCGTGGAGCCCACTGTTAATTGATTCTACAATTGAGAAAGGAGAGCGGCATAGGCAAACTTGCGTGCTTGCATGGTTTCGTCCTTGGTTCTCACACTTCGAATCCTAATCAGCTAGCTATGTCGCTCACTATTGGGGACGGCCTTAATTACCGCCTCAACAATCCATCACACCCGAAACGTGCAGTGGCAGCCTTACCATCGATACACCTAGTTACTCCAATAATAGTGGCCTCGCATTTCGTTGTACCATGGCCCCCGACGGAAGGCTAGTAGAACTAGAAACGAGCTGCAGCATGAAGGGAGTGGTGGCGGTTCTTCTCTAATTAACTTAAGTTAGAGAGATACTTGTGTCACTGATGGCGACCGGTCTAATTAGAATTAGACCCACTTGCCAGTGATCTGTGACACGAGTCCCTCTAATTTCAGTTAGAGGAGGCTCATATTAGACGAGGAAGTAGGGCGACGCCTAGGTGAGTAGTCGCAAACTCGCAACTAGGATTGGGTTGATGTGAACCTTGTAGTCGCCCTCAATCATAATTCATCTTTGCAGGGGATGGAGTGGACTTGTGGAAGAATTTCTACAGGCGCCCTTGGCTCTTCAGGCTCCAAAGCGTTGTTGCTAGCTCCGTCTAGTGCTCTCCTCTTTATTATAGATGCAGTCAGTACGATCCGATCCTTTTCGATCTGCTCGGAACTACAAAGTGTAGTGTACACTGTACAGACGCAGCGCAACGGTCGCAGCAGCCAGCCTTATCTTGGAAGGAATATAATCAGACAACTCCCCCCTCAGCTCAGTACCTGATCGATGACCCTTATCTCCTACAGGCCGGCCAACAAGACCATGCTGCTATGTTCTTCTTCACATGCACGTATATTCGATATGCCTGCCCAGCTGCCCCCGCCCACGCACAAGAGCAATATTGCCCCCTGCCTCTGCCTGCCTGCCAGCTGTGCATGCACGAGTCAACCTTGCAATGTGAACAACTGCATGCAAATCCCTTCACTGGATGCTCATCTCTAGAAAGGAAAGGAAAGGAAAGGAATGATCTGCTGCTTTTCCTTGTCAAAGGCCAATATTCCTTCATGTTGTGTCAAACACGCTGCTGCCCCCTGGCAAAGTCGTCGTCGCTCCAGCCCTGCCGCCCTGGGCCTGATCTGATGACGGCTCCTTCTCCTTGTTATAAATACATGCCCAGGCATGCAATGGAGAGCACCAGCAATGCACAAGAAGCACGACCAGCAGCAGGCAGAAGGTCGAGAGGCCTCGCATGGAAGTAAGAGGCCATCTTTGATAGCCAGGAATGGTTTGCCTGTAACCTCTGACTCTGAGCGCTCCTGGTCTGACTCTGCATGCTGCCATGGCATGCAATTAGGGGGCGGTGCTTCTACAGTTCTACGGGCAAACCATTCCTGGCTGCTGAGTGCCTCTTACGCTGTCCCATGTCAGGCCTGCTCTTCTCTAGCTTTATCTAGGGGCCAACAAAGACCCAAATTATATACCGAGGTATGTTTTCGAGTTGGCTAGAGGGTTTGAAAAAGTTATAAAAAACCTTTAGTTATATAAAAAACCTTTAGTTATATATTTTCGACCGTCTCGACAATAGGATAGGAACATGACGGTGGAGTTCATTATGCACGCTTCGGCAGATTTTTTTATCAACAATCTCTTGTTTAAATATTTTATGCAGATATATATAATAAGGGTCAGTCTATACATCTGGCGACACATTTTGCAACCACCAACCAGAAATCTGTGAACTTTTAGACAAATCAACAGCTAACACGTCACCAACAAAAAAACTGACAGATTTGCAATACCCGTTAGCAATAGCACAAAGATCCAAAACCCAATAACAGTCAACCACTTCGTTCGCACAGGCTCCACACTGCCTCGCTCTGCACGCCGTACCTCGTGGTGCCGCTGGGCCTCCTCGCTCTGCTGCTGGCGCTCAAGAGCCTCAGCTCCTCCCACGCCCGTTCCCAGGGCCTCGGCCTCGGCATGCTCTGCACGCGGCGCGGGCACCGACGGCGGCGGCTACTACTCCATTGTGTCGGACGCCGACGAGCAGAAGGCCTCCGCTGTCCCCGACGCCGCCGCGGCTGCCGGAGCTCGGCCTGCTCGTGGTTGTGCTGACCGTGCCGAGCCGTCGGGAGCGGCGGGACATTGTACGGACAGCGACCAAGCTGTGCTGCAGCCTGCGACCAAGCGCGCGCATGACTTTCTCAACTAGCTGGAACCCCGGGCGTTGCCGCGGGCACAACAGAGCAAGCTGAAAAAGGCAAGTTGTATTATTAAATATTAACCTTGACCTATATCATCTAGTTGATGATGCTTGCCAAGTAAACTAAGACCATGTAGGATCTGTATCTATATAAGTAAATGACAATAAGAATTTCTTATCGCTGCATATAGATAAGAATCTCATATCGCTGCATATAGCTAATTCCCCTAAATTACAAAAGGCAGATGAGGGTTTTTCTTATTGCACTGGTAGTTATATTATGACCACATGCACCAAGTGAAGTCTGTTTCAATAAAGCCGGAAAGCAAGTAACTTCCTAGGATAGGAATGGAATATTACATGTCGTATCAAATATTCAAGGGCAACCTAAAAGCACAGACATCCTAGCCATGTCATTAAAAAGTAGATTTAACTTTAAAGCACATAATTTTAGGCTAGCCGCAATTCGTATTTTTTGTTGCACAGAAGGCATAAAGGTTCATTAGATTTGGATTTGCAATTAGCAGTGATGAATTTAAATTGATAGTGCGCTCTTAGGCTGACCAATGCATGAGCAGGGGACTAACCTTGAGTTCTCTATCATCTCACTTCTCCAAAGGCACAGTGAGTGCTGCATCAGAACACCCAAGGTTGTGGCAACCAGTTTTTGCAGTGAATTCACATGCTCAAACATCTGAAATGCAGAACTAAACAACTTCATTCCCTTTGAAAGGTAGACCAAAGACCTCCATACCTGTTAGTCAAGGCAATAGATGAATCAGAGTCAATTGCAATGTTCAGAATAATGTAAGTGAGGGCTATCCATCAGCCTCCTAACAAAAAAAGGCATTTATCATTCCAAAATAGCACACATCATTGGCTATTATAGAAATGATGTTTAGCAAAATAGGTCTTGGCGCCAGAAGAAAAGGACAGCATGTATATGTTATGAAACAATAGGGACATTATGTGAAGGAAATGAATTGGTTTCCTTCAGATGTATTACCTGCAGGTACATTGTATTAGGGAATGCATGCCCCTTAAGAATTACACATGTATCTGATATAGAATGCATACAGATAAAGGCATATGAACTTTCAAACAATATATGCTGCCTATTCTATCAGTCAATTTTTTTTTAATGTTACATATTTAGAAACAGTCAATTTTTTTTTAATGTTACATATTTAGAAACAGTGAAGGGCGGGCCTGGTGCAAGCGGTAGAGTCTTACCGTCTGTGACCGGAAGGTCCCGGGTTCGAGTCGCGGTCTCCTCGCATTGCACAGGCGAGAGTAAGGCTTGCCACTAACACCCTTCCCCAGACCCCGCATAGAGCGGGAGCTCTCTGCACTGGGTACGCCCTTTTTATGTATTTGTTTTCTTAAAAAAAATTCCACTACGGTTTATGGCATTATATTCTAACTTATATGACTTTTTGTATTATGAACAGAGGCTCTTTGCAAGCCTTGAGTCTGGCTGCAATGGATGCATATTCATTCAAATGCATAAAAGAGCAGAAGACCCTGGTCCAGTTGAGATTGTACAAAACATGATGTCATCTGCTGCTTCGACTCGCAAACATATGTCAAGGTTCAGATTTGGTGCTATTGCAGCCCATCTTCCCTTGTCATCGTTAATTCTCATTTTTAAAGATGCTGTTTTTCTTTGATGATACAGATTATTGAGATGCTTTTGCACTTATAAACTACCCATCTGAATGCATACTAGATTTATTCTGCGAGTTTTGCCTGCTGAGGTGGCACGCTATGCATCCGAAGAGGAAATAACAAAGGCAATTAGTCCCCTTGTTGAAAAATACTTCCCAAAAGAATGCCCTTTCAGGCCATAAGGCAAGTTGCCTACCTCATTGCTTCATCATTTTTCTTGGAATCCTTTTGTTAGGGACGAATGGTCTGGTGACAGCTGAAACATTTGCTGTCTGAGTTTTTCCTACAGCGCCTCACAGTCAGTGTCTTTATTACTTTGTTGAAGTCCTAGAATTAATATAGGAACATTATTTCAAATGCCATTATCTTTTTACTCAGAAGTTTTTGGCTCTCTACTTGAAATAATGATGTCTAATACTTTTGTTTCATGTCCTACCATTAAATGTTCTGTTCATTGTATTAAAAAGATCGTAGGGTTTTTTCGGGTAGGCTAAGATGGATTTGGATTTTGAATGATATATAGTTTATCCCATGGTAGCCAGGTCTGAAGTTTGCAAAAAAGACTATTTTACTTTTCTTGGTACTGACTATTAATTTTTGTGGAGGTTGTGTGTTAGATCATATATGTTCGTGTTATGAATGGATTAGGTACAGTTTTGATTTTGCGATGACAGTGCTACTCTTAGATAAGTTTGATTTAGTTCAGTGAATCAGTTTATAAGTGTCATGCTCCTTAATATGAATCACCCGGCAATTATACTCCTGTGTTTTCTCATCCAAGGAAGTGTGTGAAACATAACCAGACAAACTATAACGTCCATACATATATTCTGAACAAGTATTTTGTTCTCTTTGTTCATTACCTGGAATTGGACATGGTTTCTAACTCGGAACTTTAATCATACAGTTTGCAGTGTTATATGAAGCAAGGTCAAACACAGGAATTGATAGAATGAAAATCATAAATGCAGTAGCGAAATCTGTACCACAACCTCATAAAGTTGACCTGAGCAACCCAGACAAGACTATTGTTGTCCAGATTGCAAAGGTAAATGCTTTTATTTGTAATATGCTTGTGGACTGATACATTGTGCCTTTTTCTAGTTATACCTGCTGTGGTGATGTGCATGTGGTAATAGAGGGAATAATGACTGAACATTTATTAAATAAAGAGAGAACATGTCAAACTCTGCAGTTACTTATTTTACTTCATGTTTCCTAATTAATTTTTGAATTTCAAATATTGCCTTCATATCCTTGTATAGCATAGTTTCTACAGCTCAGGTTTTATTTGAGTTTTGAAATTATTCTCTTGAAATAACTAATTCCATTATATTATTTGGGGTTTACAAACTCCCAAGGTATTTTTCCTGGTGCCCTTGTTTTATCTGTATATGTTGGTGGCATGAGGTTCAGAGTTAAGATCCTACTTGCCATTTCTACTCTATTCATATAAATTAGTCAATAATAGCAGGCTAAAGGGTTTAGTGACGTGCTTTTCCAGCTACTATAGAGCTGCTTTTCCATTCAGCAGATTATTAAAAGACAAAAGAAAAGAGCATCTTGCTTCCTGGCTGCTGCACACGCACATGACCATACCCACCGCAAAGTTGCTATCGCCTTGCAATTACTCTCCAGTGCAGCAAGCTCTGGCAGCCATGTAGGCTGAGACGTCCTGTTCTGCATCACTGAGTTTGCACTGCACGGGCAGTGCGGAGCCCTTGCACTGCTGGGCCTGTGTGTGACTGGGCACATCATGCTCCACGAGCTGGCGTTGGTGCATGGCTGCAGGTTCATGTGAGGAGCTTGTCGAGCAGACAGCCAACGACGAGGCAGCGCTTGCCTGTGTCTGGAGGACCAGATTAGTGCTGCTAAAATAACATTGCTGCTAAGCTGATTAGCGCCGCAATTGCCTGCAATATCAGTAGTAGCTGCGTTAACGTCAATATACTGCATATCCTAGTGGCAACCCTCTAGAAACGCTATAGTGGTGCTATGGCCCGCTATTTGAAACCTTGAAATTAGTGAGTGAACTTTGTCCTTTTAGACTTGAGTTCGAAGGCATGATAAGCTCCAACCATTTTTCTCCAAATTTACATGACAGTTAAAGCTTTGGGACCAACACTATTACGCTTTTGAATTAGTTGCTATGTCACATCTTATTTAGTTGTAGTGGCAACTAATTTTGGTCCCACATATATAGATCCCATTTAATGCACCCGCGTTGATCTGATTTAATTGATAGCACAATCTGTTGTGCATGTGGTAACCATTCCTGTGGTATTTATACAATGCCTAGTAGATAGGGGAACTCATCCTCTACCTTATGTTCCTTTTCTCCTCATGGTTGCTTTAGAATTGCCACATTAGTGTGATGTGTACCCATTCTTACTTGAAATGTTGACTCGCAGGATGCTTTAGTTTGTCATTTAGAAATGACCAAATGTTGCTCCTGGATGTTTATGAAGGCAGCAATCTGCACTGTCACTTATATAGCGCATTTGTAGGTGCTGGACATGTGTGCCTCTGGCAAGTAAAAATGATAGATGCATCACTACAAGCAAATGATCAAATTTTAATACAGATTGACTAACTTGTATGTTCCTAAGTGTCCCAAGATCACTTGGTACATCATGCTTTTATGTTTTATCCCATTATTAGTATTTTCCTGCTTTCTGTTCTGTGTGTTTCATCCTGTCATATCATTATGTTAGCATGAATTTTCATAAAGCTGAGTGCAAGTTCTGATGGGCTATCATTGTTTGACACTCGAGCAGGCCACATGCATGATTGGAGTCGTGGAAAGGTACAAAGAGCTCTCAAAGTTCAACCTAAGGCAGCTGACTTCACCGGAGTCGGAGAAGTAGCCTTTGGGCCGGTGACAAAATCTTCCAGGCTACACGTGGACCAACTTAAATCAGCTGCAGCGACGTTTGGTGGTTAGGCGCTAGCGAATTAAGTTATGACCGGCTGAACCTCACTGTCTGAAAGATTCAGATGTACCAATTTTTAATGCTTCATTCATATAGGTCAAGATATAGAGGCATACGATGATGCGTTTGCTACCACTAGTGGTGAGTGGTTGGTTGCTAGTCGATTCATCTTCATGCTTCCCTGGTTAGAGTTATGAAATTTTTGAGGCTATATAGAAAGATCAGACGATCTTCATGCTTGCCTGAACAATTTTATAGCTTGAATAAATTTGTGTGCAAGGTTCTCTAATCTCTATGCATGGGACCTGGAATTCAAGGAAAATGAGGATCTGTCATTTTCTTTGATCCAAACTTAGGAAGAAGTTTCTGCTATTTCTTTTATCTGTTTGTGACAGAAAAAATGTCAATCCTTTCGGTGGGTTTTTGTTCTTGTTTCCTCAAAAAAAGTCAAGGATTGACAGGTAGAAGGATGACCGTGCTGCCGCCGGATGGATTTGGCCCGCACGGAGAGTCAAAAGCGTCAAGAAGCTCCGACCCGCCAGCTGAAACCTACCACCTGTACTGTACCAGTTCAACGGCGGCTGCCGGCTGGGATGGGATTGATGGCCGGCAGATGTTCTGGTCCATGTGGTTGTTAATTAGACAGCCAGCAACGTTGCTTGCTGGGTCCATTTGCTTCCTTCCAGGCTTCCAGCGTTGCAAAGGTCAGCTGGCGCAGCACGCCGAGATTGGTTGGCAAGAGCAGAACGCGTGATTCATTAAGTGAAAGACGCTAACCGAATAGTTAGAGATGCCGCAAGTAAAGATCATAGAGCCTAATTGACTGCAAGTTGAATAAGCAGAGCTTGAGAACAAAGGATGGATGGATGAATCTCCTCTGCGTCGTGGAGGCGGTCGTCTACCTGGGCTCAAAGTCAGACTTCACAAACAACAGGCCCGACCGCCCGAAATAATAAACTGGATTGGATGCAGCTAATAGTGTTTCATTCAAGGACAATTAAGGCGTATTTTATTTACAACAAGACATCAGAATTTTGTATGTTTTGATCAAATACTTAGCGGCACTATCGACGTGGGAAGGCTGAGAGATATATTGTTTGGTCTCCAAACATGCCAATTCGTAGCGTTGCCACTTGTTGATAAATTCTCAAATAATTTCTACTCACATGTGACTGGTAGATAATTGGCATGATTCTTTTTTACTCCCTCCGTTTCAAATTATAAGTCACTTTCATTTTTTGGTATATCCATTTTACTATGCATCTAAATAAATAATATGTCTACGTACATAGCAAAATGGATAAACAAAAAAAAAGTCAAGGTGACTTATAATTTATAATTTGGAATAGATGGAGTACTTCTGATATATGCCCACTGATTTATTGGTTTTGATCTTGTTGCTAAAAAATACATGGAAGTTCAATGATGCTTGATTTGGCTATTGCCATGATGATTAGTTTTATCTATCTCAGGCTACAAATTTCAGATGGTATATTTCACTTAGTGAGTCACCTTTTTGTAGCATTGATTTCTCATTGATGTCAACCTGAAATTCCTATGGTCATAGCATATATTTACATGTTTACTGGAAAATGTCCCCTTCTTTGCATACAGTGATGAATGAAAAGTCACAAAATAACTAAATAAGAGTAATCATGATACATGAACGGCAGCCATTGTGCTGATAATTGTTTCAACTTTTATACACTCAAAAGCTTTATTGTTCAGTAGTGATTAATTGCAGCCATTCCGGCTGCAGCTGCAAGCCAATTGTACTACCATCTACATGTTTTGCTTGTGGAAATGTAGGGGTGTGTGTATAAATGTCCATGCAGCCCGAGGCACGACGGCACAGCACGAAGCCCGCTTTTTTAGCCCGACACGAGCACGGCCCGGTACAGCAGGCCATGCCTGGGCCGTACCCTAGGCCCGTGGGCTAGCATGGCACGACCCGGCTTTTTAGGGTCGGCCCGACAGCGGCCCGCCACCCCCTCTCCCCCACGGCCCAAGGCGACGGCCTAGCTGCTCTCCGCCTCCCCCTTCGTATATAAGCGGCGCCGGCTCCCTCTCCCTTCCCTCACCAAACCCTAAATCATTCGATCATCTCATTCCCCACCTAGGCACCCCGTGCCGCTCCGCCCTCTCGAGTCGCTCTCGCTCTCGCCTCGCCGTCTCTGGTGACCTCGATTCGATCCGCCTGCCGCTGTCGAGCCGCTCCCTTCTCCTCCTCCCAGATACCCTCCCTCTCTCCCGTCTCCCTCTCCCTCTCTCCCCTCGACCCCTCTAGATCTTGGTGATTATGTGAGTTCTTATTACTGTCTTCCCTCCGTCGTCGCTCGTCATCCTTGCTAACGGTGTGTCATCTTCTCTTGGGGGCCGTCGTCTTCTTTGGCACCTAGCTCTAGTTACGTAGGTAAACCCTAACCCTAACCCTCTTCTTCTATCTTGATCTGTCTGACTATTTCTGATTCTGTCTGTTCCTCTTCCTCCTTCATCTCTTTGCGCAGGTCGGTAGCCGATGCTTCGTCCTCTAGATGTGGCATAGAGCGAGCAAGGCGGCCACTCGCACCGTTGAGGAATGGGGCTGGAGAGGCCATGGCTGAAGACGATGGCGTCCTTCCGCCAGGCTGCCCCCGAGGGCGAGAACGACGACGACACCCGTGACGACGCTGCTGCGTTGTTCAGTATCGATCTCGGAGAAGGCTATGCTCCGATCGATCTGGACGGCGGTGGTGGTGAAGGGGCAACGACGACTGGGACCACAATCGGCTCCACCAGCTCTACTCTATCTGTTGCTGGTACTGGTACCTCTGTTGGTAAGTGTAAATCTGCTGTGTGGCTGATTTTGATGAGATCTATGAGACTATGAATGGAGTTAAGATTTGCACTAAAGCTACCTGTAAAATGTGTAAGAGTACTTTGTCTGCTAGATCTAGGGGTGCTGCTGGTACATCTAGAGGTGTGATCTATAACTATAATCTGTATCTATTTTCTGTGAGACTTAAGACTTTTGAACATGTTTAGGACTTAATTAAGAGATGTGCTGCACTCTTTGTCTCTTCTAGGATTTCTCACAAGGGTGAGTTTTACCTAGAAAGATTTTTAATGAGGCAGCATTGCACAAACAGCTCAGTTATCTTAATTGTCTCTCTTGTGTCTTTTGTTTTGTTGGATTTGGTCATTTGAAGTTGAGTTCAATTTTGATTTGTGAACGTGAAATTTAATAAGTGGTCTGATTGAGTGATTGTGAATGTGAACTTAGAAGTTGTAATCTGTGAACTTAGAACTTATAATCTATGCTTGTGATCTGATTGAGAATGTCATATTTGCTAAGTGTTGTATGAGATGAATTTTTTAAGGTGATTTAAGGGGACCGGGCTATGGGCTGGCACGACCCGCAGAATTGGCCGTGCTCAACGGGCCAGCACGGCCCGACTACCGGCCCATAGGGCCATGCCTAGGCCGTAGAGCAGGCACGATGCACGATTCGGCACGCCCCGAGCAGCCCGCGTGCCGTGCCGGCCCGAACCCCAGCGGTCCGGGCTGGCCCGATGACCATATATAGGTGTGTGTTAAGTTATTGGAGCCTGCTGTCTCTTTTGCTTTTAGCTGATAGCTAAATAATAAAAGTCACTTGTTTTGCACTTGCATTTAGTGCTTCTACTTGGACGAGAGGCGTGGGCTGATTTTCGTGCTGGTGATGGTGGTTATGCTACCTGTTACATACTGTTGTAGCAAAGGTATGGTTTAATGAAATTTTCACTACTGTTTTTTTTATTTGGCCATATTGCTCAATGGAAAGAACTCTTCTATTGTTCCTGAAATTGCTCACTAGTCAGTAAATTAAAAAAAATCAGGCAGCAGATCGCATAGGAACTTCTGGATATCCATACCCATCTGGTCTTTGGCTCCTAGGGGCTCTTGTCGCTACATCAACACAGGAAGGAATTCAGTGCCGCTCACAAGAAATTTTGCAAGCTTAGGGCCATATGTTCCGCCTCAAGGCAGGCAGGAGGTCAACGTCGCTAACTGATTTTAGATGCCTTAATTATTTTTTTGAGCAAGAACGAGGGAGTGTTGTATAAGAAATCTGAGCGTCCTGATGCACTATATAGTATTTTGTATCCATACTATGCAAATATTTTATGAAAACAAAAGGTATTATGTATGAATCACTAAGATGTGAATATTCTGTTGGTCCTGATATTTGCATTTAAACAAATAAATTTCATTCAAGTTTCTTGCTTCGAAAGAATATATTTGACATGCAGTTACTTGCATATGTTTATTTTTTTATTATGGTATATGCTCCATCCATTTTAGGCGGATGAGCATTATAGGGACCATGGGAACTTGTGTTGTGAAGAAATCATTTCTCTCGTTCCAATAATAATGATGTTAACCAGTGGGAAACAAAGGTAGCATTAACATTTTTAATTCATTGTAAGTCCATCGAAGATATAAAATCTATAGCCTATAACTATAGCATATTGTTTTTTTGTTTTCTCACACAACTATCACGAGTACTTTCAGTGTAGCATGGCTGACAAGATAGATATTGTTGAAGGGAAGTCTCGAGCGGACGGTATAACACCCGTTGTAACAATGCACGGGTACGATCCTAGCTAGGATAATGTTAGGATAATGCTTTTAGATTAATTTGGTCTAGTTATGACACTTTATTTTTTGGATTAAATGACACTTTAATGTTGGTATTTAATTTTTACAGTATTATCTAATCTTACGATCCGTATGTTTTTAGATATTATTTTTTTTATAGTACGGTCCAATAATCGAACAACAACAATAAATCATATTCTTAGTTAAAAAGTGGTGCCGACAGATCTACAACACTATACTCGATAGCCATATCTATTTATCAAGTGGGCTTTATATAGATACTATTCTTAGTTAAAAGGGGTGCCTACATATCTATGACACTACACTTGATAGACCATCGTGGGTACATCGTTTAGACACTTCTAGCCTCTTTAGAATATGAGCAATTAGATATCCTTTTTTAATAGTGCGGTCCAATGAACGAACGACAACAATAAATCATATTGTTAGTTAAAAAGGGGTGCCGACAGATCTACAACACTGCACTCGTTAGCCATGTCTATTTATATAGATCATATTCTTAGTTAAAGGGGTGCACACAGATCTACGACCCTGCACTTGGTAGACCTTCGTGGTACATCATTTAGACACGTCTAGCATCTTTAGAAGAGGAGCTACCGTTAGTTGCTGGTTTTTCTGTTGTTGCATATGGCCACTTGGCTTGTTTTCCCTGTTCTGATCAACTATATATGCTCAGGGGCTCAGGAAAAATCACATGTCGGCCACTTAATAGAATGGTCTATTTTTGTTTGGTATAAGCCCTCCTTTTTAAATTTTATTTTTACTTTTAAAATGGACGGGAGAGCTTCTTCCACGCACGCTACTGCCTAAGAAAGGATGCATGTCTACGTACTGGCTCCCGGTCACATAATCATGTTGTTTAGGATAATTCTTTTTATCAAACCTTAAAAACTACCAACTTCAATAAGTATTACATTATTTAATAAAAAACATGTAAGTTATACGCATTTAACTATATTAAAACTACTTACATAGTCTCTGGCTTTCGAATAATTTGTGTGTTCCAGAAGAATATTTAGTGATTAAAGATACATATATATCAAAGACTGTGCAAACACAAAATGTGAGTACCATTTACCGGGTAGTATCAAAGAGACTTTCGAGTGGCAAGTAATGTAAAAAACAACAAGGTCGGTCCTTTAGATCCTTGGAATTGAATTTATTTTAATAATTAAAATTTAAATCTAATATGATTGTATATGAAATCTTGCACAATTGCATTACATGCATAACAATCTGGAAAAACTCATGCGTCGATGGAAGACTTTCCTGCTAACTAATGGTTGCATGCCTTTAGGCGGCGTCAGGGGTTGAAAAAATATGAGCCACGAGTAGAGTATATTAGGGGTGTTTTGACCGGCGCCGCCTGTTGAACTGCGGTGTGGTTGCTTGTGTCGTTTGGAACAAAAAGGCAACTTCAACTCTTCAAATAAAGTCCATCCTGTTGAACTGCGGTGTGGTTGCTTGTGTCGTTTGGAACAAAAAGGCAACTTCAACTGTGCGCTATGTCTGAATCGGCTGTTTAGCCGATATCGAGTGCTCTCACGAGCAATTTATATCACGAGACCATTGAAGTAGAGATAAGTTGAAAGATATGTTAGCCCCATGATCTTATTATTGTATTACGACCTGCATAATTCTGCCTCATGCCCCACTGATATTAGTAATGAGTTAGGGTCGTCGAATCTATTGTTGTTTCTACGACCTGCATGATTCTGCCTCATACCCCACTGGTCATGGCGATAGATGAGATCTAACATGTTCATTAGATTTATCTTTATTAGATGGTTAAGTGGTGTTGAATTGTTTCTTTATATAAACAGGAGTTCGGTTACTTGTAATCATTGGCTCGGCATAAACCGACCATCATCGATATCTTATTGCCATTGATTAATGTTTGCTTAAATGATATTTATTCTGAATGATAACCGATTCTTCTTACACAACCCCATAAACTTTAATCGATTTAATCTTTTGAATGTGCTGGAATCGACTATTTAGTCGATCTCCCCTCATATCGGCTCTCAGAGTCGCATATTCGGAACTGTCTGGCAGCACCGGCATGTTCCGCCCTTAATTACTGATAAACTTTCTCTCATTGTCAATTACAGAGTCAAATTGACTGGCACGTCTCGGGAGGATTGCGCGGAACCGACCACCCTTGCGCTGAAGATAGGCGGATCTGCTCCATCGAGCGGACCCTTTCGGCTTGCTGCCTGTGTCCACGGCACGGGACGAAATTCTGTGTCGACACCTGCTTTATTTTTTACTCCAATTTCCTACTTTAAAAAAAGTCATCGTGTGTGTGTCCACCAAAAGGGTCCGGTTAACGCTGATTTGAATCATATGTCAGTGAGGGCTAGCACACCTGACACTGCACATGGTCTAACACGTAGCGAGAACGCCCTAGGAACTGCTTGCCAGGCCGGTTTGACTCCTCCAGTTTTCTTTTTTTTTTTTGTTTGAACTCTAAATGTGACAATCCAGATATATTTTTTGATCATCTCAGTTGTACGGTTAATACTATCGGATCTTATATTTTTCTATGGTATATTTTTGAACTCTTATATTGAACTATGTTTACTTCCTATTATGCGTGATATCAAAAGATAATTTGAGTGGCGACTTTGAAACCTCTTTTATTCCAAGACAACATAAATAGCTATTTCTTGAGAATGGTACGCGTTAGTAGTAGATAAACAATAAGAGTAGTTCTAGATTATTTAAAATTTGTATAATGGTAGTGTTGGTTAATTTCAGCAATCTTCTCTGACTAACTAAGGTAGTAATAGGCCCTGGGAATTAATATGGAGACTTTATTCTTTTTTTAATCCAAAATCAGATTCTTGAACCCACTATCTAGAGTTCACATTCTCATAATCTCTAGGAGACCTTTGATCACTCCGCTCCTTGATCCTAGAATAAAAGGAAACGAGCTCAGTTCGCATGGGTTAGGTATTGGCCGAGGTGACTGAAAACACGCATGTGGTTAACCTTGAGAAGAATAGTGGCACCAGATCCCAAGGCAATTCTGAATCTCATGTTATTCCCAAGAGATTTGCCACGGTCTCTTGGTTTAGGGCGTAGCCAGTTGCTAGCTATTTGGTGCCAACTCATCAACATAGGTTCCACTTATAAGATTTTTTATTTTGCATCTTCTCTCTCCTCAATGCGTGGAGCCCACTGTTAATTGATTCTACAATTGAGAAAGGAGAGCGGCATAGGCAAACTTGCGTGCTTGCATGGTTTCGTCCTTGGTTCTCACACTTCGAATCCTAATCAGCTAGCTATGTCGCTCACTATTGGGGACGGCCTTAATTACCGCCTCAACAATCCATCACACCAGAAAGCGTGCAGTGGCAGCCTTACCATCGATACACCTAGTTACTCCAATAATAGTGGCCTCGCATTTCGTTGTACCATGGCCCCCGACGGAAGGCTAGTAGAACTAGAAACGAGCTGCAGCATGAAGGGAGTGGTGGCGGTTCTTCTCTAATTAACTTAAGTTAGAGAGATACTTGTGTCACTGATGGCGACCGGTCTAATTAGAATTAGACCCACTTGCCAGTGACTGTGACACGAGTCCCTCTAATTTCAGTTAGAGGAGGCTCATATTAGACGAGGAAGTAGGGGCGACGCCTAGGTGAGTAGTCGCAAACTCGCAACTAGGATTGGGTTGATGTGAACCTTGTAGTCGCCCTCAATCATAATTCATCTTTGCAGGGGATGGAGTGGACTTGTGGAAGAATTTCTACAGGCGCCCTTGGCTCTTCAGGCTCCAAAGCGTTGTTGCTAGCTCCGTCTAGTGCTCTCCTCTTTATTATAGATGCAGTCAGTACGATCCGATCCTTTTCGATCTGCTCGGAACTACAAAGTGTAGTGTACACTGTACAGACGCAGCGCAACGGTCGCAGCAGCCAGCCTTATCTTGGAAGGAATATAATCAGACAACTCCCCCCTCAGCTCAGTACCTGATCGATGACCCTTATCTCCTACAGGCCGGCCAACAAGACCATGCTGCTATGTTCTTCTTCACATGCACGTATATTCGATATGCCTGCCCAGCTGCCCCCGCCCACGCACAAGAGCAATATTGCCCTGCCTCTGCCTGCCTGCCAGCTGTGCATGCACGAGTCAACCTTGCAATGTGAACAACTGCATGCAAATCCCTTCACTGGATGCTCATCTCTAGAAAGGAAAGGAAAGGAAAGGAATGATCTGCTGCTTTTCCTTGTCAAAGGCCAATATTCCTTCATGTTGTGTCAAACACGCTGCTGCCCCCTGGCAAAGTCGTCGTCGCTCCAGCCCTGCCGCCCTGGGCCTGATCTGATGACGGCTCCTTCTCCTTGTTATAAATACATGCCCAGGCATGCAATGGAGAGCACCAGCAATGCACAAGAAGAACGACCAGCAGCAGGCAGAAGGTCGAGAGGCCTCGCATGGAAGTAAGAGGCCATCTTTGATAGCCAGGAATGGTTTGCCTGTAACCTCTGACTCTGAGCGCTCCTGGTCTGACTCTGCATGCTGCCATGGCATGCAATTAGGGGGCGGTGCTTCTACAGTTCTACGGGCAAACCATTCCTGGCTGCTGAGTGCCTCTTACGCTGTCCCATGTCAGGCCTGCTCTTCTCTAGCTTTATCTAGGGGCCAACAAAGACCCAAATTATATACCGAGGTATGTTTTCGAGTTGGCTAGAGGGTTTGAAAAAGTTATAAAAAACCTTTAGTTTATATAAAAACCTTTAGTTATATATTTTCGACCGTCTCGACAATAGGATAGGAACATGACGGTGGAGTTCATTATGCACGCTTCGGCAGATTTTTTTATCAACAATCTCTTGTTTAAATATTTTATGCAGATATATATAATAAGGGTCAGTCTATACATCTGGCGACACATTTTGCAACCACCAACCAGAAATCTGTGAACTTTTAGACAAATCAACAGCTAACACGTCACCAACAAAAAAACTGACAGATTTGCAATACCCGTTAGCAATACCCGTTTGCAAAGATCCAAAACCCAATAACAGTCAACCACTTCGTTCGCACAGGCTCCACACTGCCTCGCTCTGCACGCCGTACCTCGTGGTGCCGCTGGGCCTCCTCGCTCTGCTGCTGGCGCTCAAGAGCCTCAGCTCCTCCCACGCCCGTTCCCAGGGCCTCGGCCTCGGCATGCTCTGCACGCGGCGCGGGCACCGACGGCGGCGGCTACTACTCCATTGTGTCGGACGCCGACGAGCAGAAGGCCTCCGCTGTCCCCGACGCCGCCGCGGCTGCCGGAGCTCGGCCTGCTCGTGGTTGTGCTGACCGTGCCGAGCCGTCGGGAGCGGCGGGACATTGTACGGACAGCGACCAAGCTGTGCTGCAGCCTGCGACCAAGCGCGCGCATGACTTTCTCAACTAGCTGGAACCCCGGGCGTTGCCGCGGGCACAACAGAGCAAGCTGAAAAAGGCAAGTTGTATTATTAAATATTAACCTTGACCTATATCATCTAGTTGATGATGCTTGCCAAGTAAACTAAGACCATGTAGGATCTGTATCTATATAAGTAAATGACAATAAGAATTTCTTATCGCTGCATATAGATAAGAATCTCATATCGCTGCATATAGCTAATTCCCCTAAATTACAAAAGGCAGATGAGGGTTTTTCTTATTGCACTGGTAGTTATATTATGACCACATGCACCAAGTGAAGTCTGTTTCAATAAAGCCGGAAAGCAAGTAACTTCCTAGGATAGGAATGGAATATTACATGTCGTATCAAATATTCAAGGGCAACCTAAAAGCACAGACATCCTAGCCATGTCATTAAAAAGTAGATTTAACTTTAAAGCACATAATTTTAGGCTAGCCGCAATTCGTATTTTTTGTTGCACAGAAGGCATAAAGGTTCATTAGATTTGGATTTGCAATTAGCAGTGATGAATTTAAATTGATAGTGCGCTCTTAGGCTGACCAATGCATGAGCAGGGGACTAACCTTGAGTTCTCTATCATCTCACTTCTCCAAAGGCACAGTGAGTGCTGCATCAGAACACCCAAGGTTGTGGCAACCAGTTTTTGCAGTGAATTCACATGCTCAAACATCTGAAATGCAGAACTAAACAACTTCATTCCCTTTGAAAGGTAGACCAAAGACCTCCATACCTGTTAGTCAAGGCAATAGATGAATCAGAGTCAGTTGCAATGTTCAGAATAATGTAAGTGAGGGCTATCCATCAGCCTCCTAACAAAAAAAGGCATTTATCATTCCAAAATAGCACACATCATTGGCTATTATAGAAATGATGTTTAGCAAAATAGGTCTTGGCGCCAGAAGAAAAGGACAGCATGTATATGTTATGAAACAATAGGGACATTATCTGAAGGAAATGAATTGGTTTCCTTCAGATGTATTACCTGCAGGTACATTGTATTAGGGAATGCATGCCCCTTAAGAATTACACATGTATCTGATATAGAATGCATACAGATAAAGGCATATGAACTTTCAAACAATATATGCTGCCTATTCTATCAGTCAATTTTTTTTTTAATGTTACATATTTAGAAACAGTGAAGGGCGGGCCTGGTGCAAGCGGTAGAGTCTTACCGTCTGTGACCGGAAGGTCCCGGGTTCGAGTCGCGGTCTCCTCGCATTGCACAGGCGAGAGTAAGACTTGCCACTAACACCCTTCCTCAGACCCCGCATAGAGCGGGAGCTCTCTGCACTGGGTACGCCCTTTTTATGTATTTGTTTTCTTAAAAAAAATTCCACTACGGTTTATGGCATTATATTCTAACTTATATGACTTTTTGTATTATGAACGGAGGCTCTTTGCAAGCCTTGAGTCTGGCTGCAATGGATGCATATTCATTCAAATGCATAAAAGAGCAGAAGACCCTGGTCCAGTTGAGATTGTAAAAAACATGATGTCATCTGCTGCTTCGACTCGCAAACATATGTCAAGGTTCAGATTTGGTGCTATTGCAGCCCATCTTCCCTTGTCATCGTTAATTCTCATTTTTAAAGATGCTGTTTTTCTTTGCTGATACAGATTATTGAGATGCTTTTGCACTTATAAACTACCCATCTGAATGCATACTAGATTTATTCTGCGAGTTTTGCCTGCTGAGGTGGCACGCTATGCATCCGAAGAGGAAATAACAAAGGCAATTAGTCCCCTTGTTGAAAAATACTTCCCAAAAGAATGCCCTTTCAGGCCATAAGGCAAGTTGCCTACCTCATTGCTTCATCATTTTTCTTGGAATCCTTTTGTTAGGGACGAATGGTCTGGTGACAGCTGAAACATTTGCTGTCTGAGTTTTTCCTACAGCGCCTCACAGTCAGTGTCTTTATTACTTTGTTGAAGTCCTAGAATTAATATAGGAACATTATTTCAAATGCCATTATCTTTTTACTCAGAAGTTTTTGGCTCTCTACTTGAAATAATGATGTCTAATACTTTTGTTTCATGTCCTACCATTAAATGTTCTGTTCATTGTATTAAAAAGATCGTAGGGTTTTTTCGGGTAGGCTAAGATGGATTTGGATTTTGAATGATATATAGTTTATCCCATGGTAGCCAGGTATGAAGTTTGCAAAAAAGACTATTTTACTTTTCTTGGTACTGACTATTAATTTCTGTGGAGGTTGTGTGTTAGATCATATATGTTCGTGTTATGAATGGATTAGGTACAGTTTTGATTTTGCGATGACAGTGCTACTCTTAGATAAGTTTGATTTAGTTCAGTGAATCAGTTTATAAGTGTCATGCTCCTTAATATGAATCACCCGGCAATTATACTCCTGTGTTTTCTCATCCAAGGAAGTGTGTGAAACATAACCAGACAAACTATAACGTCCATACATATATTCTGAACAAGTATTTTGTTCTCTTTGTTCATTACCTGGAATTGGACATGGTTTCTAACTCGGAACTTTAATCATACAGTTTGCAGTGTTATATGAAGCAAGGTCAAACACAGGAATTGATAGAATGAAAATCATAAATGCAGTAGCGAAATCTGTACCACAACCTCATAAAGTTGACCTGAGCAACCCAGACAAGACTATTGTTGTCCAGATTGCAAAGGTAAATGCTTTTATTTGTAATATGCTTGTGGACTGATACATTGTGCCTTTTTTCTAGTTATACCTGCTGTGGTGATGTGCATGTGGTAATAGAGGGAATAATGACTGAACATTTATTAAATAAAGAGAGAACATGTCAAACTCTGCAGTTACTTATTTTACTTCATGTTTCCTAATTAATTTTTGAATTTCAAATATTGCCTTCATATCCTTGTATAGCATAGTTTCTACAGCTCAGGTTTTATTTGAGTTTTGAAATTATTCTCTTGAAATAACTAATTCCATTATATTATTTGGGGTTTACAAACTCCCAAGGTATTTTTCCTGGTGCCCTTGTTTTATCTGTATATGTTGGTGGCATGGGGTTCAGAGTTAAGATCCTACTTGCCATTTCTACTCTATTCATATAAATTAGTCAATAATAGCAGGCTAATAAAGGGTTTAGTGATGTGCTTTTCCAGCTACTATAGAGCTGCTTTTCCATTCAGCAGATTATTAAAAGACAAAAGAAAAGAGCATCTTGCTTCCTGGCTGCTGCACACGCACATGACCATACCCACCGCAAAGTTGCTATCGCCTTGCAATTACTCTCCAGTGCAGCAAGCTCTGGCAGCCATGTAGGCTGAGACTCGCATTGTGCTCCTCCAAAAACCGTCCAAAACTGCTGGTAGCGATCATGCACATGTGCCCCAGCATCGATGCGCGCCCATGTCCTAGAGGTACCCGCTGGGCACGACGTCCTGTCCTGCATCGCTGAGTTTGCACTGCACGGGCAGTGCGGAGCCCTTGCACTGCTGGGCCTGTGTGTGACTGGGCACATCATGCTCCACGAGCTGGCGCTGGTGCATGGCTGCAGGTTCATGTGAGGAGCTTGTCGAGCAGACAGCCAACGACGAGGCAGCGCTTGCCTGTGTCTGGAGGACCAGATTAGTGCTGCTAAAATAACATTGCTGCTAAGCTGATTAGCGCCGCAATTGCCTGCAATATCAGTAGTAGCTGCGTTAACGTCAATATACTGCATATCCTAGTGGCAACTCTCTAGAAACGCTATAGTGGTGCTATGGCCCGCTATTTGAAACCTTGAAATTAGTGAGTGAACTTTGTCCTTTTAGACTTGAGTTCGAAGGCATGATAAGCTCCAACCATTTTTCTCCAAATTTACATGACAGTTAAAGCTTTGGGACCAACACTATTACGCTTTTGAATTAGTTGCTATGTCACATCTTATTTAGTTGTAGTGGCAACTAATTTTGGTCCCACATAGATCCCATTTAATGCACCCGCGTTGATCTGATTTAATTGATAGCACAATCTGTGGTGCATGTGGTAACCATTCCTGTGGTATTTATACAATGCCTAGTAGATAGGGGAACTCATCCTCTACCTTATGTTCCTTTTCTCCTCATGGTTGCTTTAGAATTGCCACATTAGTGTGATGTGTACCCATTCTTACTTGAAATGTTGACTCGCAGGATGCTTTAGTTTGTCATTTAGAAATGACCAAATGTTGCTCCTGGATGTTTATGAAGGCAGCAATCTGCACTGTCACTTATATAGCGCATTTGTAGGTGCTGGACATGTGTGCCTCTGGCAAGTAAAAATGATAGATGCATCACTACAAGCAAATGATCAAATTTTAATACAGATTGACTAACTTGTATGTTCCTAAGTGTCCCAAGATCACTTGGTACATCATGCTTTTATGTTTTTATCCCATTATTAGTATTTTCCTGCTTTCTGTTCTGTGTGTTTCATCCTGTCATATCATTATGTTAGCATGAATTTTCATAAACTTGTCCAACACCGGTTGAGATGGTTTGGACATGTGCAACGGAGACCTTCAGATGCACCGGTGCGTAGTGGAATCCTAAGTCAGGATAGTAACGTGAAGAGAGGCAGAGGAAGACCGAAGTTGACTTGGGTAGAGGCAATAAAAGGAGACTTGAAAGGATGGAATATACCCAAAGACTTAGCCTTAGATAGGAATGCTTGGAAGACAGCTATTCACGTGCCTGAACCTTGATTGTTTCTGTTGGGTTTCAACTCTAGCCTACCCCAACTTGTTTGGGACTTAAAGGCTTTGTTGTTGTTGTTGTTGTTGTGAATTTTCATAAAGCTGAGTGCAAGTTCTGATGGGCTATCATTGTTTGACACTCGAGCAGGCCACATGCATGATTGGAGTCGTGGAAAGGTACAAAGAGCTCTCAAAGTTCAACCTAAGGCAGCTGACTTCACCGGAGTCGGAGAAGTAGCCTTTGGGCCGGTGACAAAATCTTCCAGGCTACACGTGGACCAACTTAAATCAGCTGCAGCGACTTTAGGTGGTTAGGCGCTAGCGAATTAAGTTATGACCGGCTGAACCTCACTGTCTGAAAGATTCAGATGTACCAATTTTTAATGCTTCATTCATATAGGTCAAGATATAGAGGCATACGATGATGCGTTTGCTACCACTAGTGGTGAGTGGTTGGTTGCTAGTCGATTCATCTTCATGCTTCCCTGGTTAGAGTTATGAAATTTTTGAGGCTATATAGAAAGATCAGACGATCTTCATGCTTGCCTGAACAATTTTATAGCTTGAATAAATTTGTGTGCAAGGTTCTCTAATCTCTATGCATGGGACCTGGAATTCAAGGAAAATGAGGATCTGTCATTTTCTTTGATCCAAACTTAGGAAGAAGTTTCTGCTATTTCTTTTATCTGTTTGTGACAGAAAAAATGTCAATCCTTTCGGTGGGTTTTTGTTCTTGTTTCCTCAAAAAAAGTCAAGGATTGACAGGTAGAAGGATGACCGTGCTGCCGCCGGATGGATTTGGCCCGCACGGAGAGTCAAAAGCGTCAAGAAGCTCCGACCCGCCAGCTGAAACCTACCACCTGTACTGTACCAGTTCAACGGCGGCTGCCGGCTGGGATGGGATTGATGGCCGGCAGATGTTCTGGTCCATGTGGTTGTTAATTAGGCAGCCAGCAACGTTGCTTGCTGGGTCCATTTGCTTCCTTCCAGAGCCTGTTCACTTGCTCGTAAACGATCGTAAATTTCCAGCCGGGAATAGTGTTTTTCTCTCACACCAAACCAGCCAGCAGTAAATAATCCACGATACGATACGGCCTTCCAGCGTTGCAAAGGTCAGCCGGCGCAGCACGCCGAGATTGGTTGGCAAGAGCAGAACGCGTGATTCATTAAGTGAAAGACGCTAACCGAATAGTTAGAGATGCCGCAAGTAAAGATCATAGAGCCTAATTGACTGCAAGTTGAATAAGCAGAGCTTGAGAACAAAGGATGGATGGATGAATCTCCTCTGCGTCGTGGAGGCGGTCGTCTACCTGGGCTCACAGTCAGACTTCACAAACAACAGGCCCGACCGCCCGAAATAATAAACTGGATTGGATGCAGCTAATAGTGTTTCATTCAAGGACAATTAAGGCGTATTTTATTTACAACAAGACATCAGAATTTTGTATGTTTTGATCAAATACTTAGCGGCACTATCGACGTGGGAAGGCTGAGAGATATATTGTTTGGTCTCCAAACATGCCAATTCGTAGCGTTGCCACTTGTTGATAAATTCTCAAATAATTTCTACTCACATGTGACTGGTGGATAATTGGCATGATTCTTTTTTACTCCCTCCGTTCTAAATTATAAGTCGCTTTCGTTTTTTGGTACATCCATTTTACTATACATCTAAATAAATAATATGTCTACGTACATAGCAAAATGGATAAACCAAAAAAAAGTCAAGGTGACTTATAATTTATAATTTGGAATGGATGGAGTACTTCTGATATATGCCCACTGATTTATTGGTTTTGATCTTGTTGCTAAAAAATACATGGAAGTTCAATGATGCTTGATTTGGCTATTGTCATGACGAGTAGTTTTATCTATCTCAGGCTACAAATTTTAGATGGTATATTTCACTTAGTGAGTCACCTTTTTGTAGCATTGATTTCTCATCGATGTCAACCTAAAATTCCTATGGTCATAGCATATATTTACATGTTTACTGAAAAATGTCCCCTTCTTTTGCATACAGTGATGAATGAAAAGTCACAAAATAACTAAATAAGAGTAATCATGATACATGAACGGCAGCCATTGTGCTGATAATTGTTTCAACTTTTATACACTCAAAAGCTTTATTGTTCGGTAGTGATTAATTGCAGCCATTCCGGCTGCAGCTGCAAGCCAATTGTACTACCATCTACATGTTTTGCTTGTGGAAATGTAGGGGTGTGTGTATAAATGTCCATACAGCTCGAGGCACGACGGCACAGCACGAAGCCCACTTTTTTAGCCCGACACGAGCACGGCCCGGTACAGCAGGCCATGCCTGGGCCGTACCCCAGGCCCGTGGGCTGGCATGGCACGACCCGGCTTTTTAGGGTCGGCCCGACAGCGGCCCGCCACCCCCTCTCCCCCACGGCCCAAGGCGACGGCCTAGCTGCTCTCCGCCTCCCCCTTCGTATATAAGCGGCGCCGGCTCCCTCTCCCTTCCCTCACCAAACCCTAAATCATTCGATCATCTCATTCCCCACCTAGGCACCCCGTGCTGCTCCGCCCTCTCGAGTCGCTCTCGCTCTCGCCTCGCCGTCTCTGGTGACCTTGATTCGATCCGCCTGTCGCCGTCGAGCTGCTCCCTTCTCCTCCTCCCAGATACCCTCCCTCTCCCGTCTCCCTCTCCCTCTCTCCCCTCGACCCCTCTAGATCTTGGTGATTATGTGAGTTCTTATTATTGTCTTCCCTCCGCCGCCGCTCGCCGTCCTTGCTAACGGTGTGTCATCTTCTCTTGGGGGTCGTCGTCTTCTTCGGCACCTAGCTCCAGTTGCGTAGGTAAACCCTAACCCTAACCCTAACTCTCTTCTTCTATCTTGATCTGTCTGACTATTTCTGATTCTGTCTGTTCCTCTTCCTCCTTCATCTCTTTGCGTAGGTCGGTAGCCGATGCTTCGTCCTCTAGCTGTGGCATAGAGCGAGCAAGGCGGCCACTCGCACCGTTGAGGAACGGGGCTGGAGAGGCCATGGCCGAAGACAATGGCGTCCTTCCGCCAGGCTGCCCTCGAGGGCGAGAACGACGACGACACCCGTGACGACGCTGCTGTGTTGTTCAGTATCGATCTCGGAGAAGGCTATGCTCTGATCGATCTGGACGGCGGTGGTGGTGAAGGGGCAACGACGACTGGGACCACAATCGGCTCCACCAGCTCTACTCCATATGTTGCTGGTACTGGTACCTCTGTTGGTAAGCGTAAATCTGCTATGTGGCTGATTTTGATGAGATCTATGAGACTATGAATGGAGTTAAGATTTGCACTAAAGTTACCTATAAAATGTGTAAGAGTACTTTGTCTGCTAGATCTAGGGGTGCTGCTGGTACATCTAGAGGTGTGATCTGTTACTATAATTTGTATGTGTTTTCTGTGAGACTTAAGACTTTTGAACATGTTTAGGACTTAATTAAGAGTTGTGCTGCACTCTTTGTCTCTTCTAGGATTTCTCATAAGGGTGAGTTTTACCTAGAAAAGTTTTTAATGAGGCAGCATTGCACAAACAACTCAGTTATCTTAATTGTCTCTCTTGTGTCTTTTGTTTTGTTGGATTTGGTCATTTGAAGTTGAGTTCAGTTTTGATTTGTGAATGTGAAATTTAATAAGTGGTCTGATTGAGTGATTGTGAATGTGAACTTAGAAGTTGTAATCTGTGAACTTAGAACTTATAATCTATGCTTGTGATCTGATTGAGAATGTCATATTTGTTAAGTGTTGTATGAGATGAATTTTTTAAGGTGATTTAAGGGGACCGGGCTATGGGCTGGCACGGCCCGCAGAATTGGCCGTGCTCAACGGGCCAGCACAGCCCGACTACCGGCCCATAGGGCCATGCCTAGGCCGTAGAGCAGGCACGATGCATGATTCGGCACGTCCCGAGCAGCCCGCGTGCCGTGCCAGCCCGAACCCCAGCGGGCCGGGCTGGCCCGATGGCCATATATAGGTGTGTGTTAAGTTATTGGAGCCTGCTGTCTCTTTTGCTTTTAGCTGATAGCTAAATAATAAAAGTCACTTGTTTTGCACTTGCATTTAGTGCTTCTACTTAGACGAGAGGCGTGGGCTGATTTTCGTGCTGGTGATGGTGGTTATGCTGCCTGTTACATATTGTTGTAGCAAAGGTATGGTTTAATGAAATTTTCACTTCTGTTTTTTTTTATTTGGCCATATTGCTCAATGGAAAGAACTCTTCTATTGTTCCTGAAATTGCTCACTAGTCAGTAAATTAAAAAAAATCAGGTGGCAGATCGCATAGGAACTTCTAGATATCCATACCCATCTGGTCTTTGGCTCCTAGGGGCTCTTGTCGCTACATCAACACAGGAAGGAATTCAGTGCCGCTCACAAGAAATTTTGCAAGCTTAGGGCCATATGTTCCGCCTCAAGGCAGGCAGGAGGTTGACGTCGCTAACTGATTTTAGATGCCTTAATTATTTTTTTGAGCAAGAATGAGGGAGTGTTGTATAAGAAATCTGAGCGTCCTGATGCACTATATAGTATTTTGTATCCATACTATACAAACATTTTATGAAAACAAAAGGTATTATGTATGAATCACTAAGATGTGAATATTTTGTTGGTCCTGATATTTGCACTTAAACAAATAAATTTCATTCAAGTTTCTTGCTTCGAAAGAATATATTTGACATGCAGTTACTTGCATATGTTTATTTTTTTTATTATGGTATATGCTCCATCCATTTTAGGCGGATGAGCATTATAGGGATCATGGGAACTTGTGTTGTGAAGAAATCATTTCTCTCGTTCCAATAATAATGATGTTAACCAGTGGGAAACAAAGGTAGCATTAACATTTTTAATTCATTGTAAGTCCATCGAAGATATAAAATCTATGGCCTATAACTATAGCATATTGTTTTTTTCTTTTCTCACACAACTATCACGAGTACTTTCAGTGTAGCATGGCTGACAAGATAGATATTGTTGAAGGGAAGTCTCGAGCGGACGGTATAACACCCGTTGTAACAACGCACGGGTACGATCCTAGCTAGGATAATGTTAGGATAATGCTTTTAGATTAATTTGGTCTAGTTATGACACTTTATTTTTTGGATTAAATGACACTTTAACGTTGGTATTTAATTTTTACAGTATTATCTTATCTTACGATCCATATGTTTTTAGATATTATTTTTTTATAGTACGGTCCAATAACCGAACAACAACAATAAATCATATTCTTAGTTAAAAAGTGGTGCCGACAGATGTACAACACTATACTCGGTAGCCATATCTATTTATCAAGTGGGCTTTATATAGATACTATTCTTAGTTAAAAGGGGTGCCTACATATCTATGACACTACACTTGATAGACCATCGTGGGTACATCGTTTAGACACTTCTAGCCTCTTTAGAATAGGAGCAATTAGATATCCTTTTTTAATAGTGCGGTCCAATGAACGAACGACAACAATAAATCATATTGTTAGTTAAAAAGGGGTGCCGACAGATCTACAACACTGCACTCGTTAGCCATGTCTATTTATATAGATCATATTCTTAGTTAAAGGGGTGCACACAGATCTACGACCCTGCACTTGGTAGACCATCGTGGTACATCATTTAGACACGTCTAGCGTCTTTAGAAGAGGAGCTAGCGTTAGTTGCTGGTTTTTCTGTTGTTGCATATGGCCACTTGGCTTGATTTCCCTGTTCTGATCAACTATATATGCTTAGGGGCTCAGGAAAAATCACATGTCGGCCACTTAATAGAATAGTCTATTTTTGTTTGGTATAAGTCCTCCTTTTTTAATTTTATTTTTACTTTTAAAATGGACGGGAGAGCTTCTTCCACGCACGCTACTGCCTAAGAAAGGATGCATGTCTACGTACTGGCTCCCGGTCACATAATCATGTTGTTTAGGATAATTCTTTTTATCAAACCTTAAAAACTACCAACTTCAATAAGTATTACATTATTTAATAAAAAACATGTAAGTTATACGCGTTTAACTATATTAAAACTACTTACATAGTCTCTGGCTTTCGAATAATTTGTGTGTTCCAGAAGAATATTTAGTGATTAAAGATACATATATATCAAAGACTGTGCGAACGCAAAATGTGAGTACCATTTACCGGGTAGTATCAAAGAGACTTTCGAGTGGCAAGTAATGTAAAAAACAATAAGGTCCTTTAGATCCTTGGAATTGAATTTATTTTAATAATTAAAATTTAAATCTAATATGATTGTATATGAAATCTTGCGCAATGGCATTACATGCATAACAATCTGGAAAAACTCATGCGTCGATGGAAGACTTTCCTGCTAACTAATGGTTGCATGCCTTTAGGCGGCGTCAGGGGTTGAAAAAATATGAGCCACGAGTAGAGTATATTAGGGGTGTTTTGACCGGCGCCGCCTGTTGAACTGCGGTGTGGTTGCTTGTGTCGTTTCACTACTATAGAATGGACTTATTGTCCCGGACGGTAACGGCCTTTAGTCCCGGTTACCGCACCGGGACAACGATCCCGAGACAAAAGGTGCCACCTTTAGTCCTGGGTTATCGAGCCAGTACTAAAGAGGGACCTTTAGTCCCGGTTGGTGTTACCAACCGGGACTAAAGGCCCTCCAGCCGAGCAAATGTGGCCGCACCCTTTAGTCCTGGTTGGTAACCCTAACCGGGACTAGAAGTTCCTTTTCTTTTTCTTTTTTTTGTTTAATTTGTTTTTAGTTCAGTTACACGTATTTGTTTAATATATAATATGTTTTTATGTACGTATTCTACGCTGCTAATATAAATATAAGCACGCATATAATTACATCTAATTCTCATCTCGAGCATTATTATATTCGAATAAAGTATGAACCTATATATATTATAGATATATATATATGTATATATACAACACTTTCATAATCTTGTTCTCGAAAATAACGATATCAATAAACATTTAATTTACACCATTTATTCCTTAGGATCAAAGTAGAACTTGTCGTTGGGATTTAGCACTTTTTCTAGAAGAAATCCTGCTATTGACTCTTGAACTGCTTTCAGATGGTCTTTTTGCATGACCCTTCGTTTCAACCATTCAGTCTTGCATTTGAACTAAAAGGAAAAGTATTAATACATACATATATATATATTCATTTAAAAATAAATAAAAAATTGATATATACATACTCTGAGGACATCTTTAGGAGTTCTTCTTATGTGCGCAGTGATAAATTTACAAACGTAGTATCCACACAAGTTATTACCTGGTTGCTGCCGCAAACACCACTGTACGAGAAGAAGATTATTCTCATCATCTCACACGTAAATTGAAGTACGATATAGTAATTAAACACGTGGGGAAGTGTATATAGTACAACTTACTTGTATTTCAACTACATTAAGTGGTGCCTTGCAATCCTTGCGATGTTGCCGAATAAACTCTTTCCAAACCCTGTGCGACCAATAATGTACGATCGTTAATAAATTATGGCAAAGTCTATTCAATAATAGTTGTGCGCGAGAGATCGAAATTACCCCTGAATAATGTCTATCATATCTTGGTATAGTGCCCGCTCTTTTCTCAACGAGTCAAAGATTACTAACCGACTTGAGTTTAACTCAATGACAATGAGTATCCAGTGAAAACTGCATTAGTTTATACACACACGTACATGCATATAAGTTGTATTGATATTACATAAAATGTGTAGACTACATTATTATTAACACTTACTCAAAGTTGTACGGGAAAAGTATTGTTGTCTTATCGTGTTGCTTCACGAAGAACATCATGATATTCTCCTGTGCTTCAGATACCCACCGCTCCTTGGTAATAATACCGGTTTTGAATACGATATAAGGATCAATGAAGCCAACACTGGTGTCTTGTATTCTTTGGAGCTCTGACATCTGGAATCTGTATATAAATATAAGTTACATGTGAGGATAATTATATACACGTACGCATGGAAGTGAGTTTATTAAATAAAAGTAAGAATCACTTACAAACAAAAGGAGCTAATGATTGATTTGTCCAGAGCGTCCAAGTGGTATAGTTGATGCAATTCTTCGAAACTAATATATAAGATGTCATCACCACGGAAGTAATGATGGTCTCTAAATCTGACAAAGATCCACTGCTCACCCCTGCCACACGCCTGCATGTACCACTTGTTGAGCAAGTACATTTGCGTACCTAATTCATTCAGAGCCGTAGGGTTGTACAGATTTTTGCCATATTTATAAGTCTTCCAGGTATCAACTTCTAGGTTCTGGATTGGAGCTTTGCCCGTCAATTAATCCAAGGTTAAACCAGTATCTTCAAAAAAAGCATTAAGGGCTTGAACCGACACTTCTCCAGAGTTGTCTGGTCGATAGACTTCTATGTTGGAACCATATTCATTAGCAACAACAAGATTTTGCATTGGTTGCTTCTATTGTCCGAGCTGTGGGACATCCTTCCCTGATGCTCTTTTCCTTTTCTTATCTGCATCATGTGACTTCACGAGGGAGCGGTCATAGTCTGATAGTGGCGAAGGCTTACGAAGTTCAATCATCTTTTTCTTGTGAGCATCGACCTTCTGCCTCAGCACATCTCGTGGTATATAAAAGTACGGCTTCTCCTTAAGCTTCGCTTGACTCTTGTTTTAGATATCTATAAAAAAATCTTTCACTTTTTTGTCTTCTTCAGCTGTTATTTGCTCATCAGTCTTTTCAGGAAGTATTTCTTGAGAAATAACTCTTTTTCTCGGGGTCTTCTTTGTCGCCGGGACCTTAGACGTCTTTGTAGTGCGTCGCTGTGGAGGGGGTGGGGGCGGTGTTGGAGACTGGCGTGGAGGCGATGAGGTCGGTGTTGGTGGAGACCGGCGTGGAGGCGTTGGAGATCGTTGTGGAGGCGGTGGGGCCGGTGTAGGAGTTGGAGATCGTTGTGGAGACGATGGGGCCAGTGTAGGAGTTGGCGATCACCGTGGGGATGAAGTCGTCTCGCCCCCCGTGACGCTGTGATGAGATGGGGAATGAATGATTAGGCTAGGCTGGGGGGAGACCCTGCTACAAAAATAAGTTGTGTGTCAATTATTTTTGAAGCCAATAAAAAATTAATGGAAAATAATATTTCATTCACTTTTATTCGTACCTAGGGTGAGGTAGGAGAAGCGGTGGCGCCCCAGGAATGATGATGAAGCGTTTGCGCCATTGAATAAATGTCTTCTCCGCTTCTCCTAGTGTCTTCTCCCCATCACCGTCTTCAATGTCAAGAGGAACATTGCTGTAACCTTTGAGCACTCTATCAACCGAGACGCTAGCATATCCAGGTTGAATAACTGACCCATGGATTCTTGGTGTCTTCGTTCGGTCTATTGGAGATACAACCCCGACAGCCACCATGATTGATGCATTATTACCATCTGGAATGTGCAGCTCACATGTTGTTAGAGGCTCGGTAATGTCATCAACAGGGAAGCACAACCCAGCGTCGTCTTGAATAACTGGCAGCTCCGTAGAAGCACAACTGCTTTTCATCTGACCAATGGGGCTAATGGTGACTCCCGGCATTGATTGCGATTGCATTTGACTCATTGCTAGCTGCACTTGCCTCTTGATCTCCTCCTGCATTCTTGCCTCAAGAGATTTTTCTCGTTCACGTGATTCAAGCAATGCTTGTCGTGACTCATCAATAAATTGCTCCAATGCACGGATTCGTTCTGCCTCCTCATTCTTCTTTCTCTGGCGGCTTCTGTAGGTATCCTTGTCTGCTGGGAATGTGTGTAGCCACGGAACCGCCCCATAGCCTCTTGTTCGACCACCGTGTTCGGGATTCTCTAGGGCATATGTCAATTCATCCTTCTCTCTGTTGGGCTTGAAAACACCACTATCAGCTTCTTCCCTAGCACGAGCTAGTCTCTGTGTTGCTCTCTTAATTTTTTGGCTGAAAATTAGTTTGCCAGTGTCTGGGTCTAGGCTCCCCCCATGAGCGTAGAACCAATTCTTCGCGCGTTGAGGCCAGTTCTTCTCTATTGTTTCAGGTATGATTCCCTTGGCAGTAATCTCTACTTCTAGGTTCTGCCACTTGGGAATAGCACTCCTATAACCACCTGATCCCATGCGATGATGGTATTGCTTCTGTCGGGCATTCTGCCAATTCCTCATCACACGTTCCTCACTGTCTTGAGATGTCTTGTATTCTACGAAGGCATCCCAATGGGACTCCAACTTGACAAACGCCTTAGCATTGAAATCCGGCGTAGCATTCTTCAAGATAAACTTTTTATACAATGTCTTCTTCCAACTCTGGAACAATGTTGCCATCTTCTTCATTGTCCAATCCCTCACTAGCTCCTTCAAAGCATCATCTGCTTGTAATGTGAAATGCTGAGTGATATCTCTCCAAGCTAGGTTCTTGTCACGATCAGATACAAAACTAACATTAGGAGCGGATATCTTCTGCCTCCATTCACGAGCACTAACTGGGATCCTATCCCTTACAATGAACCCACATTGATTGACATATGTCTAAGCATGTGGTCCCAATGATTTGCCGGTGACGGTGTTGAATTCTGATATTATGAAACGGCCCTCTAATGGCTTTTTTAGCCGTCGGACTTTCCTACTTTTGTCGGTGGTTGATGTAGATCTAGATACCGGCTACATGAGTAGAAACACAACGATTAACAACAAATATACATACGCATGCATCTATAAGATATGATAGATAATCGAATATACCTTGCTAGTATTTTCTTGCGCGACAATTTGTTGATCTTCAACCACCGGCATATTCAGGATATCCTCATAATCAGCAAAGTACTGACTCGTGTCATCTACATCCATATTGGTGCCGGTGTTGATAATATCCGCCATTATATCATTATCCGGAGCAGCCATTTGTATCTTCAAGATAACACATAGATAGAATTACTATGGTACATAACATAAGTACATGTGATAACACATATAGAATTACTAAATCCAATTAAATATAATAACACATAATATTTCATAAGGATAAACAATAATAAGGTATAAGCTTTGGAATCGAATCAAAAACACTTTCGATTCAAAAACATGGAAATAAGTACATGTATATATATACACATAGAATGATACAATATATTTTCTCTCTCTCAACACATAGAAATAAGTGCATATGTCTATATCTCTAGATATGCATGTGATAACACATAGAATGTCTCTCTAGATACAATTTTCTCTCTCTCTCAACACATGAAAATAAGTACATGTATATATACATATAAAAATAATTAAGTACATATGTATACATATAGAATAATCTCTCTCTAGATATATATAGAGAGATAGAATATATAATTACTAAATCCAATTAAATAAATCTAACATGAAATTAGATAAACTAGTAATAGATAATACATTTTAATCTAAAATATATCAAAAACTATAATAAAAAACTATCTAAAAAAACTATCTACATAAAGTACTAATTAAATTTTAATACATTTAAATCTATCATATATCAAAAACTATCTAAAAAACTAACAATAAACTACTAATTAAATTTTAATACATTTTAATCTAACATACAGCCGAGACTTTGTAAAAAAATCTAAAAAACATGGCCGATCGAGAGCAGCAGATCACGAGAGTTCAACGGAGGGTATACGGTGGCTGCAAGGAAGCGTCCATGACGGAGGTGGGGTGTGGTGCGTGCGGCGGAGACGGATGCGGCGCGATGCTGGTCGGGAGAATGGCGCGGGTCGGGGGGGTAGAGACGACGACGGCACGGATGACGCAGAGACGAGCTCGACGACGGCGGATGGCGCGGCGGGCAAGGGCAATGAGCGATTTGGAGGCGAGATCGAAGATGAACAGAACAGACGTTCGATATATATAGGCCGGGACCCTTTAGCCCCGGCTGGTAACACCAGCCGGGACTAAAGGACATTTAGTCCCGGCTGGTAAGACCAACCAGGACTAAAGAGTGGGACATTTAGTCCCGGTTGGTCTTACAAGCCGGGACTAAAGGTATTTTTGGGCGGGCACCGAAATTGCCGCCCACCCTTTAGTCCTGGTTCTTGGCCTGGGCCGGGACTGAAGGCCTGAAAATTTTGGCAACCCGCCAACGTAATTGGAAAGGCCTGGGATTTTGATTTTGTTTAATGCTAGGTTAATCAATTAATTCCATAGCAACTTCAATACTTTGCAATATTTATTTTAAAAAATACTATTGATTAACTAATTATTTATTGTAAATAGGAAAATTTTGTAACCTAAAGTTTTTAATTTCTTTTATGAATATAGAATATAAATGTTACTAATACTAAGTATTTTGTTAATGCAAAAATATATTTGTAACTAAAATTTAATAAAACTAATATTATTCGATAGGAAATTTATTATCACATTATTGTAACGTCAATGTTTCAAATTTTTCTCGGTTTTTTACCAAAATTGACAAGAAATTTTTGTTGAACCTATAAAAATAAAGAAAATATAGTATTTTTTGTTCTACAACTTTTTCAAATGAAAAAATGACCTATATAAGGATTGTAGATATTGATGAGCTGAACAAACTTGGTATTCAAAACTTTTCAATTTTAGACAATTTGGGGTTTCGAAAACTAGTTTGTAGGCGTCGAAATTTAAAAATCACAAATTTGAACCGTCCAAACTTTCTCAAATGGAAAGTTAACCAAAACAACAATTCTAGATCTTTTTGAGTTTAACAAACTTGGTATTCAAAACTTTTCAATTTGAAGTCATTTAGAGTTCATAATACTAGAGTCAAAGTGTTGTTTTTCATTTGACCAAATTTGACTTGGTCAAACTTGCTCAAATGAGACACTAACTGACCTCAGATGAAAAAACTATGAATACCAAGTTTGATCATCTCAGCAAGGTCTACAATTGTTACATAGCTCATTTTCCCATTTGAGAAATTTTTATCAAACACTAGTCACAACTTCTTGAATCTCATATAGACTTTCTAAAACTATGTCACACACTTGTGAAATTTGAACTACAGTTTGTTCAAGATTTCTCAAATGAAAAAATGGCCTATATAAGGACTGTAGATATTGATGAGATGAACAAACTTGGTATTCAAAACTTTTCAATTTTAGACAATCTGGGGTTCCGAAAACTAGTTTGTAGGCGTCGAAATTTAAAAATCACAAATTTGAACCGTCCAAACTTTCTCAAATGGAAAATTGACCAAAACAACAATTGTAGATCTTTTTGAGTTTAACAAACTTGGTATTCAAAACTTTTCAATTTGAAGTCATTTAGAGTTCATAATACTAGAGTCAAAATGTTGTTTTTTCATTTGACCAAATTTGACTTGGTCAAACTTGCTCAAATGAGACACTAAATGACCTCAGATGAAAAAACTCTGAATACCAAGTTTGATCATCTCAGCAAGATCTACAATTGTGAAGTCATAACATATTACATAATATCCGTCTCTAAAACATAATATATTAAACATGCATCGTTGTATCATGCAGGCACAACAGTGAATTTCTTCTTGACGTATGACCCTGGGTTATGATCTTGTCGTAACCATGGAGTGTCTTCATCATTTAACATGATGCTTGGATCTTTCTTCACTATGAAGGGTGGAATTCGGACATTTCTTTCGTAATCTTTGACATGTCTGACTTGTCTTCAATTCCCACTATATTTATTTTCCCAGAAAGAATTATGTGGCGCTTTGGCTCATTGATCATTGAGTTGATGTCTTCGTTTTTTCCTCTCTTTGATTTTGTAGACATGTCTTTCACATAGAACACCTGACTCACATCGGCAGCAAGGACGAATGGTTCCTCTTTGTACCCAATATTGTTGAGGTCCACTGTTGTCATTCCATACTCTTTGTCGACTGTTACCCCTCCTCCAGTCAGCTTCACCCATTGGCACCGGAACAAAGGGACTTTAAAATTAGGTGCGTAGTCTAGTTCCCATATCTCTTCTATGCGGCCATAATATGTTTGTATATTCCCATTTGGATCTATGCCGTCTATGCGAACACCACTATTTTGATTGGTGCTCCTTTTATCTTGGGCAACTGTGTAAAATGTATTCCCATTTATCTCGTACCCTTGGTACATGAGGATATGCCACGATGGCTGCCTAGCCAACAAATACAGTTGCTCATCAATATTGTCATCGCCTTGACATTCTTTTCGCAACCAACCACTGAAACTTTCCATGTGCTGACGCCTAATCCAAGCTTCAGTCTTCCCTGGAAACTTGGATCGTAAAAACTCCTTATGTATCTCGATGTACGGATGCACCAATGACGAGTTCTGAAGAACTGTGTAGTGTGCTTTATTGAAATAATCGTCTTCCATGCCGATATATGTTTTCTTCCCTAAAGTTCCTTTACCACTAAGTCTCCCCTCGTGTCGTGATTCGGGAACGCTAATCGGGGCAAGGTCAGGAATAAAGTCAACATAGAACTCAATGACCTCCTCTGTTCCATAGCCCTGGGCGATGCTTCCTTCAGGCTTAGAACATACTTTCACATATTTCTTCAAGACTCCCATAAACCTCTCGAAGGGGAACATGTTATGTAAGAACATAGGTCCAAGAATACTAATCTCCTTCACCAAATGAACTAGGAGGTGTGTCATGATATTAAAGAAGGATGGAGGGAACACCAACTCAAAGCTGACAAGACATTGAACCACATCATTCTGTATAGTAGCTAGTTCCACTTGATTGATTGCCTTCTGAGAAATTGCATTGAGGAATGCACATAGCTTCACGGTGGCTAGACGTACATGTGGAGGTAGAATTCATCTTAAAGCAACTGGAAGCAATTGCGTCATAAGCACGTGGTAGTCGTGGGACTTTAAGTTTATGAATTTCTTATCTGGCACATTTATTATACCCTTTATATTGGAGGAGAATCCCGATGGGACCTTGATGCTGCTTAGACATTCGAACATGCTGTCCATCTCTTCTTTGCTAAGCGTGTAGCTAGCAGGACTTAAGTAATAACGTCCATCATCTGTCTTCTCTGGATGAAGGTTGTCTCATTCTTTCATGCCCTGCAAGTCCTGGCGTGCTTCAAGTGAATCCTTTGGCTTCCCGTACACACCCATGAATCCTAACAGGTTCACACAAAGATTCTTTGTCAGGTGCATCACATCGATTGCGTTGCGGACCTCTAGGACTTGCCAATAGGGTAGCTCCCAAAAGATGGACTTCTTCTTCCACATGGGTGTGTGTCCCTTAGCATCTTTGGGAACAGATTCACTGCCTTATCCCTTTCCAAATACTACTTTCACATCTTTGACCATTGCGAGTACATCTTCCCCGGTTCGGTTATGAGGCTTCTTCCGGTGGTCTGGCTTACCTTTAAAATGCTTCCCTTTCTTTCTTACTTGGTGATTCAAAGGAAGGAATCGACGATGGCCAAGGTACACGACCTTTCGACATCTTTTCAAATATATACTGTCAAGGTCATCAAAACAATGTGTGCATGCATTATATCCTTTGTTTGTCTGACCTGAAAGATTACTTAAAGCAGGCCAATCATTGATTGTTACGAACAACATTGCTCGTAGGTCAAAGTGTTCTTGTTTGTACTCATCCCAGACATGTACACTTGGTTTGTTCCATAAAACTAGAAGTTCTTCAATTAATGGCTTCAGATAGACATCAATATCGTTGCCAGGTTGCCTCAGACCTTGGATGAGGATCGGCATCATAATGAACTTCCGCTTCATGCATAACCATGGAGGAAGGTTGTAGATACATAGAGTAACTGGCCAAGTGCTATGACTAGTGCTCTGCTCTCCAAACAGATTCATACCATCTGTACTTAAAGGCGAACCTTAAGTTTCTAGCCTCATTTGCAAACTCTGGAAATTCCCTGTCTATCGCTCTCCACTGGGACCCATCAGCTGGGTGTCTCAGCATATTGTCTACCTTATGGTCTTCTTTATACCACCGCAACAACTTTGCATGGTCTTTATTTCTAAACAAACGTTTTAAGCGTGGTATTATAGGAGCATACCACATAACCTTGGCAGGGATTTTCTTTCTAGGACGTTGTTCACCCTCGACGTCACCAGGATCATCGCGCCTGATCTTATACCGCGATGCTTTACATACCGGGCATTCATCCAAATTCTCGTATTCATTGCCATGGTAGAGGATGCAGTCATTAGGACATGCATGTATCTTCTGGATTTTTAATCCCAAAGGGCAGACAACCTTTTTTGCTTCGTACGTAGTGGTGGGCAATTCATTTGGCTTCGAAAGCATCTTCTTTATGAGGTTCAATAAATTCCCAAATGCCTTGTCGGATACACCATTCTTTGCCTTCCACTGTAGCAATTCCAGTGTTGTACCCATCTTTTTTTGCCCCTCTTCGGTCGTCGGGTATAGCAACTTCCTATGATCCTCAAGCATGCGCTCGAACTTAACTTTCTCTTTTTCACTTTCCCATTCTTGTTGTGCATCACGAATGGCGTCGCCAAGAGCATCACCGAGATCATCTTCTACCGCTACCTCTTCTTCATCTCCCCCCATTGTAGTATCATCAAAGGCACCATACTGAGCAATAATGTCATCAATGTCTAAATCTTCTCCTTCACCTTCTACCATCATGACCCCGCTTTCTCCATGCGTAGTCCAACATATATAGTTTGACATGAAACATGACTTAAGCAAATGTGAATAAAGACTCATTGAGCTTAAATATTCCTTTAAATTCTTACATAGGGCACATGGACAACACATGAAACCATCCCGCTTATTTGGCTCGGCCACACCTAAGAAATAGTGCAAGCCCTCAATAAAGTCTTGGGAGCGGCGATCGGCATTGTACATCCAATGGCGTGACATAATCTGTATTACACGACAAATTATGAAAACCTTAAACATAATTAAGTATTTTATTACACAACATAGATGACACACACACGGTTGATTAATTAACTAAGCCTGACTACAACGTAAGCAATCCCAACTGTCACTAAACAAACTAAAACTACAATGCACTTCAAGTAATATAATTATTTCGTGATAAACGCAATTAATTAAAGCAGACAAATCATTCTTTCCGTTGAATATCAATAAGCTTCTCCTGGCATGGCTCATCGCCTCATCGCCAGTTGAAATTAAATTGCGTATGTAGCATAATCTTCCTCCCAAGTACCAACCATCGCATCCATTGCCCTCCCAATGAAATTGAAGCCAAAAATATTTAGTCAAAAATATTCAAGAAAAGCAGTCAATTAGCCATAATAATCAAATGCGTAAGAAACTCACATCGCGATCCGGGCACTTGTAGAAAACACGACCCTTGTTGGGTCCTGTCTCTTGACTCGGTACTCCATCACAATCTTACGCTTACACTTGCCGCAGATAATGAGAGAGGGAGTTCGGCCTCGATCAAGCCAAGAACCGAACGAGAGGCCGAGGATCCGTACCAGCTTGTCATCTACTTTCTATACTTATTTTTGCAAACCATGTAAATTTCACATTTTCTAAAATAATATATTTAAACAAAACTAAAATTATTTATTTATCTAACTAAACCATGAAATATGTACTATGTATAATAGTAAAATACCAAACTATCAAGTGATTTTACTATTGTAAATCATCATGCGATTTTGAGCTAAAAATGACATAGAAATCACATAGCTCAAAAACGTGTTTCAATAAATAACCATCCGTACTAGTTGACATTGCTTACGTGATCATCTCGGCGAGCATTTCTCCACCGGACGGCACCGTACTTGGCCAAGGAAGAGCTCTAATTCTACGAGGAAGGGAACACGGTCTTCCACGACCGTTGTCGCTCTCCCTCATAGAATCAAAGCTCCTCCTTGACGTCCGTTACCGCTCGGTAGAGAAAATGCTCGCCGAGATGATCACGGTCCGCAAGTTCAACTAGTATGGATTTTCTACAATTTTCTAACTATTTTCTAAGTTTTTCATTTCATGGAAAAATTAATTCTAAGATCACGTAAGCCGCCGGGGACGAGGATGGCGCGTGCTCCAGCGAGGACGAGCGAGGCGTGATTTTGATGAACTAATTTAACTTTTGTTTGTCCAAACATATATGCAAATCATCATGTGATTTTGAGCTAAAAATGACATAGAAATCACATAGCTCAAAAACATGTTTAAATAAATAACCATCCGTACTAGTTGACCTTGCTTACGTGATCATCTCGGCGAGCATTTCTCCATCGGACGGCACCGTACTTGGCCAAGGAAGAGCTCCGATTCTACGAGGAAGGGAACACGGTCTTCCACGACCGTTGTCGCTCTCCCTCGTAGAATCAAAGCTCCTCCTTGACGTCCGTTACCGCTCGGCAGAGAAAATGCTCGCCGAGATGATCACGGTCCGCAAGTTCAACTAGTACGGATTTTCTACAATTTTCTAACTATTTTCTAAGTTTTTCATTTCATGGAAAAATTAATTCTAAGATCACGTAAGCCGCCGGGGACAAGGATGGCGCGTGCTCCAGCGAGGACGAGCGAGGCGTGATTTTGATGAACTAATTTAACTTTTGTTTATCCAAACATATATGCAAATCATCATGTGATTTTGAGCTAAAAATGACATATAAAATCATAATAAAGTCCAACATATAAAGTTACATATGCATCTACATCGCAAAATGAGATAAGCTATTGATAAAACATAAGAGGATTAAGTTTGTTACCTCCAAAATCGAAGAGCAACACCAATGGAGAGGGAGAGAGCAAGAACAACAGCAAGCTGAAGAACAGAGGCAGTGAGTTTGAATGGAATGGCTCGGGCTCGGGGAGAAAGAAATGAGCCGTTGTATAGGCCCGCATAATTAGTCCCGGTTAGGTGGCCAAACCGGGACTAAAGATTAATATTTATTCCCAGGGTATTACCCAAACCGGGACTAAAACCTTTAGTCCCGACTGGTATTACCAACCGGGACTAGTATTACCAACCGGGACTAAAGGTCCCTGCCACGCGGACGATCATTGGGCAGGGACCTTTAGTCCCGGTTGGTATTACGAACCGGGACTAAAGGGTCCTTTAGTCCCGGCGGCAAAAAATGCCAAGACTAGTGACAAATTGGGACATCGTTCTAAAGTCTGTTCTCTAGTAGTGTTTGGAACAAAAAGGCAACTTCAACTCTTCAAATAAAGTCCATCCTATTGAACTGCGGTGTGGTTGCTTGTGTCGTTTGGAAAAAAAAGGCAACTTCAACTGTGCGCTATGCCTGAATCGGCTGTTTAGCCGATATCGAGTGCTCTCACGAGCAGTTTATATCACGAGATCATTGAAGTAGAGATAAGTTGAAAGATATGTTAGCCCTATGATCTTATTATTGTATTACGACCTGTATAATTCTGCCTCATGCCCCACTGATATTAGTAATGAGTTAGGGTCGTCGAATCTATTGTTGTTTCTACGGCCTGCATGATTCTGCCTCATACCCCACTGGTCATGGCGATAGATGAGATCTAACATGTTCATTAGATTTATCTTTATTAGATAGTTAAGTGGTGTTGAATTGTTTCTTTATATAAACAGGAGTTCCGTTACTTGTAATCATTGACTCGGCATAAACCGACCATTGGATCTTATATTTTTCTATGGTATATTTTTTAACTCTTATATTTTTTGATCATCTCAGTTATACGGTTAATACTATTGGATCTTATATTTTTCTATGGTATATTTTTGAACTCTTATATTGAACTATGTTTACTTCCTATTATGCGTGATATCAAAAGATAATTTGAGTGGCGACTTTGAAACCTCTTTTATTCCAAGACAACATAAATAGCTATTTCTTGAGAATGGTACGCGTTAGTAGTAGATAAACAATAAGAGTAGTTCTAGATTATTTAAAATTTGTATAATGGTAGTGTTGGTTAATTTCAGCAATCTTCTCTGACTAACTAAGGTAGTAATAGGCCCTGGGAATTAATATGGAGACTTTATTCTTTTTTTAATCTAAAATCAGATTCTTGAACCCACTATCTAGAGTTCACATTCTCATAATCTCTAGGAGAACTTTGATCACTCCGCTGCTTGATCCTAGAATAAAAGGAAACGAGCTCAGTTCGCATGGGTTAGGTATTGGCCGAGGTGACTGAAAACACGCATGTGGTTAACCTTGAGAAGAATAGTGGCACCAGATCCCAAGGCAATTCTGAATCTCATGTTATTCCCAAGAGATTTGCCACGGTCTCTTGGTTTAGGGCGTAGCCAGTTGCTAGCTATTTGGTGCCAACTCATCAACATAGGTTCCACTTATAAGATTTTTTTATTTTGCATCTTCTCTCTCCTCAATGCGTGGAGCCCACTGTTAATTGAGTCTACAATTGAGAAAGGAGAGCGGCATAGGCAAACTTGCGTGCTTGCATGATTTCGTCCTTGGTTCTCACACTTCGAATCCTAATCAGCTAGCTATGTCGCTCACTGTTGGGGACGGCCTTAATTACCGCCTCAACAATCCATCACACCAGAAACGTGCAGTGGCAGCCTTACCATCGATACACCTAGTTACTCCAATAATAGTGGCCTCGCATTTCGTTGTACCATGGCCCCCGACGGGCGGCTAGTAGAACTAGAAACGAGCTGCAGCATGAAGGGAGTGGTGGCGGTTCTTCTCTAATTAACTTAAGTTAGAGAGATACTTGTGTCACTGATGGCGACCGGTCTAATTAGAATTAGACCCACTTGCCAGTGACTGTGACACGAGTCCCTCTAATTTCAGTTAGAGGAGGCTCATATTAGACGAGGAAGTAGGGGCGACGCCTAGGTGAGTAGTCGCAAACTCGCAACTAGGATTGGGTTGATGTGAACCTTGTAGTCGCCCTCAATCATAATTCATCTTTGCAGGGGATGGAGTGGACTTGTGGAAGAATTTCTACAGGCGCCCTTGGCTCTTCAGGCTCCAAAGCGTTGTTGCTAGCTCCGTCTAGTGCTCTCCTCTTTATTATAGATGCAGTCAGTACGATCCGATCCTTTTCGATCTGCTCGGAACTACAAAGTGTAGTGTACACTGTACAGACGCAGCGCAACGGTCGCAGCAGCCAGCCTTATCTTGGAAGGAATATAATCAGACAACTCCCCCCTCAGCTCAGTACCTGATCGATGACCCTTATCTCCTACAGGCCGGCCAACAAGACCATGCTGCTATGTTCTTCTTCACATGCACGTATATTCGATATGCCTGCCCAGCTGCCCCCGCCCACGCACAAGAGCAATATTGCCCTGCCTCTGCCTGCCTGCCAGCTGTGCATGCACGAGTCAACCTTGCAATGTGAACAACTGCATGCAAATCCCTTCACTGGATGCTCATCTCTAGAAAGGAAAGGAAAGGAAAGGAATGATCTGCTGCTTTTCCTTGTCAAAGGCCAATATTCCTTCATGTTGTGTCAAACACGCTGCTGCCCCCTGGCAAAGTCGTCGTCGCTCCAGCCCTGCCGCCCTGGGCCTGATCTGATGACGGCTCCTTCTCCTTGTTATAAATACATGCCCAGGCATGCAATGGAGAGCACCAGCAATGCACAAGAAGCACGACGAGCAGCAGGCAGAAGGTCGAGAGGCCTCGCATGGAAGTAAGAGGCCATCTTTGATAGCCAGGAATGGTTTGCCTGTAACGTCTGACTCTGAGCGCTCCTGGTCTGACTCTGCATGCTGCCATGGCATGCAATTAGGGGGGCGGTGCTTCTACAGTTCTACGGGCAAACCATTCCTGGCTGCTGAGTGCCTCTTACGCTGTCCCATGTCAGGCCTGCTCTTCTCTAGCTTTATCTTGGGGCCAACAAAGACCCAAATTATATACCGAGGTATGTTTTGGAGTTGGCTAGAGGGTTTGAAAAAGTTATAAAAACCTTAAGTTATACATGTTAGGGACGGCATGTATGTACGCTTTTCGACCGTCTCGACGATAGGATAGGAACATGATGGTGGGGTTCATTATGCACGCTTCGGCAGATTTTTTTATCAACAATATCTTGTTTAAATATTTTATGCAGATATATAAAATAAGGGTCAGCCTATACATCTGGCGACAGATTTTGCAACCAGAAATCTGTGAACTTTTAGACAAATCAACAGCTAACACGTCACCAACAAAAAAACTGACAGATTTGCAATACAAAAAATCTGTCAGATTTGCAATACCCGTTTGCAATAGCACAGAGATCCAAAACCCAACAACAGTCAACCACTTCGTTCGCACAGGCTCCACACTGCCTCGCTCTGCACGCCGTACCTCCTCGTGGTGCCGCTGGGCCTCCTCGCTCTTCGGCTGCTGGCGCTCAAGAGCCTCAGCTCCTCCCACGCCCGTTCCCAGGGCCTCGGCCTCGGCATGCTCTGCACGCGGCGCGGGCACCGACGGCGGCGGCTACTACTCCATTGTGTCGGACGCCGACGAGCAGAAGGCCTCCGCTGTCCCGGACGCCGCCGCGGCTGCCGGAGCTCGGCCTGCTCGTGGTTGTGCTGACCGTGCCGAGCCGTCGGGAGCGGCGGGACATTGTACGGACAGCGACCAAGCTGTGCTGCAGCCTGCGACCAAGCGCGCGCATGACTTTCTCAACTAGCTGGAACCCCGGGCGTTGTTGCGCGGGCACAACAGAGCAAGCTGAAAAAGGCAAGTTGTATTATTAAATATTAACCTTGACCTATATCATCTAGTTGATGATGCTTGCCAAGTAAACTAAGACCATGTAGGATCTGTATCTATATAAGTAAATGACAATAAGAATTTCTTATCGCTGCATATAGATAAGAATCTCATATCGCTGCATATAGCTAATTCCCCTAAATTACAAAAGGCAGATGAGGGTTTTTCTTATTGCACTGGTAGTTATATTATGACCACATGCACCAAGTGAAGTCTGTTTCAATAAAGCCGGAAAGCAAGTAACTTCCTAGGATAGGAATGGAATATTACATGTCGTATCAAATATTCAAGGGCAACCTAAAAGCACAGACATCCTAGCCATGTCATTAAAAAGTAGAGTTAACTTTAAAGCACATAATTTTAGGCTAGCCATAATTGTATTTTTTTGTTGCACAGAAGGCATAAAGGTTCATTAGATTTGGATTTGCAATTAGCAGTGATGAATTTAAATTGATAGTGCGCTCTTAGGCTGACCAATGCATGAGCTGGGGACTAACCTTGAGTTCTCTATCATCTCACTTCTCCAAAGGCACAGTGAGTGCTGCATCAGAACACCCAAGGTTGTGGCAACCAGTTTTTGCAGTGAATTCGCATGCTCAAACATCTGAAATGCAGAACTAAACAATTTCATTCCCTTTGAGAGGTAGACCAAAGACCTCCATACCTGTTAGTCAAGGCAATAGATGAATCAGAGTCAATTGCAATGTTCAGAATAATGTAAGTGAGGGCTATCCATCAGACTCCTAACAAAAAAAAAAGGCATTTATCATTCCGAAATAGCACACATCATTGGCTATTATAGAAATGATGTTTAGCAAAACAGGTCTTGGCACCAGAAGAAAAGGACAGCATGTATATGTTATGAAACAATAGGGACATTATCTGAAGGAAATGAATTGGTTTCCTTCAGATGTATTACCTGCAGGTACATTGTATTAGGGAATGCATGCCCCTTAAGAATTACACATGTATCTGATATAGAATGCATACAGATAAAGGCATATGAACTTTCAAACAATATATGCTGCCTATTCTATCAGTCAATTTTTTTTTAATGTTACATATTTAGAAACAGTGAAGGGCGGGCCTGGTGCAAGCGGTAGAGTCTTACCGTCTGTGACCGGAAGGTCCCGGGTTCGAGTCGCAGTCTCCTCGCATTGCACAAAGCGAGAGTAAGGCTTGCCACTAACACTCCTTCCTGCACCCCCGATAGAGCGGGAGCTCTCTGCACTGGGTACGCCCTTTTTATGTATTTGTTTTCTTAAAAAAAATTCCACTACGGTTTATGGCATTATATTCTAACTTATATGACTTTTTGTATTATGAACAGAGGCTCTTTGCAAGCCTTGAGTCTGGCTGCAATGGATGCATATTCATTCAAATGCATAAAAGAGCAGAAGACCCTGGTCCAGTTGAGATTGTACAAAACATGATGTCATCTGCTGCTTCGACTCGCAAACATATGTCAAGGTTCAGATTTGGTGCTATTGCAGCCCATCTTCCCTTGTCATCGTTAATTCTCATTTTTAAAGATGCTGTTTTTCTTTGATGATACAGATTATTGAGATGCTTTTGCACTTATAAACTACCCATCTGAATGCATACTAGATTTATTCTGCGAGTTTTGCCTGCTGAGGTGGCACGCTATGCATCCGAAGAGGAAATAACAAAGGCAATTAGTCCCCTTGTTGAAAAATACTTCCCAAAAGAATGCCCTTTCAGGCCATAAGGCAAGTTGCCTACCTCATTGCTTCATCATTTTCTTGGAATCCTTTTGTTAGGGACGAATGGTGGCGGTGACATTTGAAACATTTGTTGTCTGAGTTTTTCCTACAGCGCCTCACACAAGTGTCTTTATTACTTTGTTGAAGTCCTAGAATTAATATAGGAACATTATTTCAAATGCCATTATCTTTTTACTCAGAAGAAGTTTTGGCTCTCTACTTGAAATAATGATGTCTAATACTTTTGTTTCATGTCCTACCATTAAATGTTCTGTTCATTGTATTAAAAAGATCGTAGGGTTTTTTCGGGTAGGCTAAGATGGATTTGGATTTTGAATGATATATAGTTTATCCCATGGTAGCCAGGTCTGAAGTTTGCAAAAAGACTATTTTACTTTTCTTGGTACTGACTATTAATTTTTGTGGAGGTTGTGTGTTAGATCATATATGTTCGTGTTATGAATGGATTAGGTACAGTTTTGATTTTGCGATGACAGTGCTACTCTTAGATAAGTTTGATTTAGTTCAGTGAATCAGTTTATAAGTGTCATGCTCCTTAATATGAATCACCCGCAATTATACTCCTGTGTTTTCTCATCCAAGGAAGTGTGTGAAACATAACCAGACAAACTATAACGTCCATACATATATTCTGAACAAGTATTTTGTTCTCTTTGTTCATTACCTGGAATTGGACATGGTTTCTAACTCGGAACTTTAATCATACAGTTTGCAGTGTTATATGAAGCAAGGTCAAACACAGGAATTGATAGAATGAAAATCATAAATGCAGTAGCGAAATCTGTACCACAACCTCATAAAGTTGACCTGAGCAACCCAGACAAGACTATTGTTGTCCAGATTGCAAAGGTAAATGCTTTTATTTGTAATATGCTTGTGGACTGATACATTGTGCCTTTTTTCTAGTTATACCTGCTGTGGTGATGTGCATGTGGTAATAGAGGGAATAATGACTGAACATTTATTAAATAAAGAGAGAACATGTCAAACTCTGCAGTTACTTATTTTACTTCATGTTTCCTAATTAATTTTTGAATTTCAAATATTGCCTTCATATCCTTGTATAGCATAGTTTCTACAGCTCAGGTTTTATTTGAGTTTTGAAATTATTCTCTTGAAATAACTAATTCCATTATATTATTTGGGGTTTACAAACTCCCAAGGTATTTTTCCTGGTGCCCTTGTTTTATCTGTATATGTTGGTGGCATGAGGTTCAGAGTTAAGATCCTACTTGCCATTTCTACTCTATTCATATAAATTAGTCAATAATAGCAGGCTAAAGGGTTTAGTGACGTGCTTTTCCAGCTACTATAGAGCTGCTTTTCCATTCAGCAGATTATTAAAAGACAAAAGAAAAGAGCATCTTGCTTCCTGGCTGCTGCACACGCACATGACCATACCCACCGCAAAGTTGCTATCGCCTTGCAATTACTCTCCAGTGCAGCAAGCTCTGGCAGCCATGTAGGCTGAGACTCGCATTGTGCTCCTCCAAAAACCGTCCAAAACTGCTGGTAGCGATCATGCACATGTGCCCCAGCATCGATGCGCACCCATGTCCTAGAGGTACCCGCTGGGCACGACGTCCTGTTCTGCATCCCTGAGTTTGCACTGCACGGGCAGTGCGGAGCCCTTGCACTGCTGGGCCTGTGTGTGACTGGGCACATCATGCTCCACGAGCTGGCGTTGGTGCATGGCTGCAGGTTCATGTGAGGAGCTTGTCGAGCAGACAGCCAACGACGAGGCAGCGCTTGCCTGTGTCTGGAGGACCAGATTAGTGCTGCTAAAATAACATTGCTGCTAAGCTGATTAGCGCCGCAATTGCCTGCAATATCAGTAGTAGCTGCGTTAACGTCAATATACTGCATATCCTAGTGGCAACCCTCTAGAAACGCTATAGTGGTGCTATGGCCCGCTATTTGAAACCTTGAAATTAGTGAGTGAACTTTGTCCTTTTAGACTTGAGTTCGAAGGCATGATAAGCTCCAACCATTTTTCTCCAAATTTACATGACAGTTAAAGCTTTGGGACCAACACTATTACGCTTTTGAATTAGTTACTATGTCACATCTTATTTAGTTGTAGTGGCAACTAATTTTGGTCCCACATAGATCCCATTTAATGCACCCGCGTTGATCTGATTTAATTGATAGCACAATCTGTTGTGCATGTGGTAACCATTCCTGTGGTATTTATACAATGCCTAGTAGATAGGGGAACTCATCCTCTACCTTATGTTCCTTTTCTCCTCATGGTTGCTTTAGAATTGCCACATTAGTGTGATGTGTACCCATTCTTACTTGAAATGTTGACTCGCAGGATGCTTTAGTTTGTCATTTAGAAATGACCAAATGTTGCTCCTGGATGTTTATGAAGGCAGCAATCTGCACTGTCACTTATATAGCGCATTTGTAGGTGCTGGACATGTGTGCCTCTGGCAAGTAAAAATGATAGATGCATCACTACAAGCAAATGATCAAATTTTAATACAGATTGACTAACTTGTATGTTCCTAAGTGTCCCAAGGTCACTTGGTACATCATGCTTTTATGTTTTATCCCATTATTAGTATTTTCCTGCTTTCTGTTCTGTGTGTTTCATCCTGTCATATCATTATGTTAGCATGAATTTTCATAAAGCTGAGTGCAAGTTCTGATGGGCTATCATTGTTTGACACTCGAGCAGGCCACATGCATGATTGGAGTCGTGGAAAGGTACAAAGAGCTCTCAAAGTTCAACCTAAGGCAGCTGACTTCACCGGAGTCGGAGAAGTAGCCTTTGGGCCGGTGACAAAATCTTCCAGGCTACACGTGGACCAACTTAAATCAGCTGCAGCGACTTTAGGTGGTTAGGCGCTAGCGAATTAAGTTATGACCGGCTGAACCTCACTTTCTGAAAGATTCAGATGTACCAATTTTTAATGCTTCATTCATATAGGTCAAGATATAGAGGCATACGATGATGCGTTTGCTACCACTAGTGGTGAGTGGTTGGTTGCTAGTCGATTCATCTTCATGCTTACCTGGTTAGAGTTATGAAATTTTTGAGGCTATATAGAAAGATCAGACGATCTTCATGCTTGCCTGAACAATTTTATAGCTTGAATAAATTTTTCTGCAAGGTTCTCTAATCTCTATGCATGGGACCTGGAATTCAAGGAAAATGAGGATCTGCCATTTTCTTTGATCCAAACTTAGGAAGAAGTTTCTGCTATTTCTTTTATCTGTTTGTGACAGAAAAAATGTCAATCCTTTCGGTGGGTTTTTGTTCTTGTTTCCTCAAAAAAAAGTCAAGGATTGACAGGTAGAAGGATGACCGTGCTGCCGCCGGATGGATTTGGCCCGCACGGAGAGTCAAAAGCGTCAAGAAGCTCCGACCCGCCAGCTGAAACCTACCACCTGTACTGTACCAGTTCAACGGCGGCTGCCGGCTGGGATGGGATTGATGGCCGGCAGATGTTCTGGTCCATGTGGTTGTTAATTAGGCAGCCAGCAACGTTGCTTGCTGGGTCCATTTGCTTCCTTCCAGGCTTCCAGCGTTGCAAAGGTCAGCCGGCGCAGCACGCCGAGATTGGTTGGCAAGAGGAGAACGCGTGATTCATTAAGTGAAAGACGCTAACCGAATAGTTAGAGATGCCGCAAGTAAAGATCATAGAGCCTAATTGACTGCAAGTTGAATAAGCAGAGCTTGAGAACAAAGGATGGATGGATGAATCTCCTCTGCGTCGTGGAGGCGGTCGTCTACCTGGGCTCAAAGTCAGACTTCACAAACAACAGGCCCGACCGCCCGAAATAATAAACTGGATTGGATGCAGCTAACAGTGTTTCATTCAAGGACAATTAAGGCGTATTTTATTTACAACAAGACATCAGAATTTTGTATGTTTTGATCAAATACTTAGCGGCACTATCGACGTGGGAAGGCTGAGAGATATATTGTTTGGTCTCCAAACATGCCAATTCGTAGCGTTGCCACTTGTTGATAAATTCTCAAATAATTTCTACTCACATGTGACTGGTGGATAATTGGCATGATTCTTTTTTACTCCCCTCCGTTCCAAATTATAAGTCGCTTTCGTTTGTTGGTACATCCATTTTACTATACATCTAAATAAATAATATGTCTACGTACATAGCAAAATGGATAAACCAAAAAAAAGTCAAGGTGACTTATAATTTATAATTTGGAATGGATGGAGTACTTCTGATATATGCCCACTGATTTATTGGTTTTGATCTTGTTGCTAAAAAATACATGGAAGTTCAATGATGCTTGATTTGGCTATTGTCATGATGAGTAGTTTTATCTATCTCAGGCTACAAATTTTAGATGGTATATTTCACTTAGTGAGTCACCTTTTTGTAGCATTGATTTCTCATCGATGTCAACCTGAAATTCCTATGGTCATAGCATATATTTACATGTTTACTGGAAAATGTCCCCTTCTTTTGCATACAGTGATGAATGAAAAGTCACAAAATAACTAAATAAGAGTAATCATGATACATGAACGGCAGCCATTGTGCTGATAATTGTTTCAACTTTTATACACTCAAAAAGCTTTATTGTTCGGTAGTGATTAATTGCAGCCATTCCGGCTACAGCTGCAAGCCAATTGTACTACCATCTACATGTTTTGCTTGTGGAAATGTAGGCGTGTGTATAAATGTCCATGCAGCCCGAGGCACGACGGCACTGCACGAAGCCCGCTTTTTTAGCCCGACACGAGCACGGCCCGGTACAGCAGGCCATGCCTAGGCCGTACCCCAGGCCCGTGGGCTGGCATGGCACGACCCGGCTTTTTAGGGTCGGCCCAACAGCCCCTCTCCCCCACGGCCCAAGGCGACAGCCTAGCTGCTCTCCGCCTCCCCCTTCGTATATAAGCGGCGCCGGCTCCCTCTCCCTTCCCTCACCAAACCCTAAATCATTCGATCATCTCATTCCCCACCTAGGCACCCCGTGCCGCTCCGCCCTCTCGAGTCGCTCTCGCTCTCGCCTCGCCGTCTCTGGTGACCTCGATTCGATCCGCCTGCCGCCGTCGAGCCGCTCCCTTCTCCTCCTCCCAGATACCCTCCCTCTCTTCCGTCTCCCTCTCCCTCTCTCCCCTCGACCCCTCTAGATCTTGGTGATTATGTGAGTTCTTATTATTGTCTTCCCTCCGCCGCCGCTCGTCGTCCTTGCTAACGGTGTGTCATCTTCTCTTGGGGGCCGTCGTCTTCTTCGGCACCTAGCTCCAGTTATGAGGTAAACCCTAACCCTAACCCTAACCCTCTTCTTCTATCTTGATCTGTCTGACTATTTCTGATTCTGTCTGTTCCTCTTCCTCCTTCATCTCTTTGCGCAGGTCGGTAGCCGATGCTTCGTCCTCTAGCTGTGGCATAGAGCGAGCAAGGCGACCACTCGCACCGTTGAGGAACGGGGCTGGAGAGGCCATGGCTGAAGATGATGGCGTCCTTCCGCCAGGCTGCCCCCGAGGGCGAGAACTACGACGACACCCGTGACGACGCTGCTACGTTGTTCAGTATCGATCTCGGAGAAGGCTATGCTCTGATCGATCTGGACGGCGCTGGTGGTGAAGGGGCAACGACGATCGGGACCACAATCGGCTCCACCACTCTACTACTCCATCTCGCTGGTCGGTACTGGTACCTCTGTTGGTAAGCGTAAATCACTGTGTGTGGCTGATTTTGATGAGATCTATGAGACTATGAATGGAGTTAAGATTTGCACTAAAGCTACAGTAAAATGTGTAAGAGTACTTTGTCTCGCTAGATCTAGGGGTGTCTTTGGTACATCTAGAGGTGTGATCTCAGAACTATAATCAGATCTGCTTTTTACGTGAGACTTAAGACTTTTGAACATGTTTAGGACTTAATTAAGAGATGTGCTGCACTCTTTGTCTCTTCTAGGATTTCTCATAAGGATGAGTTTACCTAAAAAGGTTTTTAATGAGGCAGCATTGCACAAACAGCTTAGTTATCTTAATTGTCTCTCTTGTGTCTTTTGTTTTGTTGGATTTGGTCATTTGAAGTTGAGTTCAGTTTTGATTTGTGAATGTGAAATTTAATAAGTGGTGCGATTGAGTGATTGTGAATGTGAACTTAGAAGTTGTAATCTGTGAACTTAGAACTTATAATCTATGCTTGTGATCCGATTGAGAATGTCATATTTGCTAAGTGTTTTATGAGATGAATTTTTAAGGTGATTTAAGGGGACGGGCTATGGGTCGGCACGGCCCTTGAGATTGGTGGCCGTGCTCAACGGGCCAGCACGACTGCCCGACTATCGCCCATAGGGCCGTGCCTAGGCCAGAGAGCAGGCACGATGCACGATTCGGCAAGCCCCGAGCAGCCAGCGTGCGTCGTGGTTGGCCCGAACCCCAATGGGGGGGGCTGGCCGATGGCCATATATATAGGTGTGTGTTAAGTTATTGGAGCCTGCTGTCTCTTTTGCTTTTAGCTGATAGCTAAATAATAAAAGTCACTTGTTTTGCACTTGCATTTAGTGCTTCTACTTGGACGAGAGGCGTGGGCTGATTTTCGTGCTGGTGATGGTGGTTATGCTGCCTGTTACATACTGTTGTAGCAAAGGTATGGTTTAATGAAATTTTCACTTCTGTTTTTTTTTATTTGGCCATATTGCTCAATGGAAAGAACTCTTCTATTGTTCCTGAAATTGCTCACTAGTCAGTAAATTAAAAAAAATCAGACAGCAGATCGCATAGGAACTTCTGGATATCCATACCCATCTGGTCTTTGGCTCCTAGGGGCTCTTGTCGCTACATCAACACAGGAAGGAATTCAGTGCCGCTCACAAGAAATTTTGCAAGCTTAGGGCCATATGTTCCGCCTCAAGGCAGGCAGGAGGTCGACGTCGCTAACTGATTTTAGATGCCTTAATTATTTTTTTTTGAGCAAGAATGAGGGAGTGTTGTATAAGAAATCTGAGCGTCCTGATGCACTATATAGTATTTTGTATCCATACTATGCAAACATTTTATGAAAATAAAAGGTATTATGTATGAATCACTAAGATGTGAATATTCTGTTGGTCCTGATATTTGCATTTAAACAAATAAATTTCATTCAAGTTTCTTACTTCGAAATAATATATTTGACATGCAGTTACTTGCATATGTTTATTTTTTTTATTATGGTATATGCTCCATCCATTTTAGGCGGATGAGCATTATAGGGACCATGGGAACTTGTGTTGTGAAGAAATCATTTCTCTCGTTCCAATAATAATGATGTTAACCAGTGGGAAACAAAGGTAGCATTAACATTTTTAATTCATTGTAAGTCCATCGAAGATATAAAATCTATGGCCTATAACTATAGCATATTGTTTTTTTCTTTTCTCACACAACTATCACGAGTACTTTCAGCGTAGCATGGCTGACAAGATAGATATTGTTGAAGGGGAGTCTCGAGCGGACGGTATAACACCCGTTGTAACAACGCACGGGTACGATCCTAGCTAGGATAATGTTAGGATAATTCTTTTAGATTAATTTGGTCTAGTTATGACACTTTGTTTTTTGGATTAAATGACACTTTAACGTTGGTATTTAATTTTTACAGTATTATCTTATCTTACGATCCGTATGTTTTTAGATATTATTTTTTTTATAGTATGGTCCAATAACCGAACAACAACAATAAATCATATTCTTAGTTAAAAAGTGGTGCCGACAGATCTACAACACTATACTCGGTAGCCATATCTATTTATCAAGTGGGCTTTATATAGATACTATTCTTAGTTAAAAGGGGGTGCCTACATATCTATGACACTACACTTGATAGACCATCATGGGTACATCGTTTAGACACTTCTAGCCTCTTTAGAATAGGAGCAATTAGATATCCTTTTTTAATAGTGCGGTCCAATGAACGAACGACAACAATAAATCATATTGTTAGTTAAAAAGGGGTGCCGACAGATCTACGACCCTGCACTTGGTAGACCATCGTGGTACATCATTTAGACACGTCTAGCGTCTTTAGAAGAGGAGCTAGCGTTAGTTGCTGGTTTTTCTGTTGTTGCATATGGCCACTTGGCTTGTTTTCCCTGTTCTGATCAACTATATATGCTCAGGGGCTCAGGAAAAATCACATGTCGGCCACTTAATAGAATAGTCTATTTTTGTTTGGTATAAGCCCTCCTTTTTTAATTTTATTTTTACTTTTAAAATGGACGGGAGAGCTTCTTCCACGCACGCTACTGCCTAAGAAAGGATGCATGTCTACGTACTGGCTCCCGGTCACATAATCATGTTGTTTAGGATAATTCTTTTTATCAAACCTTAAAAACTACCAACTTCAATAAGTATTACATTATTTAATAAAAAACATGTAAGTTATACGCGTTTAACTATATTAAAACTACTTACATAGTCTCTGGCTTTCGAATAATTTGTGTGTTCCAGAAGAATATTTAGTGATTAAAGATACATATATATCAAAGACTGTGCAAACGCAAAATGTGAGTACCATTTACCGGGTAGTATCAAAGAGACTTTCGAGAAGCAAGTAATGTAAAAAACAATAAGGTCCTTTAGATCCTTGGAATTGAATTTATTTTAATAATTAAAATTTAAATCTAATATGATTGTATATGAAATCTTGCGCAATGGCATTACATGCATAACAATCTGGAAAAACTCATGCGTCGATGGAAGACTTTCCTGCTAACTAATGGTTGCATGCCTTTAGGCGGCGTCAGGGGTTGAAAAAATATGAGCCACGAGTAGAGTATATTAGGGGTGTTTTGACCGGCGCCGCCTGTTGAACTGCGGTGTGGTTGCTTGTGTCGTTTGGAACAAAAAGGCAACTTCAACTCTTCAAATAAAGTCCATCCTGTTGAACTGCGGTGTGGTTGCTTGTGTCGTTTGGAACAAAAAAGCAACTTCAATTGTGCGCTATACCTGAATCGGCTGTTTAGCCGATATCGAGTGCTCTCACGAGCAGTTTATATCACGAGACCATTGAAGTAGAGATAAGTTGAAAGATATGTTAGCCCCATGATCTTATTATCGTATTACGACCTGCATGATTCTGCCTCATGCCCCACTGATATTAGTAATAAGTTAGGGTCGTCGAATCTATTGTTGTTTCTACGGCCTGCATGATTCTGCCTCATACTCCACTGGTCATGGCGATAGATGAGATCTAACATGTTCATTAGATTTATCTTTATTAGATGGTTAAGTGGTGTTGAATTGTTTCTTTATATAAATAGGAGTTCGGTTACTTATAATCATTGGCTCGGCATAAACCGACCATCATCGATATCTTATTGCCATTGATTAATGTTTGCTTAAATGATATTTATTCTGAATGATAACCGATTCTTCTTACACAACCCCATAAGCTTTAACCGATTTAATCTTTTGAATATGCTTGAATCGACTATTTAGTCGATCTCCCCTCATATCGGCTCTCAGAGTCGCACATTCGGAACTGTCTGGCAACACCGGCATGTTCCGCCTTTAATTACTGATAAACTTTCTCTCCTTGTTAATTGCAGGGTCAAATTGACTGGCACGCCTCGGGGGGATTGCGCGGGTCCGACCACCCTTGCGCTGAAGATAGGTGGATCTGCTCCATCGAGCGGACCCTTTCGGCTTGCTGCCTGTGTCCTCGGCACGGGACGAAATTCTGTGTCGACACCTGCTTTATTTTTTACTCCAATTTCCTACTTTAAAAAAAGTCATCGTGTGTGTGTCCACCAAAAGGGTCCGGTTAACGCTGATTTGAATCATATGTCAGTGAGGGCTAGCACACCTGACACTGCACATGGTCTAACACGTAGCGAGAACGCCCTAGGAACTGCTTGCCAGGCCGGTTTGACTCCTCCAGTTTTCTGTTTTTTTTTTGTTTGAACTCTAAATGTGACAATCCAGATTTTTTTATCATCTCAGTTGTACGGTTGATACTATTGGATCTTATATTTTTCTATGGTATATTTTTGAACTCTTATATTGAACTATGTTTACTTCCTATTATGCGTGATATCAAAAGATAATTTGAGTGGCGACTTTGAAACCTCTTTTATTCCAAGACAACATAAATAGCTATTTCTTGAGAATGGTACGCGTTAGTAGTAGATAAACAATAAGAGTAGTTCTAGATTATTTAAAATTTGTATAATGGTAGTGTTGGTTAATTTCAGCAATCTTCTCTGACTAACTAAGGTAGTAATAGGCCCTGGGAATTAATATGGAGACTTTATTCTTTTTTTAATCTAAAATCAGATTCTTGAACCCACTATCTAGAGTTCACATTCTCATAATCTCTAGGAGACCTTTGATCACTCCGCTCCTTGATCCTAGAATAAAAGGAAACGAGCTCAGTTCGCATGGGTTAGGTATTGGCCGAGGTGACTGAAAACACGCATGTGGTTAACCTTGAGAAGAATAGTGGCACCAGATCCCAAGGCAATTCTGAATCTCATGTTATTCCCAAGAGATTTGCCACGGTCTCTTGGTTTAGGGCGTAGCCAGTTGCTAGCTATTTGGTGCCAACTCATCAACATAGGTTCCACTTATAAGATTTTTTATTTTGCATCTTCTCTCTCCTCAATGCGTGGAGCCCACTGTTAATTGATTCTACAATTGAGAAAGGAGAGCGGCATAGGCAAACTTGCGTGCTTGCATGGTTTCGTCCTTGGTTCTCACACTTCGAATCCTAATCAGCTAGCTATGTCGCTCACTATTGGGGACGGCCTTAATTACCGCCTCAACAATCCATCACACCAGAAACGTGCAGTGGCAGCCTTACCATCGATACACCTAGTTACTCCAATAATAGTGGCCTCGCATTTCGTTGTACCATGGCCCCCGACGGAAGGCTAGTAGAACTAGAAACGAGCTGCAGCATGAAGGGAGTGGTGGCGGTTCTTCTCTAATTAACTTAAGTTAGAGAGATACTTGTGTCACTGATGGCGACCGGTCTAATTAGAATTAGACCCACTTGCCAGTGACTGTGACACGAGTCCCTCTAATTTCAGTTAGAGGAGGCTCATATTAGACGAGGAAGTAGGGGCGACGCCTAGGTGAGTAGTCGCAAACTCGCAACTAGGATTGGGTTGATGTGAACCTTGTAGTCGCCCTCAATCATAATTCATCTTTGCAGGGGATGGAGTGGACTTGTGGAAGAATTTCTACAGGCGCCCTTGGCTCTTCAGGCTCCAAAGCGTTGTTGCTAGCTCCGTCTAGTGCTCTCCTCTTTATTATAGATGCAGTCAGTACGATCCGATCCTTTTCGATCTGCTCGGAACTACAAAGTGTAGTGTACACTGTACAGACGCAACGCAACGGTCGCAGCAGCCAGCCTTATCTTGGAAGGAATATAATCAGACAACTCCCCCCTCAGCTCAGTACCTGATCGATGACCCTTATCTCCTACAGGCCGGCCAACAAGACCATGCTGCTATGTTCTTCTTCACATGCACGTATATTCGATATGCCTGCCCCGCTGCCCCCGCCCACGCACAAGAGCAATATTGCCCTGCCTCTGCCTGCCTGCCAGCTGTGCATGCACGAGTCAACCTTGCAATGTGAACAACTGCATGCAAATCCCTTCACTGGATGCTCATCTCTAGAAAGGAAAGGAAAGGAAAGGAATGATCTGCTGCTTTTCCTTGTCAAAGGCCAATATTCCTTCATGTTGTGTCAAACACGCTGCTGCCCCCTGGCAAAGTCGTCGTCGCTCCAGCCCTGCCGCCCTGGGCCTGATCTGATGACGGCTCCTTCTCCTTGTTATAAATACATGCCCAGGCATGCAATGGAGAGCACCAGCAATGCACAAGAAGCACGACGAGCAGCAGGCAGAAGGTCGAGAGGCCTCGCATGGAAGTAAGAGGCCATCTTTGATAGCCAGGAATGGTTTGCCTGTAACGTCTGACTCTGAGCGCTCCTGGTCTGACTCTGCATGCTGCCATGGCATGCAATTAGGGGGCGGTGCTTCTACAGTTCTACGGGCAAACCATTCCTGGCTGCTGAGTGCCTCTTACGCTGTCCCATGTCAGGCCTGCTCTTCTCTAGCTTTATCTTGGGGCCAACAAAGACCCAAATTATATACCGAGGTATGTTTTGGAGTTGGCTAGAGGGTTTGAAAAAGTTATAAAAACCTTAAGTTATACATGTTAGGGACGGCATGTATGTACGCTTTTCGACCGTCTCGACGATAGGATAGGAACATGATGGTGGGGTTCATTATGCACGCTTCGGCAGATTTTTTTATCAACAATATCTTGTTTAAATATTTTATGCAGATATATAAAATAAGGGTCAGCCTATACATCTGGCGACAGATTTTGCAACCAGAAATCTGTGAACTTTTAGACAAATCAACAGCTAACACGTCACCAACAAAAAAACTGACAGATTTGCAATACAAAAAATCTGTCAGATTTGCAATACCCGTTTGCAATAGCACAGAGATCCAAAACCCAACAACAGTCAACCACTTCGTTCGCACAGGCTCCACACTGCCTCGCTCTGCACGCCGTACCTCCTCGTGGTGCCGCTGGGCCTCCTCGCTCTTCGGCTGCTGGCGCTCAAGAGCCTCAGCTCCTCCCACGCCCGTTCCCAGGGCCTCGGCCTCGGCATGCTCTGCACGCGGCGCGGGCACCGACGGCGGCGGCTACTACTCCATTGTGTCGGACGCCGACGAGCAGAAGGCCTCCGCTGTCCCGGACGCCGCCGCGGCTGCCGGAGCTCGGCCTGCTCGTGGTTGTGCTGACCGTGCCGAGCCGTCGGGAGCGGCGGGACATTGTACGGACAGCGACCAAGCTGTGCTGCAGCCTGCGACCAAGCGCGCGCATGACTTTCTCAACTAGCTGGAACCCCGGGCGTTGCCGCGGGCACAACAGAGCAAGCTGAAAAAGGCAAGTTGTATTATTAAATATTAACCTTGACCTATATCATCTAGTTGATGATGCTTGCCAAGTAAACTAAGACCATGTAGGATCTGTATCTATATAAGTAAATGACAATAAGAATTTCTTATCGCTGCATATAGATAAGAATCTCATATCGCTGCATATAGCTAATTCCCCTAAATTACAAAAGGCAGATGAGGGTTTTTCTTATTGCACTGGTAGTTATATTATGACCACATGCACCAAGTGAAGTCTGTTTCAATAAAGCCGGAAAGCAAGTAACTTCCTAGGATAGGAATGGAATATTACATGTCGTATCAAATATTCAAGGGCAACCTAAAAGCACAGACATCCTAGCCATGTCATTAAAAAGTAGAGTTAACTTTAAAGCACATAATTTTAGGCTAGCCGCAATTCGTATTTTTTGTTGCACAGAAGGCATAAAGGTTCATTAGATTTGGATTTGCAATTAGCAGTGATGAATTTAAATTGATAGTGCGCTCTTAGGCTGACCAATGCATGAGCTGGGGACTAACCTTGAGTTCTCTATCATCTCACTTCTCCAAAGGCACAGTGAGTGCTGCATCAGAACACCCAAGGTTGTGGCAACCAGTTTTTGCAGTGAATTCACATGCTCAAACATCTGAAATGCAGAACTAAACAACTTCATTCCCTTTGAAAGGTAGACCAAAGACCTCCATACCTGTTAGTCAAGGCAATAGATGAATCAGAGTCAATTGCAATGTTCAGAATAATGTAAGTGAGGGCTATCCATCAGCCTCCTAACAAAAAAAGGCATTTATCATTCCAAAATAGCACACATCATTGGCTATTATAGAAATGATGTTTAGCAAAATAGGTCTTGGCGCCAGAAGAAAAGGACAGCATGTATATGTTATGAAACAATAGGGACATTATGTGAAGGAAATGAATTGGTTTCCTTCAGATGTATTACCTGCAGGTACATTGTATTAGGGAATGCATGCCCCTTAAGAATTACACATGTATCTGATATAGAATGCATACAGATAAAGGCATATGAACTTTCAAACAATATATGCTGCCTATTCTATCAGTCAATTTTTTTTTAATGTTACATATTTAGAAACAGTGAAGGGCGGGCCTGGTGCAAGCGGTAGAGTCTTACCGTCTGTGACCGGAAGGTCCCGGGTTCGAGTCGCAGTCTCCTCGCATTGCACAGGCGAGAGTAAGGCTTGCCACTAACACCCTTCCCCAGACCCCGCATAGAGCGGGAGCTCTCTGCACTGGGTACGCCCTTTTTATATATTTGTTTTCTTAAAAAAAATTCCACTACGGTTTATGGCATTATATTCTAACTTATATGACTTTTTGTATTATGAACAGAGGCTCTTTGCAAGCCTTGAGTCTGGCTGCAATGGATGCATATTCATTCAAATGCATAAAAGAGCAGAAGACCCTGGTCCAGTTGAGATTGTACAAAACATGATGTCATCTGCTGCTTCGACTCGCAAACATATGTCAAGGTTCAGATTTGGTGCTATTGCAGCCCATCTTCCCTTGTCATCGTTAATTCTCATTTTTAAAGATGCTGTTTTTCTTTGATGATACAGATTATTGAGATGCTTTTGCACTTATAAACTACCCATCTGAATGCATACTAGATTTATTCTGCGAGTTTTGCCTGCTGAGGTGGCACGCTATGCATCCGAAGAGGAAATAACAAAGGCAATTAGTCCCCTTGTTGAAAAATACTTCCCAAAAGAATGCCCTTTCAGGCCATAAGGCAAGTTGCCTACCTCATTGCTTCATCATTTTTCTTGGAATCCTTTTGTTAGGGACGAATGGTCTGGTGACAGCTGAAACATTTGCTGTCTGAGTTTTTCCTACAGCGCCTCACAGTCAGTGTCTTTATTACTTTGTTGAAGTCCTAGAATTAATATAGGAACATTATTTCAAATGCCATTATCTTTTTACTCAGAAGTTTTGGCTCTCTACTTGAAATAATGATGTCTAATACTTTTGTTTCATGTCCTACCATTAAATGTTCTGTTCATTGTATTAAAAAGATCGTAGGGTTTTTTCGGGTAGGCTAAGATGGATTTGGATTTTGAATGATATATAGTTTATCCCATGGTAGCCAGGTCTGAAGTTTGCAAAAAAGACTATTTTACTTTTCTTGGTACTGACTATTAATTTTTGTGGAGGTTGTGTGTTAGATCATATATGTTCGTGTTATGAATGGATTAGGTACAGTTTTGATTTTTATGATGACAGTGCTACTCTTAGATAAGTTTGATTTAGTTCAGTGAATCAGTTTATAAGTGTCATGCTCCTTAATATGAATCACCCGCAATTATACTCCTGTGTTTTCTCATCCAAGGAAGTGTGTGAAACATAACCAGACAAACTATAACGTCCATACATATATTCCGAACAAGTATTTTGTTCTCTTTGTTCATTACCTGGAATTGGACATGGTTTCTAACTCGGAACTTTAATCATACAGTTTGCAGTGTTATATGAAGCAAGGTCAAACACAGGAATTGATAGAATGAAAATCATAAATGCAGTAGCGAAATCTGTACCACAACCTCATAAAGTTGACCTGAGCAACCCAGACAAGACTATTGTTGTCCAGATTGCAAAGGTAAATGCTTTTATTTGTAATATGCTTGTGGACTGATACATTGTGCCTTTTTTTCTAGTTATACCTGCTGTGGTGATGTGCATGTGGTAATAGAGGGAATAATGACTGAACATTTATTAAATAAAGAGAGAACATGTCAAACTCTGCAGTTACTTATTTTACTTCATGTTTCCTAATTAATTTTTGAATTTCAAATATTGCCTTCATATCCTTGTATAGCATAGTTTCTACAGCTCAGGTTTTATTTGAGTTTTGAAATTATTCTCTTGAAATAACTAATTCCATTATATTATTTGGGGTTTACAAACCCCAAGGTATTTTTCCTGGTGCCCTTGTTTTATCTGTATATGTTGGTGGCATGAGGTTCAGAGTTAAGATCCTACTTGCCATTTCTACTCTATTCATATAAATTAGTCAATAATAGCAGGCTAAAGGGTTTAGTGACGTGCTTTTCCAGCTACTATAGAGCTGCTTTTCCATTCAGCAGATTATTAAAAGACAAAAGAAAAGAGCATCTTGCTTCCTGGCTGCTGCACACGCACATGACCATACCCACCGCAAAGTTGCTATCGCCTTGCAATTACTCTCCAGTGCAGCAAGCTCTGGCAGCCATGTAGGCTGAGACTCGCATTGTGCTCCTCCAAAAACCGTCCAAAACTGCTGGTAGCGATCATGCACATGTGCCCCAGCATCGATGCGCACCCATGTCCTAGAGGTACCCGCTGGGCACGACGTCCTGTTCTGCATCCCTGAGTTTGCACTGCACGGGCAGTGCGGAGCCCCTGCACTGCTGGGCCTGTGTGTGACTGGGCACATCATGCTCCACGAGCTGGCGTTGGTGCATGGCTGCAGGTTCATGTGAGGAGCTTGTCGAGCAGACAGCCAACGACGAGGCAGCGCTTGCCTGTGTCTGGAGGACCAGATTAGTGCTGCTAAAATAACATTGCTGCTAAGCTGATTAGCGCCGCAATTGCCTGCAATATCAGTAGTAGCTGCGTTAACGTCAATATACTGCATATCCTAGTGGCAACCCTCTAGAAACGCTATAGTGGTGCTATGGCCCGCTATTTGAAACCTTGAAATTAGTGAGTGAACTTTGTCCTTTTAGACTTGAGTTCGAAGGCATGATAAGCTCCAACCATTTTTCTCCAAATTTACATGACAGTTAAAGCTTTGGGACCAACACTATTACGCTTTTGAATTAGTTACTATGTCACATCTTATTTAGTTGTAGTGGCAACTAATTTTGGTCCCCATAGATCCCATTTAATGCACCCGCGTTGATCTGATTTAATTGATAGCACAATCTGTTGTGCATGTGGTAACCATTCCTGTGGTATTTATACAATGCCTAGTAGATAGGGGAACTCATCCTCTACCTTATGTTCCTTTTCTCCTCATGGTTGCTTTAGAATTGCCACATTAGTGTGATGTGTACCCATTCTTACTTGAAATGTTGACTCGCAGGATGCTTTAGTTTGTCATTTAGAAATGACCAAATGTTGCTCCTGGATGTTTATGAAGGCAGCAATCTGCACTGTCACTTATATAGCGCATTTGTAGGTGCTGGACATGTGTGCCTCTGGCAAGTAAAAATGATAGATGCATCACTACAAGCAAATGATCAAATTTTAATACAGATTGACTAACTTGTATGTTCCTAAGTGTCCCAAGGTCACTTGGTACATCATGCTTTTATGTTTTATCCCATTATTAGTATTTTCCTGCTTTCTGTTCTGTGTGTTTCATCCTGTCATATCATTATGTTAGCATGAATTTTCATAAAGCTGAGTGCAAGTTCTGATGGGCTATCATTGTTTGACACTCGAGCAGGCCACATGCATGATTGGAGTCGTGGAAAGGTACAAAGAGCTCTCAAAGTTCAACCTAAGGCAGCTGACTTCACCGGAGTCGGAGAAGTAGCCTTTGGGCCGGTGACAAAATCTTCCAGGCTACACGTGGACCAACTTAAATCAGCTGCAGCGACTTTAGGTGGTTAGGCGCTAGCGAATTAAGTTATGACCGGCTGAACCTCACTTTCTGAAAGATTCAGATGTACCAATTTTTAATGCTTCATTCATATAGGTCAAGATATAGAGGCATACGATGATGCGTTTGCTACCACTAGTGGTGAGTGGTTGGTTGCTAGTCGATTCATCTTCATGCTTACCTGGTTAGAGTTATGAAATTTTTGAGGCTATATAGAAAGATCAGACGATCTTCATGCTTGCCTGAACAATTTTATAGCTTGAATAAATTTTTCTGCAAGGTTCTCTAATCTCTATGCATGGGACCTGGAATTCAAGGAAAATGAGGATCTGTCATTTTCTTTGATCCAAACTTAGGAAGAAGTTTCTGCTATTTCTTTTATCTGTTTGTGACAGAAAAAATGTCAATCCTTTCGGTGGGTTTTTGTTCTTGTTTCCTCAAAAAAAGTCAAGGATTGACAGGTAGAAGGATGACCGTGCTGCCGCCGGATGGATTTGGCCCGCACGGAGAGTCAAAAGCGTCAAGAAGCTCCGACCCGCCAGCTGAAACCTACCACCTGTACTGTACCAGTTCAACGGCGGCTGCCGGCTGGGATGGGATTGATGGCCGGCAGATGTTCTGGTCCATGTGGTTGTTAATTAGGCAGCCAGCAACGTTGCTTGCTGGGTCCATTTGCTTCCTTCCAGGCTTCCAGCGTTGCAAAGGTCAGCCGGCGCAGCACGCCGAGATTGGTTGGCAAGAGGAGAACGCGTGATTCATTAAGTGAAAGACGCTAACCGAATAGTTAGAGATGCCGCAAGTAAAGATCATAGAGCCTAATTGACTGCAAGTTGAATAAGCAGAGCTTGAGAACAAAGGATGGATGGATGAATCTCCTCTGCGTCGTGGAGGCGGTCGTCTACCTGGGCTCAAAGTCAGACTTCACAAACAACAGGCCCGACCGCCCGAAATAATAAACTGGATTGGATGCAGCTAACAGTGTTTCATTCAAGGACAATTAAGGCGTATTTTATTTACAACAAGACATCAGAATTTTGTATGTTTTGATCAAATACTTAGCGGCACTATCGACGTGGGAAGGCTGAGAGATATATTGTTTGGTCTCCAAACATGCCAATTCGTAGCGTTGCCACTTGTTGATAAATTCTCAAATAATTTCTACTCACATGTGACTGGTGGATAATTGGCATGATTCTTTTTTACTCCCTCCGTTCCAAATTATAAGTCGCTTTCGTTTGTTGGTACATCCATTTTACTATACATCTAAATAAATAATATGTCTACGTACATAGCAAAATGGATAAACCAAAAAAAAGTCAAGGTGACTTATAATTTATAATTTGGAATGGATGGAGTACTTCTGATATATGCCCACTGATTTATTGGTTTTGATCTTGTTGCTAAAAAATACATGGAAGTTCAATGATGCTTGATTTGGCTATTGTCATGATGAGTAGTTTTATCTATCTCAGGCTACAAATTTTAGATGGTATATTTCACTTAGTGAGTCACCTTTTTGTAGCATTGATTTCTCATCGATGTCAACCTGAAATTCCTATGGTCATAGCATATATTTACATGTTTACTGGAAAATGTCCCCTTCTTTTGCATACAGTGATGAATGAAAAGTCACAAAATAACTAAATAAGAGTAATCATGATACATGAACGGCAGCCATTGTGCTGATAATTGTTTCAACTTTTATACACTCAAAAGCTTTATTGTTCGGTAGTGATTAATTGCAGCCATTCCGGCTACAGCTGCAAGCCAATTGTACTACCATCTACATGTTTTGCTTGTGGAAATGTAGGCGTGTGTATAAATGTCCATGCAGCCCGAGGCACGACGGCACAGCACGAAGCCCGCTTTTTTAGCCCGACACGAGCACGGCCCGGTACAGCAGGCCATGCCTAGGCCGTACCCCAGGCCCGTGGGCTGGCATGGCACGACCCGGCTTTTTAGGGTCGGCCCAACAGCCCCTCTCCCCCACGGCCCAAGGCGACAGCCTAGCTGCTCTCCGCCTCCCCCTTCGTATATAAGCGGCGCCGGCTCCCTCTCCCTTCCCTCACCAAACCCTAAATCATTCGATCATCTCATTCCCCACCTAGGCACCCCGTGCCGCTCCGCCCTCTCGAGTCGCTCTCGCTCTCGCCTCGCCGTCTCTGGTGACCTCGATTCGATCCGCCTGCCGCCGTCGAGCCGCTCCCTTCTCCTCCTCCCAGATACCCTCCCTCTCTTCCGTCTCCCTCTCCCTCTCTCCCCTCGACCCCTCTAGATCTTGGTGATTATGTGAGTTCTTATTACTGTCTTCCCTCCGCCGCCGCTCGTCGTCCTTGCTAACGGTGTGTCATCTTCTCTTGGGGGCCGTCGTCTTCTTCGGCACCTAGCTCCAGTTGCATAGGTAAACCCTAACCCTAACCCTAACCCTCTTCTTCTATCTTGATCTGTCTGACTATTTCTGATTCTGTCTGTTCCTCTTCCTCCTTCATCTCTTTGCGCAGGTCGGTAGCCGATGCTTCGTCCTCTAGCTGTGGCATAGAGCGAGCAAGGCGACCACTCGCACCGTTGAGGAACGGGGCTGGAGAGGCCATGGCTGAAGACGATGGCGTCCTTCCGCCAGGCTGCCCCCGAGGGCGAGAACTACGACGACACCCGTGACGACGCTGCTACGTTGTTCAGTATCGATCTCGGAGAAGGCTATGCTCTGATCGATCTGGACGGCGCTGGTGGTGAAGGGGCAACGACGACTGGGACCACAATCGGCTCCACCAGCTCTACTCCATCTGTTGCTGGTACTGGTACCTCTGTTGGTAAGCGTAAATCTGCTGTGTGGCTGATTTTGATGAGATCTATGAGACTATGAATGGAGTTAAGATTTGCACTAAAGCTACCTGTAAAATGTGTAAGAGTACTTTGTCTGCTAGATCTAGGGGTGCTGCTGGTACATCTAGAGGTGTGATCTGTAACTATAATCTGTATCTGTTTTCTGTGAGACTTAAGACTTTTGAACATGTTTAGGACTTAATTAAGAGATGTGCTGCACTCTTTGTCTCTTCTAGGATTTCTCATAAGGATGAGTTTTACCTAAAAAGGTTTTTAATGAGGCAGCATTGCACAAACAGCTTAGTTATCTTAATTGTCTCTCTTGTGTCTTTTGTTTTGTTGGATTTGGTCATTTGAAGTTGAGTTCAGTTTTGATTTGTGAATGTGAAATTTAATAAGTGGTCTGATTGAGTGATTGTGAATGTGAACTTAGAAGTTGTAATCTGTGAACTTAGAACTTATAATCTATGCTTGTGATCTGATTGAGAATGTCATATTTGCTAAGTGTTTTATGAGATGAATTTTTTAAGGTGATTTAAGGGGACCGGGCTATGGGCTGGCACGGCCCGCAGAATTGGCCGTGCTCAACGGGCCAGCACGGCCCGACTACCGGCCCATAGGGCCGTGCCTAGGCCGTAGAGCAGGCACGATGCACGATTCGGCAAGCCCCGAGCAGCCCGCGTGCCGTGCTGGCCCGAACCCCAGCGGGCCGGGCTGGCCCGATGGCCATATATAGGTGTGTGTTAAGTTATTGGAGCCTGCTGTCTCTTTTGCTTTTAGCTGATAGCTAAATAATAAAAGTCACTTGTTTTGCACTTGCATTTAGTGCTTCTACTTGGACGAGAGGCGTGGGCTGATTTTCGTGCTGGTGATGGTGGTTATGCTGCCTGTTACATACTGTTGTAGCAAAGGTATGGTTTAATGAAATTTTCACTTCTGTTTTTTTTATTTGGCCATATTGCTCAATGGAAAGAACTCTTCTATTGTTCCTGAAATTGCTCACTAGTCAGTAAATTAAAAAAAATCAGGCAACAGATCGCATAGGAACTTCTGGATATCCATACCCATCTGGTCTTTGGCTCCTAGGGGCTCTTGTCGCTACATCAACACAGGAAGGAATTCAGTGCCGCTCACAAGAAATTTTGCAAGCTTAGGGCCATATGTTCCGCCTCAAGGCAGGCAGGAGGTCGACGTCGCTAACTGATTTTAGATGCCTTAATTATTTTTTTTGAGCAAGAATGAGGGAGTGTTGTATAAGAAATCTGAGCGTCCTGATGCACTATATAGTATTTTGTATCCATACTATGCAAACATTTTATGAAAATAAAAGGTATTATGTATGAATCACTAAGATGTGAATATTCTGTTGGTCCTGATATTTGCATTTAAACAAATAAATTTCATTCAAGTTTCTTACTTCGAAATAATATATTTGACATGCAGTTACTTGCATATGTTTATTTTTTTTATTATGGTATATGCTCCATCCATTTTAGGCGGATGAGCATTATAGGGACCATGGGAACTTGTGTTGTGAAGAAATCATTTCTCTCGTTCCAATAATAATGATGTTAACCAGTGGGAAACAAAGGTAGCATTAACATTTTTAATTCATTGTAAGTCCATCGAAGATATAAAATCTATGGCCTATAACTATAGCATATTGTTTTTTTCTTTTCTCACACAACTATCACGAGTACTTTCAGTGTAGCATGGCTGACAAGATAGATATTGTTGAAGGGGAGTCTCGAGCGGACGGTATAACACCCGTTGTAACAACGCACGGGTACGATCCTAGCTAGGATAATGTTAGGATAATTCTTTTAGATTAATTTGGTCTAGTTATGACACTTTGTTTTTTGGATTAAATGACACTTTAACGTTGGTATTTAATTTTTACAGTATTATCTTATCTTACGATCCGTATGTTTTTAGATATTATTTTTTTATAGTACGGTCCAATAACCGAACAACAACAATAAATCATATTCTTAGTTAAAAAGTGGTGCCGACAGATCTACAACACTATACTCGGTAGCCATATCTATTTATCAAGTGGGCTTTATATAGATACTATTCTTAGTTAAAAGGGGTGCCTACATATCTATGACACTACACTTGATAGACCATCATGGGTACATCGTTTAGACACTTCTAGCCTCTTTAGAATAGGAGCAATTAGATATCCTTTTTTAATAGTGCGGTCCAATGAACGAACGACAACAATAAATCATATTGTTAGTTAAAAAGGGGTGCCGACAGATCTACAACACTCCACTCGTTAGCCATGTCTATTTATATAGATCATATTTTTAGTTAAAGGGGTGCACACAGATCTACGACCCTGCACTTGGTAGACCATCGTGGTACATCATTTAGACACGTCTAGCGTCTTTAGAAGAGGAGCTAGCGTTAGATGATGGTTTTTCTGTTGTTGTATATGGCCACTTGGCTTGATTTCCCTGTTCTGATCAACTATATATGCTCAGGGGCTCAGGAAAAATCACATGGCGGCCACTTAATAGAATAGTCTATTTTTGTTTGGTATAAGCCCTCCTTTTTTAATTTTATTTTTACTTTTAAAATGGACGGGAGAGCTTCTTCCACGCACGCTACTGCCTAAGAAAGGATGCATGTCTACGTACTGGCTCCCGGTCACATAATCATGTTGTTTAGGATAATTCTTTTTATCAAACCTTAAAAACTACCAACTTCAATAAGTATTACATTATTTAATAAAAAACATGTAAGTTATACGCGTTTAACTATATTAAAACTACTTACATAGTCTCTGGCTTTCGAATAATTTGTGTGCTCCAGAAGAATATTTAGTGATTAAAGATACATATATATCAAAGACTGTGCAAACGCAAAATGTGAGTACCATTTACCGGGTAGTATCAAAGAGACTTTCGAGTGGCAAGTAATGTAAAAAACAATAAGGTCCTTTAGATCCTTGGAATTGAATTTATTTTAATAATTAAAATTTAAATCTAATATGATTGTATATGAAATCTTGCGCAATGGCATTACATGCATAACAATCTGGAAAAACTCATGCGTCGATGGAAGACTTCCCTGCTAACTAATGGTTGCATGCCTTTAGGCGGCGTCAGGGGTTGAAAAAATATGAGCCACGAGTAGAGTATATTAGGGGTGTTTTGACCGGCGCCGCCTGTTGAACTGCGGTGTGGTTGCTTGTGTCGTTTCACTACTATAAATGGACTTGTTGTCCCGGGCGGTAACGGCCTTTAGTTCCGGTTACCGCACCGGGACAACGATCCCGAGACTAAAGGTGCCACCTTTAGTCCTGGGTCATCGAGCCAGGACTAAAGAGGGACATTTAGTCCCGGTTGGTGTTATCAACCGGGACTAAAGGCCCTCCAGCCGAGCAAATGTGGCCGCACCATTTAGTCCTGGTTGGTAACCCTAACCAGGACTAAAAGTTCCTTTTCTTTTTCTTTTTTTTGTTTAATTTGTTTTTAGTTCAGTTACACGTATTTGTTTAATATATAATATATTTTTATGTACGTATTCTACGCTGCTAATATAAATACAAGCACGCATATAATTACATCTAATTCTCATCTCGAGCATTATTATATTCGAATAAAGTATGAACCTATATATATTATAGATATATATATGTATATATACAACACTTTCATAATCTTGTTCTAAAAAAATAACGATATCAATAAACATTTAATTTACACCATTTATTCCTTAGGATCAAAGTAGAACTCGCCGTTGGGATTTAGCATTTTTTCTAGAAGAAATCCTGCTATTGACTCTTGAACTGCTTTCAGATGGTCTTTTTGCATGACCTTTCGTTTCAACCATTCAGTCTTGCATTTGAACTAAAAGGAAAAGTATTAATACATACATATATATATATATATTCATTTAAAAATAAATAAAAAATTGATATATACGTACTCTGAGGACATCTTTAGGAGTTCTTCTTATGTGCGCAGTGATAAATTCACAAACGTAGTATCCACACAAGTTATTACCTGGTTGCTGCCGCAAACACCACTGTACGAGAAGAAGATTATTCTCATCATCTCACACGTAAATTGAAGTACGATATAGTAATTAAACACGTGGGGAAGTGTATATAGTACAACTTACTTGTATTTCAACTACATTAAGTGGTGCCTTGCAATCCTTGCGATGTTGCCGAATAAACTCTTTCCAAACCCTGTGCGACCAATAATGTACGATCGTTAATAAATTATAGCAAAGTCTATTCAATAATAGTTGTGCGCGAGAGATCAAAATTACCCCTGAATAATGTCTATCATATCTTGGTATAGTGCCCGCTCTTTTCTCAACGAGTCAAAGATTACTAACCGACTTGAGTTTAACTCAATGACAATGAGTATCCAGTGAAAACTGCATTAGTTTATACACACACGTACATGCATATAAGTTGTATTGATATTACATAAAATGTGTAGACTACATTATTATTAACACTTACTCAAAGTTGTACGGGAAAAGTATTGTTGTCTTATCGTGTTGCTTCACGAAGAACATCATAATATTCTCCTGTGCTTCAGATACCCACCGCTCCTTGATAATAATACCGGTTTTGAATACGGTATAAGGATCAATGAAGCCAACACTGGTGTCTTGTATTCTTTGGAGCTCTGACATCTGGAATCTGTATATAAATATAAGTTACATGTGAGGATAATTATATACACGTACGCATGGAAGTGAGTTTATTAAATAAAAGTAAGAATCACTTACAAACAAAAGGAGCTAATGATTGATTTGTCCAGAGCGTCCAAGTGGTATAGTTGATGCAATTCTTCGAAACTAATATATAAGATGTCATCACCACGGAAGTAATGATGGTCTCTAAATCTGACAAAGATCCACTGCTCACCCCTGCCACACGCCTGCATGTACCACTTGTTGAGCAAGTACATTTGCGTACCTAATTCATTCAGAGCCGTAGGGTTGTACAGACTTTTGCCATATTTATAAGTCTTTCAGGTATCAACTTTCAGGTTCTGGATTGGAGCTTTGCCCGTCAATTAATCCAAGGTTAAACCAGTATCTTCAAAAAAAGCATTAAGGGCTTGAACCGACACTTCTCCAGAGTTGTCTGGTCGATAGACTTCTATGTTGGAACCATATTCATTAGCAACAACAAGATTTTGCATTGGTTGCTTCTGTTGTCCGAGCTGTGGGACATCCTTCCCTGATGCTCTTTTCCTTTTCTTATCTGCATCATGTGACTTCACGAGGGAGCGGTCATAGTCTGATAGTGGCGAAGGCTTACGAAGTTCAATCATCTTTTTCTTGTGAGCATCGACCTTACCTTTCAAAGACATCTCGTGGTATATAAAAGTATGGCTTCTCCTTAAGCTTCGCTTGACTCTTGTTTTTGATATCTATAAAAAATCTTTCACTTTTTTGTCTTCTTCAAATTGTTATTTGCTCATCGGTCTTTTCAGAAGTATTTCTTGAGAAATAACTCTTTTTTCTCGGGGTCTTCTTTGTCTTGGGACCTTAGACGTCTTTTGTAGTGCGTCATTTGTGGAGGGGTGGGGGCGGTGTTGGAGACTGGCGTGGAGGCGATGAGGTCGGTGTTGGTGGAGACCGGCGTGGAGGCGTTGGAGATCGTTGTGGAGGCGGTGGGGCCGGTGTAGGAGTTGGAGATCGTTGTGGAGACGATGGGGCCGGTGTAGGAGTTGGCGATCACCGTGGGGATGAAGTCGTCCTCGCCCCGTGTGATTTGTGATGAGATGGGGAATGAATGATTAGGCTAGGGTGGGGGAGACCCTGCTACAAAAATAAGTTGTGTGTCAATTATTTTTAAGCCAATAAAAATTAATGGATAATAATATTTCATTCACTTTTATTCGCATTACCTAGGGTGAGGTAGGGAAGCGGTGGTGCCTCAGAATGATGATGAAGCGTTTGCGCCATTGAATAAATGTCTTCTCCGCTTCTCCTAGTGTCTTCTCCCCATCACCGTCTTCAATGTCAAGAGGAACATTCTTTGTAACCTTTGAGCACTCTATCGACCGAGACGCTAGCATATCCAAAGTTGAATAACTAACCCATGGATTCTTGGTGTCTTCGTTCGGTCTATTGGAGATACAACCCCGATGTACCACCATGATTGATGCATTATTACCATCCGGAATGTGCAGCTCACATGTTGTTAGAGGCTTGGTAATGTCATCAACAGGGAAGCACAACCCAGCGTCGTCTTGAATAACTGGCAGCTCCGTAGAAGCACAACTGCTTTTCATCTGACCAATGGGGCTAATGGTGACTCCCGGCGTTGATTGTGATTGCATTTGACTCATTGCTAGCTGCACTTGCCTCTTGATCTCCTCCTGCATTCTTGCCTCAAGAGATTTTTCTCGTTCACGTGATTCAAGCAATGCTTGTCGTGACTCATCAATAAATTGCTCCAATGCACGGATTCGTTCTGCCTCCTCATTCTTCTTTCTCTGGCGGCTTCGGTAGGTATCCTTGTCTGCTGGGAATGTGTGTAGCCACAGAACCGCCCCATAGCCTCTTGTTCGACCACCGTGTTCGGGATTCTCTAGGGCATATGTCAATTCATCCTTCTCTCTGTTGGGCTTGAAAACACCACTATCAGCTTCTTCCCTAGCACGAGCTAGTCTCTGTGTTGCTCTCTTAATTTTTTGGCTGAAAATTAGTTTGCCAGTGTCTGGGTCTAGGCTTCCCCCATGAGCGTAGAACCAATTCTTCGCGCGTTGAGGCCAGTTCTTCTCTATTGTTTCAGGTATGATTCCCTTGGCAGTAATCTCTACTTCTAGGTTCTGCCACTTGGGAATAGCACTCCTATAACCACCTGATCCCATGCGATGATGGTATTGCTTCTGTCGGGCATTCTGCCAATTCCTCATCACATGTTCCTCACTGTCTTGAGATGTCTTGTATTCTACGAAGGCATCCCAATGGGACTCCAACTTGACAAACGCCTTAGCATTGAAATCCGGCGTAGCATTCTTCAAGATAAACTTTTTATACAATGTCTTCTTCCAACTCTGGAACAATGTTGCCATCTTCTTCATTGTCCAATCCCTCACTAGCTCCTTCAAAGCATCATCTGCTTGTAATGTGAAATGCTGAGTGATATCTCTCCAAGCTAGGTTCTTGTCACGATCAGATACAAAACTAACATTAGGAGCGGATATCTTCTGCCTCCATTCACGAGCACTAACTGGGATCCTATCCCTTACAATGAACCCACATTGATTGACATATGTCTAAGCATGTGGTCCCAATGGTTTGCCGGTGACGGTGTCGAATTCTGATATTATGAAACGGCCATCTAATGGCTTTTTTGGCCCTCGGACTTTCCTACTTTTGTCGGTGGTTGATGTAGATCTAGATACCGGCTACATGAGTAGAAACACAACGATTAACAACAAATATACATACGCATGCATCTATAAGATAAGATAGATAATCGAATATACCTTGCTAGTATTTTCTTGCGCGACAATTTGTTGATCTTCAACCACCGGCATATTCAGGATATCCTCATAATCAGCAAAGTACTGACTCGTGTCATCTACATCCATATTGGTGCCGGTGTTGATAATATCCGCCATTATATCATTATCCGGAGCAGCCATTTGTATCTTCAAGATAACACATAGATAGAATTACTATGGTACATAACATAAGTACATGTGATAACACATATAGAATTACTAAATCCAATTAAATATAATAACACATAATATTTCATAAGGATAAACAATAATAAGGTATAGGCTTTGGAATCGAATCAAAAACACTTTCGATTCAAAAACATGGAAATAAGTACATGTATATATATACACATAGAATGATACAATATATTTTCTCTCTCTCAACACATAGAAATAAGTGCATATGTCTATATCTCTAGATATGCATGTGATAACACATAAAATGTCTCTCTAGATACAATTTTCTCTCTCTCTCTCAACACATGAAAATAAGTACATGTATATATACATATAGAAATAATTAAGTACATATGTATACATATAGAATAATCTCTCTCTAGATATATATAGAGAGATAGAATATATAATTACTAAATCCAATTAAATAAATCTAACATGAAATTAGATAAACTAGTAATAGATAATACATTTTAATCTAAAATATATCAAAAACTATAATAAAAAACTATCTAAAAAAACTATCTACATAAAGTACTAATTAAATTTTAATACATTTAAATCTATCATATATCAAAAACTATCTAAAAAACTAACTAAAAAACTAACAATAAACTACTAATTAAATTTTAATACATTTTAATCTAACATACAGCCGAGACTTTGTAAACAAAATCTAAAAAACATGGCCGATCGAGAGCAGCAGATCACGAGAGTTCAACGGAGGGTATACGGTGGGCGCGCGGGAAGCGTCGGCGACGGAGGGTGGGGTGTGGTGCGGCGGCGGAGACGGGATGCGGCGCGCGATGCGGGTCGGGAGAATGGCGCGGCCGGGCGGGGGTAGACGACGACGGCGGCACGGCAGAGACGAGCTCGACGACGGCGGATGGCGCGGCCGGGCGGGGCTGAGCAACGGAGGCGAGATCGAAGATGAACAGAACAGACGTTCGATATATATAGGCCGGGACCCTTTAGTCCCGGCTGGTAACACCAGCCGGGACTAAAGGACATTTAGTCCCGGCTGGTAAGACCAACCAGGACTAAAGGGTGGGACATTTAGTCCCGGTTGGTCTTACCAGCCGGGACTAAAGGTATTTTTGGGCGGGCACCGAAATTGCCGCCCACCCTTTAGTCCCGGTTCTTGGCCTGGGCCGGGACTGAAGGCCTGAAAATTTTGGCAACCCGCCAACGTAATTGGAAAGGCCTGGGATTTTGATTTTGTTTAATGCTAGGTTAATCAATTAATTCCATAGCAACTTCAATACTTTGCCATATTTATTTTAAAAAATACTATTGATTAACTAATTATTTATTGTAAATAGGAAAATTTTGTAACCTAAAGTTTTTAATTTCTTTTATGAATATAGAATATAAATGTTACTAATACTAAGTATTTTGTTAATGCAAAAATATATTTGTAACTAAAAATTAATAAAACTAATATTATTCGACAGGAAATTTATTATCACATTATTGTAACGTCAATGTTTCAAATTTTTCTCGGTTTTTGACCAAAATTGACAAGAAATTTTTGTTGAACCTATAAAAATAAAGAAAATGTAGTATTTTTTGTTCTACAACTTTTTCAAATGAAAAAAATGGCCTATATAAGGATTGTAGATATTGATGAGCTGAACAAACTTGGTACTCAAAACTTTTCAATTTTAGACAATTTGGGGTTTCGAAAACTAGTTTGTAGGCGTCGAAATTGAAAAATCACAAATTTGAACCGTCTAAACTTTCTCAAATGGAAAGTTGACCAAAACAACAATTGTAGATCTTTTTGAGTTTAACAAACTTGGTATTCAAAACTTTTCAATTTGAAGTCATTTAGAGTTCATAATACTAGAGTTAAAGTGTTGTTTTTCATTTGACCAAATTTGACTTGGTCAAACTTGCTCAAATGAGACACTAACTGACCTCAGATGAAAAAACTTTGAATACCAAGTTTGATCATCTCAGCAAGGTCTACAATTGTTACATAGCTAATTTTCCCATTTGAGAAATTTTTATCAAACACTAGTCACAACTTCTTGAATCTCATATAGACTTTCTAAAACTATGTCACACACTTGTGAAATTTGAACTACAGTTTGTTCAAGATTTCTCAAATGAAAAAATGGCCTATATAAGGACTGTAGATATTGATGAGATGAACAAACTTGGTATTCAAAATTTTTCAATTTTAGACAATCTGGGGTTCCGAAAACTAGTTTGTAGGCGTCGAAATTTAAAAATCACAAATTTGAACCGTCCAAACTTTCTCAAATGGAAAATTGACCAAAACAACAATTGTAGATCTTTTTGAGTTTAACAAACTTGGTATTCAAAACTTTTCAATTTGAAGTCATTTAGAGTTCATAATACTAGAGTCAAAGTGTTGTTTTTTCATTTGACCAAATTTGACTTGGTCAAACTTGATCAAATGAGACACTAAATGACCTCAGATGAAAAAACTCTGAATACCAAGTTTGATCATCTCAGCAAGATCTACAATTGTGAAGTCATAACATATTACATAATATCCGTCTCTAAAACATAATATATTAAACATGCATTGTTGTATCATGCAGTTACAACAGTGAATTTCTTCTTGACGTATGACCCTTGGTTATGATCTTGTCGTAACCATGGAGTGTCTTCATCATTTAACATGATGCTTGGATCTTTCTTCACTATGAAGGGTGGAATTCGGACATTTCTTTCGTAATCTTCTGACATGTCTGACTTGTCTTCAATTCCCACTATATTTATTTTCCCAGAAAGAATTATGTGGCGCTTTGGCTCATTGATCATTGAGTTGATGTCTTCGTTTTTTCCTCTCTTTGATTTTGTAGACATGTCTTTCACATAGAACACCTGAATCACATCGGCAGCAAGGACGAATGGTTCCTCTTTGTACCCAATATTGTTGAGGTCCACTGTTGTCATTCCATACTCTTTGTCGACTGTTACCCCTCCTCCAGTCAGCTTCACCCATTGGCACCGGAACAAAGGGACTTTAAAATTAGGTGCGTAGTCTAGTTCCCATATCTCTTCTATGCGTCCATAATATGTTTGTATATTCCCATTTGGATCTATGCCGTCTATGCGAACACCACTATTTTGATTGGTGCTCCTTTTATCTTGGGCAACTGTGTAAAATGTATTCCCATTTATCTCGTACCCTTGGTACATGAGGATATGCCACGATGGCTGCCTAGCCAACAAATACAGTTGCTCATCAATATTGTCATCGCCTTGACATTCTTTTCGCAACCAACCACTGAAACTTTCCATGTGCTGACGCCTAATCCAAGCTTCAGTCTTCCCTGGAAACTTGGATCGTAAGAACTCCTTATGTATCTCGATGTACGGATGCACCAATGACGAGTTCTGAAGAACTGTGTAGTGTGCTTTATTGAAATAATCGTCTTCCATGCCGATATATGTTTTCTTCCCTAAAGTTCCTTTACCACTGAGTCTCCCCTCGTGTCGTGATTCGAGAACGCCAATCGGGGCAAGGTCAGGAATAAAGTCAATATAGAACTCAATGACCTCCTCTGTTCCATAGCCCTGGGCGATGCTTCCTTCAGGCTTAGAACATACTTTCACATATTTCTTCAAGACTCCCATAAACCTCTCGAAGGGGAACATGTTATGTAAGAACATAGGTCCAAGAATACTAATCTCCTTCACCAAATGAACTAGGAGGTGTGTCATGATATTAAAGAAGGATGGAGGGAACACCAACTCAAAGCTGACAAGACATTGAACCACATCATTCTATATAGTAGCTAGTTCCACTTGATTGATTGCCTTCTGAGAAATTGCATTGAGGAATGCACATAGCTTCACGGTGGCTAGACGTACATGTGGAGGTAGAATTCCTCTTAAAGCAACTGGAAGCAATTGCGTCATAAGCACGTGGTAGTCGTGGGACTTTAAGTTTAGGAATTTCTTATCTGGCACATTTATTATACCCTTTATATTGGAGGAGAATCCTGATGGGACCTTGATGCTGCTTAGACATTCGAACATGTTGTCCATCTCTTCTTTGCTAAGCGTGTAGCTAGCAGGACTTAAGTAATGACGTCCATCATCTATCTTCTCTGGATGAAGGTTGTCTCATTCTTTCATGCCCTGCAAGTCCTGGCGTGCTTCAAGTGAATCCTTTGGCTTCCCGTACACACCCATGAATCCTAATAGGTTCACACAAAGATTCTTTGTCAGGTGCATCACATCGATTGCGTTGCGGACCTCTAGGACTTGCCAATAGGGTAGCTCCCAAAAGATGGACTTCTTCTTCCACATGGGTGTGTGTCCCTTAGCATCTTTGGGAACAGATTCACTGCCTTATCCCTTTCCAAATACTACTTTCACATCTTTGACCATTGCGAGTACATCTTCACCGGTTCGGTTATGAGGCTTCTTCCGGTGGTCTGGCTTACCTTTAAAATGCTTCCCTTTCTTTCTTACTTGGTGATTCAAAGGAAGGAATCGACGATGGCCAAGGTACACGACCTTTCGACATCTTTTCAAATATATCTTGTCAAGGTCATCAAAACAATGTGTGCATGCATTATATCCTTTGTTTGCGACGACCGAAAGATTAATTAAAGCAGGCCAATCATTGATTGTTATGAACAACATTGCTCGAGGTCAAAGTGTTCTTGTTTGTACTCATCCTGCATACGTACACTGGTTTGTTCCATAAAACTAGAAGTTCTTCAATTAATGGCTTCAGATAGACATCAATATCGTTGCGGGTTGCCTCGGACCTTGGATGAGGATCGGCATCATAATGAACTTCCGCTTCATGCATAACCATGGAGGAAGGTTGTAGATACATAGAGTAATGGCGGCCAAGTGCTATGACTAGTGCTCGCTCTCCAAACAGATTCATACCATCTGCATTTTAAGGCTAACCTTAAGTTTCTAGCCTCATTTGCAAACTCTGGAAATTCCTCGCTCTATCGCTCTCCACTGGGACCCATCAGCTGGGTGTCTCAGCATATTGTCTACCTTATGGTCTTCTTTATACCACCGCAACAACTTTGCATGGTCTTTATTTCTAAACAAACGTTTTAAGCGTGGTATTATAGGAGCATACCACATAACCTTGGCAGGGATTTTCTTTCTAGGACGTTGTTCACCCTCGACGTCACCAGGATCATCGCGTCGATCTTATACCGCGATGCTTTACATACCGGCATTCATCCAAATTCTCGTATTCATTGCCATGGTAGAGGATGCGATCATTAGGACATGCATGTATCTTACGGATTTTTAATCCCAAAGGGCGCACAACCTTTTTTGCTTCAGACGTAGTGGTGGGCAATTCATTTGGCCGGAAGCATCTTCTTTATGAGGTTCAATAAATTCCCAAATGCCTTGTCGGATACACCATTCTTTGCCTTCCATTGTAGCAATAATTCCAGTTGTTGTACCCATCTTTTTTGCCCCTCTTGGTACCGTCGGGTATAGCAACTTCCTATGATCCTCAAGCATGCGCTCGAACTTAACTTTCTCTTTTTCACTTTCCCATTCTTGTTGTGCATCACGAATGGCGTCGCCAAGAGCATCACCGAGATCATCTTCTACCGCTACCTCTTCTTCATTTCCCCTCATTGTAGTATCATCAAAGGCACCATACTGAGCAATAATGTCATCAATGTCTAAATCTTCTCCTTCACCTTCTACCATCATGACCCCACTTTCTCCATGCTTAGTCCAACATATATAGTTTGACATGAAACATGACTTAAGCAAATGTGAATGAAGACTCATTGAGCTTGAATATTCCTTTAAATTCTTACATAGGGCACATGGACAACACATGAAACCATCCCGCTTATTTGCCTCGGCCACACCTAAGAAATAGTGCAAGCCCTCAATAAAGTCTTGGGAGCGGCGATCGGCATTGTACATCCAATGGCGTGACATAATCTGTATTACACGACAAATTATGAAAACCTTAAACATAATTAAGTATTTTATTACACAACATAGATGACACACACACGGTTGATTAATTAACTAAGCCTGGCTACAACGTAAGCAATCCCAACTGTCACTAAACAAACTAAAACTACAATGCACTTCAGTAACATAATTATTTCGTGATCGTACGCAATTAAAACAGACAAATCATTCTTCTGTTGAATATCAATAAGCTTCTCCTGCTGGCTCACTGCCTCATCAGCAGCAGCCGAATTCTGCACGTATGTAGCATAATCTTCCTCCCAGTACCAACCATCGCATCCATTGCCCTCCCACTGAAATTGAAGCCAAAAAATATTTAGTCAAAAATATTCAAGAAAAGCAGGTCAATTAGCCATAATAATCAAATGCGTAAGAAACTCACATCGCGATCTGGGCACTTGTAGAAAACACGACCCTTGTTGGGTCCCTGTCTCTTGACTCGGTACTCCATCACAATCTTCTGCTTACACTTGCCGCAGATAATGAGAGGGAGTTCTGGCCTCAGTCGTTTCGCAACCGAACGAGAGGCCGAGGATCCGGTACCAGTTGTCTTCTACTTTCTATACTTATTTTTGCAAACTACTGTAAATTTCACATTTTCTAAAATAATATATTTAAACAAAACTAAAATTATTTATTTATCTAACTAAACCATGAAATATGTACTATGTATAATAGTAAAATACCAAACTATCAAGTGATTTTACTATTGTAAATCATCATGCGATTTTGAGCTAAAAATGACATAGAAATCACATAGCTCAAAAACATGTTTCAATAAATAACCATCCGTACTAGTTGATATTGCTTACGTGATCATCTCGGCGAGCATTTCTCCACCGGATGGCACCGTACTTGGCCAAGGAAGAGCTCTAATTCTACGAGGAAGGGAACACGGTCTTCCACGACCGTTGTCGCTCTCCCTTGTAGAATCAAAGCTCCTCCTTGACGTCCGTTACCGCTCGGTAGAGAAAATGCTCGCCGAGATGATCACGGTCCGCAAGTTCAACTAGTATGGATTTTCTACAATTTTCTAACTATTTTCTAAGTTTTTCATTTCATGGAAAAATTAGTTCTAAGATCACGTAAGCCGCCGGGGACGAGGATGGCGCGTGCTCCAGCGAGGACGAGCGAGGCGTGATTTTGATGAACTAATTTAACTTTTGTTTATCCAAACATATATGCAAATCATCATGTGATTTTGAGCTAAAAATGACATAGAAATCACATATCTCAAAAACATGTTTCAATAAATAACCATCCGTACTAGTTGACATTGCTTACGTGATCATCTCGTGAGCATTTCTCCACCGGACGGCACCGCATTTTGGCCAAGGAAGAGCTCCGATTCTACGAGGAAGGAACACGGTCTTCCACGACCGTTGCCGCTCTCCTCGTAGAATCAAAGCTCCTCCTTGACGTCCGTTACCGCTCGGCAGAGAAAATGCTCGCCAAGATGATCACGGTCCGCAAGTTCAACTAGTACGGATTTTCTACAATTTTCTAACAATTTTCTAAGTTTTTCATTTCATGGAAAAATTAATTCTAAGATCACGTAAGCAGCGGGGACAAGGATGGCGTGCGTGCTCCAAATGAGGACGAAAGCGAGGCGTGATTTTGATGAACTAATTTAACTTTTGTTTATCCAAACATATATGTAAATCATCATGTGATTTTGAGCTAAAAATGACATATAAAATCATAATAAAGTCCAACATATAAAGTTACACATGCATCTACATCGCAAAATGAGATAAGCTACTGATAAAACATAAGAGGATTAAGTTTGTTACCTCCAAAATCGAAGAGCAACACCAATGGAGGGGGAGAGAGCAAGAACAACTGCAAGCTGAAGAACAGAGGCAGTGAGTTTGAATGGAATGGCTCGGGCTCGGGGAGAAAGAAATGAGCCGTTGTATAGGCCCGCATAATTAGTCCCGGTTAGGTGGCCAAACCGGGACTAAAGATTAATATTTATTCCCAGGGTATTACCCAAACCGGGACTAAAACCTTTAGTACCGGCTGGTATTACCAACCGGGACTGGTATTACCAACCGGGACTAAAGGTCCCTGCCACGCGGACGACCATTGGGCAGGGACCTTTAGTCCCGGTTGGTATTACGAACCGGGACTAAAGGGTCCTTTAGTCCCGGCGGCAAAAAATGCCAAGACTAATGCCAAATTGGGACATCGTTCTAAAGTCTGTTCTCTAGTAGTGTTTGGAACAAAAAGGCAACTTCAACTCTTCAAATAAAGTCCATCCTATTGAACTGCGGTGTGGTTGCTTGTGTCGTTTGGAAAAAAAAGGCAACTTCAACTGTGCGCTATACCTGAATCGGCTGTTTAGCCGATATCGAGTGCTCTCACGAGCAGTTTATATCACGAGACCATTGAAGTAGAGATAAGTTAAAAGATATATTAGCCCCATGATCTTATTATTGTATTACAACCTGTATGATTCTGCCTCATGCCCCACTGATATTAGTAATAAGTTAGGGTCGTCGAATCTATTGTTGTTTCTACGGCCTGCATGATTTTGCCTCATACCCCACTGGTCATGGCGATAGATGAGATCTAACATGTTCATTAGATTTATCTTTATTAGATGGTTAAGTGGTGTTGAATTGTTTCTTTATATAAACAGAAATTCGGTTACTTGTAATTATTGGCTCGGCATAAACCGACCATCATCGATATCTTATTGCCATTGATTAATGTTTGCTTAAATGATATTTATTCTGAATGATAACCGATTCTTCTTACACAACCCCATAAGGTTTAACCGATTTAATCTTTTGAATATGCTGGAATCAACTATTTAGTCGATCTCCCCTCATATCGGCTCTCAGAGTCGCACATTCGGAACTGTCTGGCAACACCGGCATGTTCCGCCTTTAATTACTGATAAACTTTCTCTCCTTGTCAATTGCAGGGTCAAATTGACTGGCACGTCTCGGGAGGATTGCGCGGGACCGACCACCCTTGCGCTGAAGATAGGCGGATCTGCTCCATCGAGCGGACCCTTTCGGCTTGCTGCCTGTGTCCTCGGCACGGGACGAAATTCTGTGTCGACACCTGCTTTATTTTTTACTCCAATTTCCTACTTTAAAAAAAGTCATCGTGTGTGTGTCCACCAAAAGGGTCCGGTTAACGCTGATTTGAATCATATGTCAGTGAGGGCTAGCACACCTGACACTGCACATGGTCTAACACGTAGCGAGAACGCCCTAGGAACTGCTTGCCAGGCCGGTTTGACTCCTCCAGTTTTCTGTTTTTTTTTGTTTGAACTCTAAATGTGACAATCCAGATATATTTTTTGATCATCTCAGTTGTACGGTTAATACTATTGGATCTTATATTTTTCTATGGTATATTTTTGAACTCTTATATTGAACTATGTTTACTTCCTATTATGCGTGATATCAAAAGATAATTTGAGTGGCGACTTTGAAACCTCTTTTATTCCAAGACAACATAAATAGCTATTTCTTGAGAATGGTACGCGTTAGTAGTAGATAAACAATAAGAGTAGTTCTAGATTATTTAAAATTTGTATAATGGTAGTGTTGGTTAATTTCAGCAATCTTCTCTGACTAACTAAGGTAGTAATAGGCCCTGGGAATTAATATGGAGACTTTATTCTTTTTTTAATCTAAAATCAGATTCTTGAACCCACTATCTAGAGTTCACATTCTCATAATCTCTAGGAGACCTTTGATCACTCCGCTCCTTGATCCTAGAATAAAAGGAAACGAGCTCAGTTCGCATGGGTTAGGTATTGGCCGAGGTGACTGAAAACACGCATGTGGTTAACCTTGAGAAGAATAGTGGCACCAGATCCCAAGGCAATTCTGAATCTCATGTTATTCCCAAGAGATTTGCCACGGTCTCTTGGTTTAGGGCGTAGCCAGTTGCTAGCTATTTGGTGCCAACTCATCAACATAGGTTCCACTTATAAGATTTTTTATTTTGCATCTTCTCTCTCCTCAATGCGTGGAGCCCACTGTTAATTGATTCTACAATTGAGAAAGGAGAGCGGCATAGGCAAACTTGCGTGCTTGCATGGTTTCGTCCTTGGTTCTCACACTTCGAATCCTAATCAGCTAGCTATGTCGCTCACTATTGGGGACGGCCTTAATTACCGCCTCAACAATCCATCACACCAGAAACGTGCAGTGGCAGCCTTACCATCGATACACCTAGTTACTCCAATAATAGTGGCCTCGCATTTCGTTGTACCATGGCCCCCGATGGAAGGCTAGTAGAACTAGAAACGAGCTGCAGCATGAAGGGAGTGGTGGCGGTTCTTCTCTAATTAACTTAAGTTAGAGAGATACTTGTGTCACTGATGGCGACCGGTCTAATTAGAATTAGACCCACTTGCCAGTGACTGTGACACGAGTCCCTCTAATTTCAGTTAGAGGAGGCTCATATTAGACGAGGAAGTAGGGGCGACGCCTAGGTGAGTAGTCGCAAACTCGCAACTAGGATTGGGTTGATGTGAACCTTGTAGTCGCCCTCAATCATAATTCATCTTTGCAGGGGATGGAGTGGACTTGTGGAAGAATTTCTACAGGCGCCCTTGGCTCTTCAGGCTCCAAAGCGTTGTTGCTAGCTCCGTCTAGTGCTCTCCTCTTTATTATAGATGCAGTCAGTACGATCCGATCCTTTTCGATCTGCTCGGAACTACAAAGTGTAGTGTACACTGTACAGACGCAACGCAACGGTCGCAGCAGCCAGCCTTATCTTGGAAGGAATATAATCAGACAACTCCCCCCTCAGCTCAGTACCTGATCGATGACCCTTATCTCCTACAGGCCGGCCAACAAGACCATGCTGCTATTTTCTTCTTCACATGCACGTATATTCGATATGCCTGCCCAGCTGCCCCCGCCCACGCACAAGAGCAATATTGCCCTGCCTCTGCCTGCCTGCCAGCTGTGCATGCACGAGTCAACCTTGCAATGTGAACAACTGCATGCAAATCCCTTCACTGGATGCTCATCTCTAGAAAGGAAAGGAAAGGAATGATCTGCTGCTTTTCCTTGTCAAAGGCCAATATTCCTTCATGTTGTGTCAAACACGCTGCTGCCCCCTGGCAAAGTCGTCGTCGCTCCAGCCCTGCCGCCCTGGGCCTGATCTGATGACGGCTCCTTCTCCTTGTTATAAATACATGCCCAGGCATGCAATGGAGAGCACCAGCAATGCACAAGAAGCACGACGAGCAGCAGGCAGAAGGTCGAGAGGCCTCGCATGGAAGTAAGAGGCCATCTTTGATAGCCAGGAATGGTTTGCCTGTAACGTCTGACTCTGAGCGCTCCTGGTCTGACTCTGCATGCTGCCATGGCATGCAATTAGGGGGCGGTGCTTCTACAGTTCTACGGGCAAACCATTCCTGGCTGCTGAGTGCCTCTTACGCTGTCCCATGTCAGGCCTGCTCTTCTCTAGCTTTATCTTGGGGCCAACAAAGACCCAAATTATATACCGAGGTATGTTTTGGAGTTGGCTAGAGGGTTTGAAAAAGTTATAAAAACCTTAAGTTATACATGTTAGGGACGGCATGTATGTACGCTTTTCGACCGTCTCGACCATAGGATAGGAACATGATGGTGGAGTTCATTATGCATGCTTCGGCAGATTTTTTTATCAACAATATCTTGTTTAAATATTTTATGCAGATATATAAAATATGGGTCAGTCTATACATCTGGCGACAGATTTTCCAACCATAAATCTGTGAACTTTTAGACAAATCAACAGCTAACACGTCACCAACAAAAAAAACTGACAGATTTGCAATACAAAAAATCTGTCAGATTTGCAATACCCGTTTGCAATAGCACAGAGATCCAAAACCCAACAACAGTCAACCACTTCGTTCGCACAGGCTCCACACTGCCTCGCTCTGCACGCCGTACCTCCTCGTGGTGCCGCTGGGCCTCCTCGCTCTTCGGCTGCTGGCGCTCAAGAGCCTCAGCTCCTCCCACGCCCGTTCCCAGGGCCTCGGCCTCGGCATGCTCTGAACGCGGCGCGGGCACCGACGGCGGCGGCTACTACTCCATTGTGTCGGACGCCGACGAGGAGAAGGCCTCCGCCGTCCCCGACGCCGCCGCGGCTGCCGGAGCTCGGCCTGCTCGTGGTTGTGCTGACCGTGCCGAGCCGTCGGGAGCGGCGGGACATCGTACGGACAGCGACCAAGCTGTGCTGCAGCCTGCGACCAAGCGCGCGCATGACTTTCTCAACTAGCTGTGGTCGCTGGAGGAGAAGGACATGGAGCGGCGAAATCGGCGAGCGGGGGTCGCTGGCGGTGGCGGCGGAGAAGACCCGTGAATCGAGGAGCGGGATCGCGGGCACCGGCGGAGAAGGCAGGAATCGGGCGGAGGCGTCGACGGACGCGAGCGGAGGGCACGAGGCGAGCGGCGGCTGGAGGTGAAGGAGTTTTTGTTTTTGTTTTTTTCCCTGATGAGAAAGGACGCGAAGGATCTGCAGCCTGTTTAGGAGGTCGTATCGTATCATGTATTATTTACTGCTGGCTGAATTGGTGTGAGAGAAAAACACTATTTCTGGCTGAAAATTTACGATCGTTTACGAGCAAGCGAACAGGCTGCTGGTGGGGGTGGTTGGGTCCGGTGGGAGGGATGGACCGCGCGCACTGCAGGTGGAATAGTGAATGAATAGTGGCCTGACGGGAAAAACTAAAGATTTCATATAATAATAATAATAATATCGTGATTCACTGAGCAAGCTCACGGGTGGGAGCAAGGACCAAGGCCTGGCATTCAACCAGGCCATAGTCATCACTCAAGCTGCTGCAAGATCCCAGAACAGAAAGTTGCACAGTAGTTGGTGTATGATCCGGTAACTAAAATTTACGAGATGTCACGTAAGGACGTCACATGTGGTGTTCGGATAATAATAAAAAATAAATTACAGAATCCATCAGTATTCTATGAGACGAATTTATTAAGCCTAATTAATCCGTCATTAGCATATATTTACTGTATCACTACATTGTCAAATCATGGACTAATTAGGCTTAAAAAATTTGTCTCGCAAATTAGTCACAATATGTGCAATTAGTTTCGTAATTAGTCTATATTTAATACTCCATGCATATATCCAAATATCGGATGGGACAACGACTAAAATTTATAAGGAGAAACCAAACACCCCCTTAGTCATGTTTTTAAGAACCCAATCAAAAGACATGGAAAAACACAGGCTTGGTTCAACATGGTATATCTTCTAAATATGACCAGCATGCAAATTATGGTTGCACACAAAGAGATTTTAAGCAAACATATCAACAAACTACCAGAAGAACATAGGAGATATCTAGATGACAACTTACTTCTTATCAATTTCAGGGACATCAGTCTTGCCAGCTTTCTCAACAATCACCAGAAAACCATTGATGACAAAATCAGCAATCAAGCATAAAAAATGCATGGGAAAAATGCTAAACATATCTTACAGGGATTCTATCGGGGTACTTATCCCTGATCCTGGCAAATTTGGCCTGCCTTTTTTCTATAATAGTAAATAAGGTTCAGAACTCTAGTTAAGAGAAGGGGAAGATACTGCACAAAAAAGGTGAGAACAAATTGAAGCCAACACACAGATCTTGACTATAATCAACTACGTATACAAATAGGAGCAGAAGTATCCTATGAATCTTCCCGGTTAGGAGGTGCAGTAAAGAGACCCAGAACCATTGTTGCCTGATGGGAACTTCCCCCATATTGCTATCACTATCTTCATGTCGCACGACCTCTTAACATTACACCACTGAATCCCCAATCCTTTGCTTGCTAAAAAACACTAAAAAAATTAGGCACAGCCAAAGAAAAAAAATGCAACGAAAAAGCAAAATACAAAAACACACAAAACCTCACACCGACACAGAAACACACTGTTGACACAAAAATGTGGTGATGTGATCAACACATAGCAAGCCGGATGATCTGAGTGGAACGTGACCAGAGATCTATTTGGCTTTTAAGTATTAGCCGCTACTCTGTATTTTCCTTTCTTCTTAAATTCATCCCAACCAGTTTCTAGAAAATGAGGAATGAAATTTTGATTCCATCAGCTGTTGTTCCTAATACCTATTATCTTGGACTTATGGGCGATCCTGATCCATCTGATTTTATCAACCAAGAAACCAATCGAATCCCCTTCAAACAATCTGTAATAGATTTATTTTTCTGGAACACCAAAACTCCTTTTAGAAACTGGCCCAAAGTGCCTAAATGATAGAGAGATTAGTTCCGCGGGGTATCAGAAAAGAAAGCCGGACATTGGGAAATTTCTGATTTAAACCAATGCTTGACACTCTCAGTGTCTGGAATGGAGAGAAATGATTCACTTCTAATCTCTGCATCTTATTTTTGATCCAACACTTTGAATGCTTTTATTTTTTGTCACGGTCCAATGACCATTACTTTGACCGATATCTACAAGTTAACCGGCCTTAGAATAACAAGATCAATGCAACCTTATAATTTCTTAAGTGCTAGATCCAAGAAATTAGCCAAAATATCGAACTGCACAAGATGGACAAGCTATATTTTGAATCATATTAGGGATAGATCGACTGTTGATGATAGAGAACATGTAGCTTTCTTGAATATGTGGCTGGAAAAATTCTTTTATGAGTCATCCTGTGGTCCAACCTATAATCACAAATACTTAGCCGAGCGTTTAGCAACCGGTAATGAAATCTCCCTTAGAAAATATATGTTGTGATCTGCTTATCATTTGATGCACCAAGTAGCTGCCTAATTGCTGAAAAATGAACCAGTGCATACCATCAATGGCCCTTAGTGGTTGATACAATTATGCCTGAATCTGTACATGCATAAGATTGTAAGACCCAATCTCAGGAACCTGAACTTCCCTTCTTCCAACTTTACTGAAGATTATAAAGGATAAGAAGGAAGAACTCGACATTGTATGAATTATGGTAAAGATGCATTACCCATAACAATTGTTGTTGATATAGGAAACATTTTCAAGAAGTTTTACAGAGGGTTTGATGCAAACATCTTGGCTTGGCTGCCATATGATGAAGATGAAGATAATGAGCTAGTTCTGCCAGTTAAATTCCGGTTTGAATCAGGCTGTTCAGATAAAACAGTTGCTGCAATTTTCAGTTGCATCATCAAACCCTGCGTGTTGCCTGCCGAATTTCGCCATGGTCATGGCAAAGTGGCTACTGGTGCCTTTCTCCCAGATAATCTCCCAACTTATAAATTCTATAACCCCTCTTTTATGGCTCGTCAATTCGGCCTTGGTCAACTACCCCCTTGGCTATTCTTTAGGAATACTCTGAAACCAAGAGAAGATATCAGTAAAATAATGGAAGCTTTCAGAGTCTTTCAATTAGAGTCAGACCTTCCTTTTCATTGTATGCATGAATGGACAAGAGCCACCTTCTCTTCAAATCTGTTTGACTCCTGGTGACAAGAATGGCACTCTCACCTCTTCTACAACTAATTTATCCTAACTATTTAGCCCTGGACAATGACTTTACTTCTGATAATGAGGTAACTCACCACTTTCCTTTTAAAAGGATTATCAAGTTCTCCTGTCAGTTCATCTAACAATTTTTTTTGCAAGATACCGCATTTGATCCCCAAGTGTGGACAAGAAAGGGCATCTCATAAAATATTATCCACCATGCCTAGCCTCAAGAATGGGATCAATTGCACCCACTTTGAAAAAGTTGATGAAAACCCCAGCTGCCCCAACAATAGTCACATATCAGTCTTCAAAATGCAAGGCAACCCAAGGTGTAACTTAGAAAACCACCACTGAAAAAAGACTTTGCATAACAAAATCATCAATTGTTCAGGTAAATTAACTTATCTTCCCTCTTAAGATGATATTCAACTTCTAATTCAATTCTTTTCTTACAGTCATTGACTATTGCATCTTAATCTGCTTTGGGTGCCGAACTGCTGTCCTAGGCACTTAAATTAGCATCTGCATAAATCGTGACCACCTCCATAAATCGATTTTACTAGACGGTTGGATTTTGACCGCCTCCGTAAATCGTGACCGCCTCCGTAAATAAAAATGACCGCCTCCGTTAATAGCCCAGCATTTTAGGAGGCGGTTGGATTTTGTGCCCGCCTCCATTAATGTTTGGGCACCGTCTTCCAAAATCATTTGTGTAGTAGTGTTTTTTTTAAAGGAATCCTGACCCATATATGGAGAAGATCAGTATATTTGGGTTTGTCATAGTCACTAATGGTGTAAGTATGCATGTGAATGTTGTCTTTTCAAGTATTTGTTCACCTAAAATCCCTTTTAATTTGGTATATATTTTAAACCTTGAATCGCTTATATTTCAGGACTGAGGGAATAGCTATTAAGACACATTTCACGGAGAATTCAACGAAACCAATTTTGATAATATAGGTGTTGATGTATTTTTTAATCAAATAAAATCAAAGATGTCTTATTTAGAGCTAATCAAGTTAAAATGAGCTATAATATAAGACTGAGGCGACAGATTGTATTCGAGGCATGGGATCAGTTATATTCTTCAGTTAGATTAATTATATTTCAGACTAAAACTAAGGGAGCAAATTATAGACGCGTTTTGTCTAGACACGTCTGTGATCACACATCCAGACGTGGCTCAATTCGTGTCACCAGAACGGGTGTCTGCTATTTGGTTTTTTTACATAGTGAAAGTAGTAAGTAGATGGCCCGGCAGGCAGGGCATCCAAATATTATATATTGTGTGGGCAATATTGTATCCAGATCATGCCATGCAGCATCGACCCATATCTTTTTGCTGGTAGAAAACAATATGTCGGTTGGTAGCCGTCACCCGTCAGTAGAAAAACTGGATCTGGTAGCTTTCGAGACATATTTTATGGAGTTGGGAGGTGGCCTGGCAGGCACGGGATATCGAGAATATATTCAGATTATATTATATTCCGATCCAGCAGGGACAGCTAGGAGATCATTTCTTGCATCCTGTTGAAACTGAAAGCTCACGTTTGTTTGTTTGCCAAGAGCAAATCTGAAGGTTTATCGAGGTACGTTACTGTATTATTGTATGTGTAAACACAGCAGAATCGAAGCTACGACGTGTACAACCAGAGAGCCACTATTGCGTTCTACTATTAGTACAAGTTTTTTCTTTTGAAAGGTAAGGGGGATGAACTATCCCTACCTGAATTTCTTTACCACAGATTCCGACGAAAGCTGGTGATGATAATTACAAAGTTGGGTCATGAATTCAGTTACAAAGCACGGCGATCTGCAGGCAGGCATGGTTGACACATGTGAGAAAATGCATGCATAACACACCACCAGGATGCATGGCATGATCATATCGACCGGCTCTCCCACCTCGAGGCGTCGTCTGATCTCATCGACTCCGATTCAAACCTCAATCTGTGAGCGAGATATAGAGCACGAGCTGATGGTGTAGAGGGACAAGCTAGCGCTCATAGCCTCACACGCATGCTGCATGACATAACAAGCAGCTGATGGCTGATCGCCTGATCTGACCATGTCATCGATTCGACAGCACGGCCGCAGTATTTTTAGGTGTCATGTCTAAATTTTAATTAAAAAATGTTAGTGATATTTGTTTCTCCAAAAAAGTGTATCACAAAAATATATGCAATGGTTAATTTAATGATACTTATTATTACATATCATAATTAGTAACCTCTTATATCTGTTTAGTTAAATTTGAGTATATTTAGCTCCTCGATATGTGAGAACGACAGTTAAAAAAGTGACGGAGGGAGTGCTGCAGTGCTACCTCCGTCTGGAGGAAGAATGTATGTCGTTCTATTTTTGTCTTAATTTATAGTTAAATTATCTAAAATTTGTTATGGATCGATAACTAACTTATATTATAGTTCATAAAAAATCAATCAGCTGATGCAGCTTTATAAGCACAATACAAGTTGTAACGATACTCACAAACAAGCTGGAGGTCGATCAGTCAATGCAGCCATGTTTGTTGAAGAACTCGTCGAGATCTACAGTACTCCTGCTCCTAATGCGATGGCGAAAACCGGAAAGATTGTATTGATCGAGTGTTCGTCCCCTTGTACAATAACCAGGGTCTACTATTTATACCCGGAACCTAAATATAAATCCTACTCAAATACGATTCATTACAATTCTTGGAATAAAAAAAAACTTTCTAAATTAATAATAACTTAGACCCTAATTTTCTTTATTTGTAGAGTCCGACACATCTTCCTGGCACCATTCAAACATAGCCCATTGACGCCGTCTGCTGACGTCATCTATAAAATAGCCGATTCTGATATCGTATCTAAATCAGCTGATATCGATTTACATCTAATCGATTCCTTGATGACACAATCCTGGATGCTTCAAGTTCCCGTATTCTTCTTCCCAAATTTTGGTGTAAACACATGCCTTCTAATTTTGGGATAAAAATGATTTTATTCTAAAATTTCTATTTATCTGCTCACCGTGTTGTGACTGCTCATTCCAAAACATACTCGTGACTCCTGATTTCTCGGGCTGAATTCTATATAATATCCCAACAGTATCATTTCCAACTTGCTCGTCCTGCTTACTTTCTCCTTTTCTCTTGAGCAAGCTTCAACAGTCAAAACCGCCACCACCAAAGCCTTAACCGTAGCTGATCTTCTGCTCTGCCAAACTGCTGTTGAAGCCACCTTTCTACAACCTTCCTCAGATTCAGATCCATTTCGGCTGCAATGGCGACCAGCAATCACGTTCCTAAGGTATGCCTTCAGATTTATGTCTTTTAAGTATTAGCCGCTACTCTGTATTTTCTTTTCTTCTTAAATTCATCCCAACTAGTTTCTAGAAAATGAGGAACAAAATTTTGATTCCATCAGCTGTTGTTCCTAATACCTATTATCTTGGACCTATGGGCGATCCTGATCTATCTGATTTTATCAACCAAGAAACCAACTGAATCCCCTTCCAACAATCTGTAATAGATTTATCTTCCTGGAACACCAAAACTTCTTTTATAAACTGGTCTAAAATATCTAAAGGATGGAGAGATTGGTTCCGCAGGGTATCAGAAAAGAAAGCTGGAGATTGGGAAATTTCTGATTTAAACCAATGCTTGACACTCTCACTGTCTAGAATGGAGAGAAATGATTCACTTTTGATCTCTGCATCTTATTATTGTCCAACACTTTGAATGCTTTCATTTTTGGTCATGGTCTAATGACCATTACTTTGGCCGACATCTACATGTTAACCGGCCTTAGAATAACTGGATCAATGTAACCTTATGATTTCTTAAGTGCTGGATCTAAGAAATTAGCCAAAATATCAGACTGCACAGGATGGGCAAGTTATATTTTGAATCATATTGGGGATGGATCGACTGTTGATGATAGAGAACATGCAGCTTTCTTAAATATGTGGCTAGAAAAATTTATCTTTTGTGGGTCATCCTGTAGTCTAACCTATAATCATAAATACTTGACAGAGCGTTTAGCAACAGGTAATGGAATCCCCCTTGGAAAATATCTGCTGGGATCTGCTTATCATCTGATGCACCAAGTAGCTGACCAATTGCTGAAAAATGAACCAGTGCATACCATCAGTGGCCCTTAGTGATTGATACAATTATGGCTGAATCTGTACATGCATAAGATTGTAAGACCCAATCTTAGGAATCTGAGCTTCCCTTCTTCCAACTTTGCTGAAGATTATAAAGGATAAGAAGAAAGAACTCGACATTGTATGAATTATGGTAACTCACCACTTTCCTTTTAGAAGGATTATCAAGTTCTCCTGTCAGTTCATCTAACAATTTTTTTGTAGGATACCAAATTTGATCCCCCAAGTGTGGACATGAAATGACATCCCATAGAATATTATCCATCATGTCCAGCCTCAAGAATGGAATCAACTGCACCCACTCTAAAAAAGTTGATGAAAACCCTAGCTGCCCCAACAATACTCACATATCAGTCTTCAAAACGCAAGGCAACCCAAGGTGTAACTTAGAAAACCACCACTAGGAAGAGACTTTGTAGAACAAAATCATCAATTGCTCAGTTAAATTAAATTATCTTCCATCTTAAGATGATATTCAACTTCTAATTCAATTCCTTTCTTATAGTCATTGACTATTGCATCTTAATCTGCTTTGGGTGCCGAGGCACTTAAATTAGCATATGCTAATCTCTCATCGGCTAATCCTCCTAAGGAGCCGATTACAATTGAAGCAACTGATGTCCCAGTTGAAGAGGACCCTATTGACATTGATACTCAAACTGTCGATTCTCCAGCTCGGCAAACAATCGATGGTAAGAAATTCATATGCTCATTTTATTCTTCTATAGCAATTATAAATTGAAAAGCTTCTTGATGCCTGCAGACACTAGCATCGAAAGCCCAAAGCCGATTCAATCGGATGTTGAAAAGGATGTTGATACATCATCGGCTGTTCATTCTCCTCAGCCAGGATCTCTTTCAGAAAAGGTACTGTCTTCCCTCTCACCATCTATCTCATTGTAAACTCATTTGTTATTTCTAATAAGACTCCTTTTGTTCACATATAGGCACTTAACTCTTCATCTTTGAGCTATTCTTTCAACTTTAAGGAATATAAAGATGAAAGCGAGATAAGCTCATCAGCCATTTCTTCTCAAGAAATCTTATCAGATGAGACCAAAAATTGACTAAAAGTCATGTTGCCAATGCTCGAAAGGAACATAGCCGATTTGATCCAGGATGCAGATCCAATGAGAAGAATCTTCTTAGCCATTAAGCATGATCTGCCCCCAAATCTTGCTGAAGCCTTGATACCTCTGTCCAACATCGAAGATCAAGCTCCCAAGGTGAAAAAGCTCAAAGAAACCTGACTGATCGTGAAGCTTTGATGGCTAAGAAGAACTCTAACAAGTAGGAAGCCAAAGAATTATCACAATTGATCGACAATCTGAAGAATTCTTCTTTCAAAATTGAACCAGAACTGACTCAGCTGAGAATTAATCATGTTGAGCTCGAACAGGAAGTGGAAAGTGTGAAAGCCGCCATTGACCGTCATGAGTCTAATTTGACTCAAATCCCCAATGCCATCAAACAGAAGAAACAAGAGATGCTGACCAAGGTTAAGGAAGGCAAAGCTATTCGCAGCAGTCTTGAGAGCATTCTCGGATCAGCCGAAGAAGACAAACAACAAATTGTAGAAGTTGATGCTATTCGGCTGAAAGCACTAAGAGCAATTCGTGATGCTATTAACTTGTAATTTATGTTCTATCATCTATAATATATATTCTGTGTAAACCTGATGATAAATGTACTCTTCCTGTTGATCTACTGTACTTCTTGGTTCGGCTAGAATAGCCTATTTAAATTAGTCGATTCCTGATTCTGACTTTACTCTGACTTAACTGAATATGAAAACGACCCTTATTGCAAAAACCCTTCAAATTCCTTCTCAGTCATCAACACCTCGTTCCCCTCATTATTAGCAAAGCGATGCTTCCCCTTCCATTAATTGGGCTTGCTTTCACACATTCCAAGATATCTACCATCTCATCTTTGTGGCTATAAATACCAACCAAGGGCCTCGGCCTCAAAACATCTGTATCTGAAACTGTTTCTCATTCTCTCGCATCTTTCTACCTTCAAGAACCCTGTAGCGGTTTCTTCTTCTTCCCCTCTCAAGATCCAAACCAAAACCCATGGCTGGCGAAGACAACCGCGGCAAGCGCACGGTGGAGGAGGTCCCGGAGGAGAACATGCCGATGAGCCAACACCTCCGCCGTATGAGGTAAGATCAAACATCTTCTATTAATGACAACAAATCACCTTCTAACTTGTTTATAGGTTTGTTCTGAATGACAGACTCCAACCTCTTCCTCCTAGGGCCAATGGGCCCTCCAATGCTATACCTACCGCCGCCCCCACGCTGGACTCATCGTTGGACTCCTCTGACTCGTACACCGGCGATGATGCCCGGTGCTTCCTCCGAGAGTGGGGGCTACCAAGGACCGTTATTCCGAGACAACTCAGGAAAATGGTCAGCTTGAGATCTGTCTTGAGGTCTCCTAGGCCGTCCTCACCGCAAAGGAGGAAGCCAACGCCACTCGGGCGAGGTTGGCCGAGTCCGACGCCATGGTGGCGGGTAAGCCTAGTTCCAAGAAAACCCTCATTCTTATCTTCACTGCCCCTTTCTTGACAATCTTCTTGCCTCTTTGATTGCTAGCCATGACGGCACAGTTGGAAAACCTTGGACTGGCGGCGAACGTAGCTACGGCGGCCGTCAACGCTCGGGGCCCTCTGGTCATCAACTACCTGCACAACATCCCAGCACGTGCCTAGGAGATTGCCCTCCATGGCGTTCGTCATAGCACAGTGGTGGCTCTGGCCGCGGCGCAAGTCCAGACCGGGCACGACCTCTGCACCATGGAGCCGGGCTTCCCAATGGCCAATGATCCCAACATGCACAAGGAGCTAATTGAGGACTTCGACGACGCCACGGCAGCCATTGTGGATATCACACCAGCCCAAGATGTTGTGAACAAGGTGTTCGATTAGTTTGTACTAGGAGCAAACGATGAATGAATAAAGTTTCTGCCTTTTCCTTATGAATTCATCTCTAAAACTACCATAATATGAATCATGATTGTCCTTATGTGTGTTTTTGCTCTATAGGCAATGCATATCATATCGGCTTTTACCCCTTCAGTTCAATTTTTTTAAACTAAAGGCGATACCCTCCTGGTATCGGCTATTAGAGTCGATGACTAAACAAATCGGCCATCAAGTATTAATCTAAACGCTAGGATAATAATTCTTTAGAAATTTTCCATTGATTGCTCTATCAAACTCTTCTTCTCCTTCTAGCGTTTCCAAAATATAAGCATTGCCAGGCGCACAACGTTTAATCCGATAAGGACCTTCCCAATTAGGCAACCATTTGCCAAACCATCTATGTTTAGACCCAATCGGCAATCTTACTTTCCAAACTAACTTTCCTTCACAAAAATGTTTGTTCTTGACCTTTTTATTATAATGCCTTGCAACCCTTAATTTATTAGCCTCAATATTTTCAAGAGCGCGTAGTTGATGATAACTTAAGTCCTCCAAATCATCCATCATAAGGTTTTTATGGACTTCGGCTGTGAAATCGTTTTGCAATGTAACATGTCTTGATCCAGTCTGAATCTCCTAAGGAAGAACTGCATTATGCCCACATACTAACTCATAAGGTGATGATTTAATCGATCCATGGCAAGCCATCCTATATGCCTACAATGCTTCATTAAGTGTCAGGTACCACTTCCTAGGTTGCTCTTCAATTTTCTTCTTAATCAACTTAATCAAAATTTGATTGGATGCCTCTGCCTGGCCATTAGCTTGAGCATAATAAGGAGAAGAATTTAGTAATATAACTGATCATCTAATAAAATATACTTAGTCGATTTATATCTCAATTTTCTGGTAACCTTCTGTGATGGATTCTTGAGGTAATCGGCTATTTCAACTATCCAATCATTAGCCAAGGTCTCACTACTTAAGATTTCTTGGAACACTCTATAGCCTGACGCATTCTGAGCTAACTGATTGGCCTCTCGATTCTATGCTCTTGGAATATGCTGAAGAGAAGTAAGGGGAAACTCCTCAAGTAACTTTCGACAGAATATCATCTTTACATTCGTATTGTCCGATCAACTGATTAATAACTAGCTGTGAATCTCCAAATATTTTAATTGACTCGGCCTTTACTTCCTGAAGAAGTTGAAGTCTCTTAAGAATAACTTCATATTCTGCTTGATTATTGATGGTCATTGGTTTGGTTTGAAAGACAAACTCAAAACTTGCCCCCCGAGGTGAAATAATAACAATACCAACACCACCACCTTGCTTTCACGATGATCCATCAAAGAACAATGTCCAAGGCATAGGTTCCACATAGCCGATGCTTGGTTTATGTTGTTGAGTAATAAAATTGGCCATCACTTGCCCTTTGACTGCTTTAGCTGATTCATAACTCAAGACAAATTCTAATAATGCAAGAATCCACTTTCCCATTCTCCCATTTAATATCGGCATTGACAACATGTGTTTGATCACATCGGCTTTAGACACAACTGTACACTCAGCCGATAATAAATAATGTCGTAATTTAGTGCAGGAGAAATATAAGCATAAGCATAACTTTTCAATAGGAGAATATCTTGTTTCTAGATCCAAAAGTCTTCTACTTAAATAGAAAACAACCTATTCCTTTCCTTCAAACTCTTGCATCAAGGCCAATCCAATCGTTTGGCTATCGGCCAACACGTACAACTTAAAAGGCTTACCTTGCTGAGGAGGAACCCTCATAGGTGGAGATTTCATATACTCTTTTATCTCCTCAAACACTTTTTGTTGTACGTCACCCCATTTAAATTCTTGATCATTTTTCAACTTTAACAAAGGAGAAAACGACAGAATCCTTTCTGACATATTTGAAATAAACCTTCTGATAAAATTAATCTTACCAAGCAGAGATTGTAATTCTATTTTATTAGTTGGAGGTACTGCCTCATCAATTGCTTTTATACTTTTCTAACCAATCTCAATTCCTCTCTCGTGGACCATAAAACCCAAACATTGTCCAGCTAACACTCCAAAGGCACACTTATTAGGATTCATCTTTAAAATATGTTTTCTTGTGCACTCCAAAGTCTCCCACAGATCAGCCAGATGTTCTTTGTACCCTTTGGATTTCACCACCACATTATCAATATAGATTTCAACAATCCTGCCGATCAACTTATGAAAAATATAATTCATTGCCCTCTGATAAGTTGCACCAGCATTCTTCAATCCAAAAGTCGTCACAACCCATTCAAATAAGCCGATTGCGCTGGGGCACCTAAAGGCTGTTTTTGCTATGTCTTCTTCAGCCTTAAAAATTTGATTATAACCTGCATTACCATCCATAAAACTAATTACCTTGTGCCCGACTGCTGCATCTACCAACATATCAGCTATTGGCATCGGATAACCATCCATCGGTGTAGCCTTATTCAAATTGTAGGATCACTGGAACGCATAGAGGGGGGGTGAATAGGCCAGTAAAAATTCAACTTAAACCTAAGTCAAATTCACCTGTAGCACTGCCGCTCTGTGAGCGCGGCACTGCCGCACCTGCAAGAGAGATTAGTTCATAGTTCAAAATCTACCCAACAAAATTTAAATTGGGTAAATTTTTTAACTTCCTGCATAGTAGTAGATCACAGATCGATAGCTGAAAGTGGTGCGAACACCACACACAAGTAGATCGGCCTCAAACTCTAGAGATCACCTCAACAACAACAAGAACACAAGTGTAGCAACAAAAGCACAAGATTACATAAGGATTTATCCCGTGGTTTAGCTCACCACCAAGGCTTGCCTATGTCCACGTTGTTGAGGTATACCACTAAGGTTTAGGGATTTGCAACCCTACCTCGTTCTCAAGTCAAGAGAGTGAACTCTTGAGATAAGGGGTGATTTTAATCGCTGTAAGAGTTAGTTACAAACCTCCCGGTGCTGCCACAAACTTGGCAAGCTCACCGGGCGACGCTCTAGCTGACTAGGAGCCAAGCTCCAAGAGTAACAAACACAATCATTGGCTAAGACGTGAACCAAGTGCTCTTTAGAGTTTAGGAATCAATGGAGCTGCTCTCTATTCGAGTTCTGGACCCTTTTCCCTCAAGGATTGATGGGGAAATCAACGGATTTGCTTGGGGCCTGAGGTCAACAATGGAGTGAGAGAGAGAGATCCTGCTCTGTTTTGGCATGCTAAAGTGAGGAAGAAGAGAGCCGGTTGGTTACCATTAGAAAGGAAGGGGAAAGGTATATATACCCCCTAGCCCCCAACGGTCACTTTAAATCGCAAATAGCCGTTGGTGAGGAAAGGGAAAGATATATATACCCCCAGCCCTCAACGGACACTACACCCAAGAGGTTGAGCGAGATGAGGACGCGACCAAAGGGTCAGGTGAGCCAGAGCCCGCGACCTTGGGGTCGGGCGAGACAGAGCCCGTGACCAAAGGGTCGGGCGATCCGGTACCCACGACCATGGGGTCGGGCGAGACGGAGCCCGCGACCAATGGGTCGGGTGATCCAGAGCCCGCGACCTTGGGGTCGGGCGGGATGGAGCCCGTGACCAAAGGGTTGGACGAGCCAGAGCCCATGACCTTGGGGTCGGGCGAGACGGAGCCCATGACCAAAGGGTCGGGTGAGCCGGAGCCCACGCCCAAGGGGTCGGGTGAGTCGGAGCTCGCACCATGCAAGACAGCAAGGGTAATAGTGAAGTGCAGACTGTCTTGGCTGTAAATCTGAGGATGCTTGTGGTTGTTTGAGCACTTGATAGCACATATTAGCTTAAGCATTGTGCTCGCTTTATAGTACGGCTTTTCCTATACTCAAATTCAATATATATAAGAATTTAAATATCCTTTGAGTTTGAAGCCATCTACATTTGTAATTGGGGACTCCTCTGTTCCGTGTAGCATCATCGAATATAAATTCCCTGTTTGTCATCTTGATAAATCTTATTAGTTCTCTAATTGCATTGTCATTATCACCGAAACTCATAATTAAGGCTTGATTGCACTTTCAATCTCTCCCTTTTTGGTGATTGATGACAACCCAATTAGAGCTTACAAAAGATATGAAATAAATACTGAGACTTTTGAGCCATGGGTGTAGAGCCTCCCTCTAAGTATGTGAATAGATAATTGAATTCTCAAATTGGCATAAGAAGCCAAGATTCACATTTTAGTGAAAGTGATGGGGCTCCCCCTACATTTATGCTCCTGTGGGGTGCTGCACACTATGTCAAGAAAATATATACATGATGCGTATGATAGTTTATGCACACATGTGTTTGCTACTGCAACTGAGTGTGGCACTGTCGCACCTAATTGTACAAGCAAGATAGAGTCAAGCACCACACAGCTAGCTCAGATAAAAAAATATGCAACCTAGCACAATAAGATGACTTCTAATCCACACAAACGATACATGTCCATATCCGATACACAAAGAGTCAAATAGTAGCATTATTTCACAATTTAGAGTTTTGAGAGACTCTCAAACTTTCCACCTAGCGAAGACTAACACTCATCGAATAGGACATGAAGCGTAGCTACTGACCATGGCGTCGAAAAGTTAAAAGTTATTGACCCCTCTAATTTTCTCCCCCTTTGGCATAAAGCACCAAAAAGAGAAGAATAGAAGAAAGATCAACACCTACTCGTCATCTCCCTAGATGTCCGTCCAATCAATATCATTACCTCCTGCAGTAGTCCCGGCACCACCATCACCATCATCGTCGTCAGAGTCAATACGTGCACGGCCCTGACGGTGAGTAGTGGTGGTGTAGCGAGTGGAATGAGTGGAATGCCTCGGCTCCTATCTCTGACGGTATCCCTCCAGAGTCTCATCCCAATCTGCTGCTCATCCCTATTGCTCCTCATCATCCTCATCATCTGAATCTGTGTCAGGGAGACTCAGAAGGTCATACTATGGAGGAGGTGGAATAGAAGGAAGTGGTGGAAGGTCCTGTCCATGCTGCTGACGCGACTCAAGCTGTGTCTCATATGCTCTGTTAGCTGCATAGGTGCACTTGCCGAAGATTGCCTTCAACCACTTGCTAAACTTTTTCATCTTTCCTCCTCTGCGAGACCTAGAGCAGGAAGACTCAGGGATATCTACATGAGCATGAGAGCTCCCCGCTCCCTACGTAGCTGCAGCTAACTGGGTCTTCTCAATTTTGTAGACGGTGTGCATCCCATCCTTCAGAAAATAAAATCTAGTGACCCTCTCAATAATAAACATGATGTGAGGGGCATAGGGTAGATCCCTCCTCCCATCCTCCACTGCAAATCTCAACTCAATCCACATGAATCTAGGGACATTGAACCTATCCCCACCTAGAGCAAATCTAGCCAACACATTTCTCACATAGCCATTAATATCTGAGGCTGATCCATCCTTTGGGTTGATGGTATTCCTGATGAGGTTGTTGAGGATGTAATAGAAGTTGTGTAGACCACTCCTCTTGCCATCTGCAATCCTTCTATATCTCCACATGTAACTGATGTCATGGATCTCAGCTCGAGGCTCATCATGAATGTAAGTGTAACCTCTGTGCTCCTCCTCAAAGCCAAGAATCCAGCTGAAAGTGACAAAGTCGACTCGGTAGTGCCGACCATCAGTCATCCAGTGAATCTCATCAGAGGTTGGGTCATAGAAGTATGTGGCATGAAACTATGCAAGTACCTCCTCATTCTAGTTATACTGGAAATCCATGATGTCTGAAAGCTAAAACCTATCACAAATCTAGATTACCTTGTCAAACTCAGGATCCGCCTTCTCCTGCATCTCATCCCAATCAATGTACTGCATCTTGATGATCTTGGTTTTCTTGGATGCAAGAATGGTAGTGGCATAAAAGTTAGAATAAAACTCATTCCAGAATCTATAATTAATGCCCAAATCCTTGCGTACTGCATAGGGATTGATCCCTCTTGCCTCTTCCACCAGCTTCCAACTCTTAGAATAGTTGACAACTGCATGCTGGCGGGAGTCATCTGGAGGTCTCATGATGATCTCATTCTCAAAATCTCTCATGTATCTGCCATCAAACTTTGAGAGATGTTGTGGGGTGTTAGGAATGACATCAGTGGTATGACCTGTCATCACCAGCCTCTCCACATCTTCAATGTATTGCTCACACCTCCCCCTATCACTAAGTCCCCTTAGAGCTGCACTACTGCCTGCTACTATTGACCTACCTCGACCACGACGAGGTGGATCCTTGTCTCTTTGCTTATTCATCTTCCTTTTTCCCCTTCGATCATAATCTCCATGCTCCATCTTCTCAAACGAGGAATGGAGAGGAGAGGAAAGAAACTGCTCGGGCCAGGGGCAGTAGCAGCCGTCAGCGACGTTGAGAGAGGGTTGTCAGCTATCATGGCACTGCCAGAGATTGGCAACGCGCGGCCAAGCGACGACGACGGCGTGGTCATGAGAGGAGAGAGAGGCATGGGCATCAGCGTCGGGGGGAAGAGAGAGGGGAAAAGTTACTACGGACCTAAGGATAAGATGAAGAATAAATGGGCCCCGCAATAAAACCATTTGGGCCGAATCTCAACTGAGATTCAAAGTGTGGCACTACCGTATGCCTAGCCTGGCACTGCCGCAGAGCAGCATTGCCACACGGCAGGCGCGACACTACCGCACTTCCCAAAACAGTGGGAGTTAACTATGATCTATATGACTCTCTCTGTATAAGATATGGATACATATCACCTATATACCATGACCAGAAACAAATAATCAATACAGACCATGATCATGATACATAAGTTGCCTTTTATAAATCATTTTCATGCACAATATGAAAATTTTCAACTCTTTTGCCTAGATACTAGTTTATCAAACAGAGGCATGCTAAAATTCAAACCACGTTACGAGAATGAAGTATATTTAGCTCACTACGCAAAGCACAAAACCTTGACTTGTCGAGGGCTTTGTGAAGATATCGGCTAGTTGCTTTTCGGTGCTCACATGGCGAATTTTGATATCTCCTTTGGTTTCGTGGTCTCTCAAGAAATGATGTCAGATGTCTATGTGCTTGGTTCTAGTGTGGCTTACGGGATTGTTTGCAAGCTTAATTACACTCTCATTGTCACATAATAATGGGATTTTGGTGAAATGACATCTAAAATCACGAAGAGTTTGCCTCATCCAAAGTAGTTGGGCACAACATGCACCGGCCGCAATGTACTCGGCCTCGGCAGTGGAAAGGGCTACACAATTTTGCTTTTTAGAACTCCAAGACACTAGGGATCATCCAAGGAATTGACATGTCCCCGAAGTACTTTTTCGATCTACTTTGCAACCGGCGTAATCAGAATCTGAATACCCAAGTAGATCAAACTTAGAGACCTTAGGATACCACATACCAAGGTTAGGAGTGTGTACTAAATATCTCAAGATTCTCTTAACGGCCACCAAGTGACACTCTTTTGGGTTAGCTTGAAATCTAGCACACATGCACACACTAAGCATAATATCGGGCCTAGATGCACACAAATAAAGTAGAGAGCCGATCATGAAACGATATACCTTGGTATCCACGGCTTTCCCTTCAATGTTGAGATCAAGATGTCCATTGGTTGGCATGGGAGTTTTGATAGGCTTGGCATTCACCATGTCAAACTTCTTGAGCATATCATGGGTGTACTTCATTTGACTAATAAAAGTTCCATCCTTCACTTGCTTGATTTGAAATCCGAGGAAGAACTTCAACTCACCCATCATGGACATCTCAAACCTCTTCGTCATGATCCTACTAAATTCTTCACAAAAAGTATGATTAGTACTACCAAATATTATGTCATCGACATATATTTGGCACACAAATATATCTTTACCAACTTTATGAGTGAAAAGGGTAGGGTCGGCTTTGCCTATTTTAAAGCCTTGTTTAAGCAAGAATTGCTTAAGGCATTCATACCATGCTCTTGGTGCTTGCTTAAGCCCATAGAGCGCCTTTTGGAGTTTGTAGATGTGGTTCGGGAACTTGGGATCCTCAAAACCCAGTGGTTGCTCAACATAGACAAGTTCTTGAATGGGGCCGTTGAGGAATGCACTCTTCACATCCATTTGATATAGCTTGAAATTGTGATGAGCGGCATAGGCTAGAAGCATTCGGATTGCTTCAAGTCTTGCCACCGGTGCATATGTTTCCTCAAAGTCCAAGCCCTCTACTTGAGTGAAACCTTGAGCAACCAATCTTGCCTTGTTTCTTGTCACCATGCCATTCTCATCTTGCTTGTTGCGGAAGACCCACTTGGTGCCAATAATGTTGGTGTTGGGTCTCTCCACCAAGGTCCACACTTGATTTCTTTTGAAATAGTTAAGCTCATCTTGCATGGCCATTACCCAATCTGGATCACCAAGTGCTTGCTCAACCTTCATAGGTTCCAAAGAGGAAACAAACGAGTAATATTGCCAAAAGTTTGCTAAATGTGAACGAGTTGTTACCCCCTTTCGAAGACTCCCAAGGATGTTGTCAACGGGATGATCCCGTTGTATTGTTTGCCTTAGCCTTGGATGATCAATGGCCTCTTGTCCATCTTCTGGATCTTCATTATCTTCTTGCTCGAATATAGGTTGTAGGTTCTGTCCTTGAATCAGAGTTGGACTTGCTGCTGCTGTCAGAGGGAGTGCGACACTATTGCTCTTATGTGTGGCACAGCCACTCTACTGATTTGCAGCAGGGGTCAGCTCCCCATCAGCACCAGGTACGTCAGTGGAACTTTGTTTATCAGCAGCTTGAGGAACCTCCACTTCAGTGACTTCATCTTCTTGTGGTCTTATATCACCAATAGTCAATTGCTTGATTGCTTCACATGGTGGATCCTCCTTTCCTACAACACTTGAATCAACTTGCTCCACTTGAGAGCCATTAGATTCATCAAATGTCACATCTACCGCTATTTCAACTCTCCTGGAGGTTTTGTTGAAAACACGATAGGCATGCTCATTTGATCCATAACCAAGAAGAAAACCTTCATCAACTTTAGGTGCAAACTTAGAGGTTTTGGGTTTCTTATTAAGTATAAAGCACTTGCACCCAAACACTCTAAAGTAGGACACCTTTGGTTTGGTACCGGTTAGAAGCTCATATGAAGTTTTCTTAAACTTCTTGTGTAGGTAGAGGCGGTTGATGGCATGGCAAGCGGTGTTGATGGCTTTGCACCAAAAGAGGTCCGGCATCTTGTACTCATCTAGCATTGTCCTTGCCATGTCAATTAGTGTACGATTCTTTCTCTCTACTATACCATTTTGTTGAGGGGTGTATGGAGTTGAGAACTCATGCTTGATGCCTTCTTCATCAAGAAACTCCTCAACTTGGGTGTTCTTGAATTTGGTCCTATTGTCGCTTCTCATTTTCTTGATGGGGAAACCGAACTCCTTTTGAGCTCTTCTAACAAAAGTCTTTACTTTGTCTCTAACTTGACACTTATCAAACAAGAAAAATACCCAAGTGAAACAGGAATAATCATCAATAATAACAAGACCATATTTGTTACCCTGATACTTAGGTAGGCGACCGGTCCAAAGAGATCCATGTGTATGAGCTCCAATGGTTGCGTCGTGGTCATGATGCTCTTTGGTGGGTGAGGTACGCCAACTTGCTTTTCGGCTTGACAAGCGCTACATATCCTATCTTTCTCAAAGTGAACATTTGTTAGCCCAAGGATGTATTCGTCCTTTTGAAATTTGGCCAAGTTCCTCATCCCAACATGGGCTAGTCGGCGATGCCAAAGCCACCCCATGCTAGATTTTGCCACTAAACAAGTCTCAAGATTAGCTTTACTTTTGTTGAAATCAACTAGGTAAAGCTTGTTCTTTAAATGACCCATAAAGACAATAGAGGAATCCTCCCTTCTAAAGACTTCCACACCATTATCCGTAAAGAGACAATTGAAGCCCATCTCACATAATTGAGAGACGGACAATAAATTATAACCTAACGAATCAACATGTAAGACATTTGTAATTGAATGCTCAAGGGTTATAGAAACTTTACAGAGACCAATCACATCCCCCTTAGAGTTGTCTCCAAAGAGAATATTTTCATTTGAGTCCATCTTCGGGGTATATGATGAGAACTGTCGATGTTTCGAACAAACACCGGCTAGTAAATTTGTAATTGTTGCGCGTTAGGCCCGGATGGTGCACTAAAGAACACAAGGTTTATACTAGTTCAGGCTAAATGTCCCTACATCCAGTGTGCTGCTGCTCGTGTTATTAGTACCGAAAATGGTTCGTAGTAGGGGGTATAAACGGTCGAGAGAGGGACAGGTCCCAAGTCTCTGATGGATTGGTCGAAAGGTCGCTGAGAGCTTGGTCGCTGCTCAGCTGTGCGAGATGTGTGTAGTTGAGTCGTGTCGGTTGGTCTCTCTGTGAGCTTCTCCATCCCTTTAGCGGGGTGCCCTGCCCTCCCTTTTATAGACCAAGGGGGGGACATGGGTTACATGTTGGAGAAAGGAGAAAAACCAGAGGCCAAGAAGCCCCTTCAAAGGTGTTGGGCCCTCCTTTTCCGCTGAGCCAGCCTCGCTGACATGGCCAGAAGGTGTCGGGCAAGGCGGAGCCTGCCCTCAGCCGTCGGGCGAGGCGGACTCTGCCCCCGGCCGTCGGGCAAAGCGGAGCCTATCCTCAACCGTCAGGCGAGGCGGAGCCCGCCCTCAGGAGTCGAGTGAGGTGGACCAGCCCTTGGACGTCGGGCGAGGCGGAGCTAGCCCTCAGGGATCAGGCGAGGCGGAGCCAGCCCTTAGCCGTCGGGCGAGGCAGAACTAGTCTTCTGTCGTTCGAAAAAGAAACGCAGTAGCGTTCTCGTCTGATCGGAAGTATCAACGTTCGCTGGTCATTTGTTCCACCTCATTAGGTATCCTGGTATTAGGTCCCCGATAGTAGCCCCCGAGCCCCCGGGTGATTCGGGTAGAATCGCCCGGGGGGTGTGTTTTGGTTCGCCAGAGGGTGCGTGTGAGCGCACCCGATGGGTGTAGCCCCCGAGCCCGGGGGGTGTTTCGGACCCTTTGTGGGTAAGGCTATGAGACTCGGTTTTCATCAACTGGCAAGCTTTAAGGGAACCCTGGTATCCCATTCAAGGGGATTTCGTCCAGGGTCTACCTTGCTGGGGCTTGACCGTGGAACGAGGCCCTACTGATGCTCGTGTACCTACGTCTTGGTCGCTCGCGGTCCTATCCCTCGTTGGGATGGCCATCGAGACTGTTGGGTCGACCCTTGGGCTTTCTGGGCCCAAACAGGCCGAAGGAGAAATTTTCTAACCCGTGTCCCCTCTGTGGGAAAAGAGTCAGATCCGCTTGGGAAGACGAACCGTTCGGCGTGATTTTGGTGGGAAAGGATAGGGATCGCTGGTGCGTATCCCGCGACGTGACGCGGCGGTGTGTTGTGGCAGGCTCGGAGATCGAGGCTGGCGGTCGCCCTTCTCGCATCCGTCGCCCCTATAAAACCACGGGGTTTGCCCCCTAGGGTTCCGTACTTTGCCTTTTCGCCTTCACATCGTCAACCTCCTCCGCCAACCGCTAGAGCCTCCCGCACTCGCATCACGGCCACCATCAAGCTCGCATCCGCATCGCAGCCACCATTGAACTCGCGTCCACCCCTTCCCAATCGTTTCAATGGAGCCGTGGGGCAGATCCAGCATCACCCCTTAGCGCCTGGAGGGCCTCATTCGCTGTGGCCTCCTTTGTCTGCCGACCGCCGCTGAGGAGTGGCGGTTGCCCGGTGATGTCCTTCGCTCACTTCCATGAGCGGGGATTCGCCATACCTGCTCACCCGTTCCTTCGGGGGCTGTTGGATTACTACCAGGTGGAGCTACAACACCTTACCCCAATGGGATCCAGCACATTGCGGCGTTCGTCGCCCTGTGCGAGGGGTTCTTGGGGATTGATCCCCACTTTGACCTATGGCGGCATATCTTCGCCGTCAACCTTCTGAAGAGGCGGGTCGGGAAGAAGGAGCTGCACGCGCCGGTGGGATGCACCGGCATTCACCTCCGCAACAACCGGGCAGATGCGTACCCATTAATGCGTCTGTCCACCTCCAACAAGGGGTGGCATTCGCAATGGTTCTATGTCAAGGATGACGTCGCCGCCCCCTTGCCAGTCTTCTCTGGGTGCGTCATCAAGGAGGCTCCGGGGTCGTGGAGGTGGGGTGTCCCGGTCAAGGAGAGGAAGAACATCAACGACCATCTCACTGCCCTCCAAACTTTGAAGGACAGGGGCATGAAGGGATCGGGGATCATCGGTGCCTACCATGCGAGGAGGGTGGCGCCGCTGATGGCGCGCGTGCTTCCCCTGCACCAGATGGTGCCCAGAGCATCGTTCGAAGGGACAACGCTTGTCGATGAGGCGCTCCCTCTGTTCGAGGTGGCGCAGCGCATCAAGGAGGCGATGGAGCCTTCAAAAGACACTACTGGCGTCATCCTTGATTTTGTGTTCCCGGTGCCGGGGCATCCCCCAATGCGGCCGGAACCAGGGTTTATTGACTTCGTAAGTTTTCTTTCTCCGTACTCCTTTTTACTTGAATTTTTGACCTCTTGAAGCTGACCCTGGGGATGACGGGACCAGCCGAGGGCACTATTCTTCAAGGATAGCTCGGCTCCATTGTAGAAGGATTGGACCCTAGTGAAAGCGAATCGTATCGCAGCCAAGTGGGACTAAAAGACGAGGGAGCTCAGGAAGAAGAAGCTATTACGGAAGCGGCAAGCACGTGATCAAGGAGAGAAGATAGGTTGTGATGACGATGATGATGACGACGACGAGGTAGCCGCCGACGTGGATTGGCACGTCCTGGAGGACAATGATCTGCTGATAGACGCCCATCGACCCATGCAGGGACCCTTCCCGTTCCATGCGGAGGGAACCGAGTCCGTGAGATCGGTGGAGGTGGGCCAAACCATCGGCCCGTCCTCGGTGCCGGTGGGAGCCAGAGAATCTGCCGCCCCATCCGGGGTGCCACCGGAGGATCGGTGGATGGGATGAGGTGGATCGGCCACCGCCCCCGAGGTGCTGATGGAGGGGGATGGAACAACTGCCGCGCCCCACAAGCCGACGGGAGCGGGCGGATCTACCGCCACGCCCGAGGCATCGACGAAGAGGGGCCGCTCCCTTGCCGCGTCGTCGGAGATAAGGGAGGCGAGCCCCCTACCCAGGAGCAGGGGGCAGGCTCGAAGCGGTCCCGCCCAGACGAGTCAGGGCAGGGGTCTAGGGGTTCGTCCCCAAAACATTCCCGCCGCCCAAAGGCGCCAGAGTAGGCAACTTATTCCCCTGTTTTCCCCCTTTTTATTCTTCTATTTCGACCTCATGCCTTTTTCCCTCTTGTAGATTCTTGCGACGGGGCTGCTCTCTAGGGCTGGTGCCCAAGAAGAGCCTTGCCCTTCAGGCGGGACAGATGGCGCTGCCCGACGTCGCCCCTGTTTTGGGCAGGAGCGGCGCTGATGCTACGGCCTCGTTGGCCGATCCGGCGGCGCCCGTGCCCTCGGTGGTTGCCGAGCAGGCGGTGTCTTCCATGGCGGGCGCGGCACCGCCAGCCGAGGGTTCGGTAGCGCTAGTGGAGGTGGTCGTGACCGCGCCAAGCCAGGAGTAGCCGGATGCAGCCACGGTGGTGTCCGAGGGGGCGGCGCAATCCGTGCCTCCGGCGGCCCAAGCAACGGCACCCGATGTGGGCCGGACGGAGGAGGACGCGGCCGGAGGGTCCCCAACCCTGATGAGCCAGGCGCAGTCGGATGCAGCCACGGTGGTGTCTGAGGGAGCAGCGCAGTCTGTGCCACCGGACGCCCAGGCGGAGGTGACCGCGACCGTGACAAGCCCGGTGGGGCTAGATGTTGCCATGGTGGCGTCCGAGGGGGCAGCGCAATCCGCGCCACCGGCGGCCTAGGCTGCGGTGCCCGAGGCGGGCCGGATGGAGGAGTACACGGCCGGAGGGTCTCTAGGCATCGTGGCGGTGTGGAGAGGACCAGCAGGGGGTCGCCCTCGGCCCTGTTGTCAGGGGGCAGCCGCTCCCCCATGCTGGGTGAACCGTCGCTCCAGTGGATGGCCGCTCAGGACCCAACGTCAGCTCTTTTCTCGCTTGACGATGCCGCCGAGAGCATGGAGCGGGAGAATATCGACATTGGGTTCTCGGCTATGATGGATGCCTTGAGCCAGGCCAGTGGTGTCCTGCGCAAAATCATCGTTCCTACTGGCCGGGTATCCGCTTAATCTTCTCCCTCGTTTTCTTCTTTCTTCACGTATTTTTGTGTTTTCGTATTTTTGATACCGGTCTTCTTTTCAGTGTCTCGTTGCTCGTAGCTGGAACAAATCCTGGTTCCTCCGCAAGCAAAAGGCAGAATGGGGCTGCCTTACCGAGGAGGCCTGGCTGTGAGGAGATGTTGGCGCGCAGCTCGCTGCCACCCAGCAGCGGGTGGCCGAGGCACATCAGGACGTGGAGGAGATCCATGGGATGTTTGAGGACCTATCGACGAGGGTGAAGCTGGATGAGGAGGTAGCTACCAGGATCCGAAAGGAGCGGGATGAGCTGCTCCAGAAGGATGCCGAGGCCAGTTAGCGGGCCATCGAGGTCCTGGATGAGCTAGAGATGGAGCGGGATCTCAGGCGGGGCCAAGGAAATGTCTATGGCCCTACAGCAGAGGGCGAACCAGGATGCCGAGGTGATCTCCTGGCTGCGTGGGGAGCGAGATAAGCTACGCCGGACCGAAGAAAGGCTTCGCTCGGAGCGCAGCATAGCCCGTGAGGAGCGCAACTGGGCCATCCGAGAGAGCGGCGAGGCACATCGGGAGGCCGTGGCCCTCCGGGCAGATCTTGGAGACGTGGTGGCCCGAAGGCTGGAGGCCGAGGAAGTTTCTGCAGGGCTAGGCACGGAACTCGCTGAGGTGCGGGGGATCCTCCGGGCCAAAAGCGATCCGCACGATCTTCTGCGTGCCGCCGTCGTGGTGGTCTGCGACGACCTGTAGGTGGCACAAGAAGAGGGGACCAGCTCCCTTCTGACTTGTGACACTAGTATCATGGCGTGGGTGGGCTAGCTTGAGGAGGACGCCTTTCACGCTGGGATCACCCAAGCCTTCGCTGTTGCCCGTTCTCATTATGATCGGGAGATCAACTTGGAGGTAATGAGCCAAGGCTTCGCGCCTGTCTATGAAGACCCCGAGCTGGACGAGATTGAGAAGGCGGTGACTCCCCTTGCGCGGAACCTGGCGAACAGGCTGAATGAAATGGTTCTCCCTCCGCGGAAGTAGTTAGTTGAATAAGTTTGATAAACATTTATCCATAATATGTGAACAAGTGTCGGTACTTTTGTGTCTAAAAATGGATTCGTGACTTTGTTTCGCAATTTTGTTTCGTTTGTTTGATCTTACCTTCTTCCTTTTTTGCAATGAAAAGAGATTTACGTGATCTGACCCTTCCGTTTGTTAAGACTGTAGGGCCCAAGGTGTTTAGGGGAAATTTTGGTTGTGTTGGTGAGCAAAATTACCGTAGCCGTCTGGGCGTGGGCTTTTTGCAGTCTAACCTATCTGTTCCCCCGAACCTTACCGCCAGTCTCAACGCGAGGAGAAGGTCTGATGTAATGACTGTTTTGAAAAAAGAAAGGAGGCACTTGTACCTTTATCAACCCCTAAGTGAGATCTGACCCCTTACGGTCACTGGGGTCGAATGTTACTGGAGACCGGAGCGAGGGTAGCAAACTTATGTTTGTATTCGCACGTACCCCTTACTTAGGACTATGGTGATCGCTGCGTGACCGTGCGTTTGGTCTTATCGCTGGTCCGGCCTTCCCCGAGCCCCCGCGCGTGGTGGGGATTCGATCAAGGGCCAGCTCATTTTGTGACTGTCGCCCCATCCACGGTTTTTCACAACTAGAGGGGTTAAGGTGACGTCACTTGCCTCGATGGCTCGAGTGACGTGCTTCATGAGCTTGCTAATGGGGATGTTCGGATAGAATCTGATCCCGTTGCTATGCGACAGGGTCGGCAAAGCCCTCGGGTGGCATTCCGTCGCTCCTTGCCCCGCCTTCCAATAGATTCCCCCTCAATGGGGTTTCTATGGGCTCGGCTAGAGGCTGGATTGAACTAGAAGATTGAGATGACCCTATCCGCCTCAATGCAGGTTGGGCAAAGGCCACTGAGGCTCATCTGCATTTTCTCCCCTGGCTTTTGTTTGATGCGAGGCAGCCCCGGACCCTTCGTGGGTCAGCCTTCGAACCTCGGTCTCTCGATCTTGGATCGAGCGGCTCGAGCCCCCGAGCCCCTTAGGGTCTGATAGGGGTCGGCCGTGTTTTCACGCGTTACCCCATCCTCGGTTTCCGTAACTAGAGGGGCTGAGTTGATGATACTTGCCTCGATGGCTCGAGTGTCGCGCTTAATGAGCTCACTAATGGGTATGTTCGTGTGGAATCCGGATCCATCATTCGCTGACGGGGTCGGCAGAGCCCTCATGTGGCATTCCACTACTCCTTAACCCACCTCCCGATAGATGCCCGAGCCGTTCATTGGGCTCAGGTGGCCCGTTGGCCTCTCCTCGATGGAGATTCTGTGGGATTGGCTCGGGGTTAGAATCGAACGAGAAAGGTCGAGATGTCCATGTCCGCTTCTGAGCGGGGTCGGGTAAGGCCGCTAGGGCTCATCTCGGTTTTTCTCCCCTAGCTCTGTTTGACGCGAGGCGGCCTCGAGCCCTTCATGGGTCGGCCTTCGAACCTCAGTCGGTCGCTGCTCATATTGAATGAGGCGGCCGCCGCTTCATGACGCGACACGAAGCGTTGAGATGCAGGGATTTGCATATGCAACATTTTGGATGTATGGATTTAGTGTATAACTTAATTGAAATGGAAGCGGGGATCGGTGACGTTACCTTGGTGGTATGAGCGATGGGAAGCTCCTACCAGACATGTCCGTGCGGGGTTCGGGTTTGATGTTTGCGATCAGGTCGGCGTAACCTGCATAAGCATCGCCATTTTTCGTTTTTGTCTCTCGGCGGTGATCCGAGCCGCTCGATTGACTTAGGCGACCTAACAGCTTCTCCTCGAAGGAGGTTCTGTAGGGGGACCCCTCTGAACCCTTCTCGAGAAGGCGGGAGCTGAGGCTTGCGGTGCGGGGAACTATGAGTTTGATTACGCTGGTGAACAAAAACTCCGTAGTCGTCAAGGCGTAGGGTCTGGCGGTTCGTCCAGTTGTATTCAAAGTTTTGTACCCACACACTGCGCTTCTGGTTTTAGACGTAAGGAGGGGTCGGGCGAAGAGGATCTCTAAACAAATAGACACCCTCGGCAGCCCCGAGCGATGTCCGTGCCTCTGCCATTGCTGGGGTTGGAGGCTCGATAAAGAGATTAACACTGGAAGTAACTAAACAGAGATGCTTATCTTTCAGTGGTCGTTCGTTTGTCATTTTTATTTGGGCCGCCCGATCGACCCAGGAGGCCCGTTGGCCCCCCCTAGACAGGGGTTCCGTCATCGGGTCATTCCATGGTCCTGCCTAGGGAAGTGGAGAGTTGCCTACATGCGGGTGTGCCCTGGTTCACGTGCCCGGGGCGGATTAGTGGCGGGCCACACCCAGGCAATGTCCTATTTGACCAGGCGACGTCTCGTCGACCAGAGCGCGTCCGGTCGGTTCCAGCGTGTCCTCTCGGATTTCTGTCAGCATTGATTCCGCATTTGCATTGAATAGGGGAAGGCAGAGAGTTTTTGTCCCAACCTTTCGCCTCTCCTCAGCTGCTGAGCCCCTTCTTTAAATAGGGAGGGGGAGGGGAGTTCTCATCCCACTCCCTCGCCAGCCTCTGAGCCGCTACCTCTTCTCCTTCCTTTCCACCGAATGCAGCGGTTCCTGAGTAAGAGAGGATAATGCCAGGGAGAGAAGAACTCATAGATCCGCTCATGAATCTAGAGCGTGATGTTGAGCTAGAGATCATCCAACGTAGATGAGATGGTGTCGACCACCTTTGCCGAGGAGGGGCCGCTGCTGCCGAAGGAGGAGGGGCACTGGAGGGTGCCAAGCGTCGTCGGCTTTGCTGTCGTTCGTTGCGGCCTTCCTTCTATGGGAGGCGCCCCTCGCCCAGATGTCATTGTCGAGGTTGCGGCTGATGATGATGGCATAGTCTCTGGACACCCCGGCGGAGGCGCCGTTGTCAGGGTTGCGGCTGATGACGATGGCATAGTCCCTGGACGCCCCGACGGAGGCGCCGTTCTCAGGGTTGCGGCTGATGATGATGGCATAGTCCCTGGACGCCCCGGCGGAGGCGCCGTTGTCAGGGTTGCGGCTGATGACGATGGCGTAGTCCCTGGATGCCCCGGTGGAGGGCACCACAGTCGCTGGCATGGTGTTCGACGTTGCAGATGACGGCGCCTCCGAGGATCCCGCGGAGCGGTAGGATGTCGCCGATGGAGAGCGTGGCGTGGCGACCGCAGTAGTACCCGTAGTAGGGCTGGTCAAAAACTGTATTTGAATAAGTTTGTGGGGGAGCCCCCGAGTGAACAGTCCTTTGTATTTATGAGTACATTAGTCTTTTTCGTGATGAAATCACTTTGTAAGCAGTGAATTTGTGCAAAAATGAACAAATTTTCATCTTTTGTTATGGCAAACAACTTTTCAGCTTCCTCTTTTTGTAGAAGAGGTTTTGGTGCCTTCCGACCCTTCCCATGGCACAGGTTATAAAAGCTAGGAGTGCGGGTGAGTTAGTTCTGATCACGCTGGTGAGCAAGGAGGCCATGGCCGCTGGGGCGTGGGTTTCCCACAGTCCTACCAGTTGTACACAGACTTTGTTCCTAAGATTCTAGCCCTTAGGACTTGCCGTGAGAAAAGAGGGAAGACTTAGAGAATGTTTGCAAAGGTGACACGGAGAGTGTTTTGTCAGATAAATGTACTTATATCAGCCCCCGAGTGAGGTTTGACCCCCTGCAATTTGCAGGGGTCGGAGGTTCCTAAGACTGGGGATTTTTGAAGGAAGAAACTGATAAGAAAAGTATGCGTTTATTTAAGGGTAAAAATGACGTAGCTGCTCAATGTTCTAGGCGTTGATGAAGACCTCGCCATCGATGGTTTTCAACTTGTAGGCGCCCGGCCGAAGTACTTCCGCGACAACATACGGCCCCTCCCAGGGTGAGGAGAGCTTGTGGCGGTCCTTGTTGCTTTGCACGAGGCGGAGAACAAGGTCCCCGACGTTGAAGGCTCAGTCCCGCACCCGTCGGCCGTGGTACCATCGTAACGCCTACAGGTACTTGGCCGAACGGAGGTGGGCGATGTCGCGGGCTTCGTCTAGTTGGTCCATGGCGTCTTAGTGGGATGCCTGTAACAGGACCGACCAAATCATAAGAACGTAAGTACAAAAACAATCACCGAAGCGATCAAATTTATGTACTTAAGCTCCCATAATCCCGGTAGTCCAGAAATCACGAAGGATTTCAACCAACTCTCGACATACAAACCAAGACCGTAGTGATTCAACACAACACATCATTCCTTACAACATTTCACAAGTAGCATTCGGATTACATCCATCAGAGTTCAAAATAAAATATTACAAACCAAGTTCAAATTTGCGGAAGCAACATAGTTTAGTACATAACTTCATAGTTTCAAATACATTGCTAAGTCTGAGACATGTCCCACAAAAGCATCATCAAGTACGAGAACTAGTAGAGACCACGCCCAATGGTCTAGTCTTCATCCCCAGCCGGGAGAAGGCAATACTTGCAGCAACCAAAGTAGAACTGGTCATCTGCAACAGGTGGGAGATAAACCCTGAGTATGAGAAGGTACTCAGCTAGACTTACCCGTCAAAACCAGAAATAAAAGACACCAAGGATCATGCAAGGCTTATGAGGTGGGCTAGCTTGACACAGTTGCATAAAAGAGCTTATGAATATAGTGACCAATTTAAACTTAGTATCAAGCTTATCATCATTTACCTGTCCACTAGATTAGCACCTGTACTAGAGCACTCACTTATTAGGAGCAAACAATATTAACCATAGCAGGTATAATAAGGCTGTCATCATCATATCATCATTTCTGAACCATTATGTTATTTAGTGTATCTACATTGGAGATAAGCCCATCAAGTTCTCACTAACCGGGAGAGACGGCGACTCGAATCAAATTACAACTCAGCTGATGGGGTATTCCTAACTCTCACCCTGGCATACTTTGTAAGGGTAGCCGTGGGTCACCTTTGGAACAACTCAGGAACCAAATTCGCGGGTTCGATCAGCTCCAGCACTCTCAGGGATTACCCTTCTGCCAGGACGATCAGGACTTTTAAATCACCTGCCCTTGGACTCACGCCTATGGCTCCCTTTCGAGGCGCACTTTATACTTATCGACTCCCGGCCTGAGGTAAGCTACTCGGCTTTGTGGTCGGTCTCTAGACCCAGCCAACTAAGAGAGAGGCATGCGTTCAACATGAACAGCAAAGGCTCTAAGATTCAGTCCTTAATCGATACAGACGGAGTCACTGCAAACCGGCAAGCCTCCGGCCGGTCTTCATTTCAAATTAAGACTGGTTCTTTTCCACGATAGCAAATATAGCCAACCGTGCCATATGTATCTTCCTATATCTCGCAGGTGACAGGAAATCACCTGACTTCTACCGTGTTTAAGCAGGGCTAAGCACTACATGAGCCTGAGCTACATAGGATTCAGGGTATCAATATCTGGACAAGGATTTGGATAACCAATGCAGCAAGTGTTTGCATCCAACACCTAAACTTAATGCAACAATATATATATGTAACAATAATACTGAAACTGCATTTCAAAAATTAGGAGGCTTAATATGCTCTGGGGCTTGCCTTTCACAAAGTTGCACGGACGGTGATCCGGGCACTCAACGGCGACCTCGTCTGGCACTTCTCCTGAAGGTTGCACCTCCTGAACCTCCGGTATCGGCTGCTGCTGCTCGCTCGGTTCCTCGAATTCCAGCAGGGTCACTCCTTCCGGTACACCTATTGCATGCCGATGCACAAGATAAATATCATGGATGCATAAGGAATGACATGATGCTCATGATGAATGAATCACAGTAAGTGTTTAACAAAAACATCACTGGACACTCGTTTACAGATTAAGAATAACTCTATTCAAATCACTTTAAAACAGGTATCTAACTTAACTTGAAGAACAAGATCAACTTACCTAACTTGCATAACCTAAGATAAAGATGCTCATCTTCAGTTAAAGGCCTAACACCTAGGAACATTACCACAACTTAGAAATAGTAAAGGCATACTTTAAACAACAGTTAAAGTTTCATATGCACACGGGTAGTTCCTTAATTCAATCACAACAAGAGTTCTACAAATCCAAATGACTTGCATGAGGGCATTCTGGAAAGCTTATAAAATTTTCTACAAATCATTTGTAAACATCAAAGCATGATTCTTACGTTAACCAAATCGAATTCCAGTAAACCTAGAATCTATCCAGAAATGACAGGGTTACTAAATTAATTATTTAATGATGATGCAAAAGCATAATTAGACCAAACCAAGTTTACCAACATGTTTTGCATACCAAAAAAACATCAGAAAGTCTAGTGCCAACTCCTAAACAATTTATTTAATGCCCTTTTCTAATTTCTTTAGTTAATTAGGTGATTAAAGCAATATATAGTAAAACTATTCAGAAACATCTACAAAAATTACAGTAGCTATCTCATGCTTCACATAGACTACCATAAAAAATTCAAAGCCATTGGGCAAGCAGAACTTGCTGTATCCAAAATAACAGGTGGCATGTCTATTTTTAGCATAATTAGGAAACCCTAATGAAAAGTGTCAAGCAACAGATTTCACATTTTTCCTAGCATCATTCTAGCATAAGAATAACACTCACCAAATTCTACCTTTCCTGGATCTATAGAAAAATTATGAAAATTCACACAAGATCCATCCATTCAAACAAGAGAATTTTCTATCTCCTACATACAGTGTCCAAAATATATGAAAATTTAAATACAAGCTATTCATGATATGAGCAGTACACCATAAAAATTTCATGCCATTTGGAGCTACATAGAAAAAGATATAATTACCCCTATTTCTTTCATGATTAAAAGAGATAATTATCAACTCTATTTTTCATAACAGAACATAGCATAATTTATATTTTTAATAAAAACTAGACATTATCATGAACTCAGAAAAATTGGAACCACATCATTTGAAGCTACCAACTAGGAGATACATATTTTTGAATCTATGCAGCAATCTGTGAAAAGAATAAAACAAAAACAAATTTGAAACCCTAACTCTACTGCTGGGCCGGCCCGAAGGACACGGCGGCCCGCGAAGCGCGCGCTGGTGCGGCCCAAAATGTGGCGTAGCCCACGCTGGCTCCCGCCTTGTCCTCAGCGGCTGACAAACGGGACCCGCGCGACAGCAAGACAGACAGGGGAACGGAGGAAGACGACGGCGTAGCTCGTCGCCGGTGGCTCCTCCGGCGAGGTCAGCGGTGCATCGGTGCTCGTCTCATCAATGCGCATCTAGCGGTGCCATCAATTTTGGCTATCACCGTGGCAAGAGGGGGTGGTGACGGCCACGGTGGCGCTCGGCCACGGCTCGGCCGGCTCCGACGAGGCTACGGCGTCGCAGCCCTAAATGGTGACCCTACGAGCTTCAGTAGCGCTCACAGTAGCTAGTGCAAGAGATAGAAGGGACGGTAAGGCTGCGGTGGCGGTTGGCCGCGTGGAGCGCCAGCTCCAGCGAGGTCAACCAAGGTGGCGGTGGAAGAAACGACGAATACATGCTTACCACGACTCAACTGACTCGATTGAATGTGGAGGTGGTAGAGGGGATCACGACGAGGCTCTGGGCGAACTGGGCAACGCATTTTTGCAAAGACGCGGGAGCTAGGCAAGGGCGAAGGCTCGGCTGGCAATGGTGGACGGCTGTGGCTCGGCGCTGCGCGCGGTGAAGACGAGAGGGAAGCAAATGGAGCTGGCGAGTGCGTCGGGCAGGCGCTGGCCTTCTTCTGGAGCGCGGATGCGCGACGTGGTGGCGTCGGCAGAGCATGAGCGCCACGCGGCGAGCAGCCCCTACGCTGGTTGGCCACGGCGGGCTCAGACCATTTTCTGAAATTTCAGATTCAGAGATCAACGACGATGACTGACAGGCGAACTTAACCGTGATGGATCTCTTAAACCGTGATGATTTAGTGAAAATAATGTATATGAAAGTTGCAGAGCTATAGTAGGGCTACAACTTTGTTTTAGAACTCTATAGCTAATTCACCCTGTATCCTGAGTTGTATCAAGCCAAAGGTGGCTCAATCAAACTGAAATGGCATCAATGACTTAGACAAATTTTTCAGCGTGAAATCAGCATGGAATTCTGACTTGTGGGCCATGTTTGAGCATGTTCTAGCCATTTTCATGAGTTGATCATAAAACAACTTTTGTTCCTTGATAAATTAGCTACAACTTTGGTAAAGAGTGCATAGCCATGCAAAGTCTCGAAGTTGGTCTTTTGACTCAGTCAAACAGTCGCACTCTAAGGGTCAATTCAAGTCAAACCTCCTCTTGAGGGCAATTTAGTCATTTTGGTCCACATGAACAGTGTCCAAACAATTACCCTAAGTATAGTTAAGGTGTATTAGACCATAATCAACCACTTTACACAAATGCTATATCCATTTCAAATGATCACATGTGATGAAGCAACAAAACAAGCAATTCACTCAAATGTTGCAATTTCATGTTTCACATGTTTCATGACTTTGTTGTTATTTTATACTTGTCACATTACTACCATGTTGCCATGTTTCAAGGTATAAGAAACTCATGTTGCATTCACATGTTGCACTACTACCATTCACAAGAAATCAAGTATGAAACAAACATAATTGCAAATGTTGCATATGCATGTTTCAGGGACAATGGCATGATGAGATAGATGATGCATATGTTTATGAAATGACATGCAATTTCGTGGAAGCCAAACACCTAGGGTGTTATAGCCCTCCCCCCTTAGAAAAATCTTGTCTCGAGATTTGGAAAGCGTGCCATTTAGTATAGAAAGTTGGATGATTTTCCTTTAAATAATCTTCCCACTCCCATGTTGCATCCCGATCACTATGATTACTCCAAACTACCTTGTACAACTTAACTACTCATCTACGAGTCACTCTTTCTTTAGTATCCAGAACCTGCACGGGCTTCTCCTCATAAGAAAGATCAGATTTCAAGTTGACTTTCCTTGTTGCTATTTTTTCCTCGGGAATACGAAGACACTTCTTCAGCTGGGACACATGGAATACCGGGAATATAGCTCCCATTTCATGTGGTAGATCGAGTTTATAGGCTACTCTTCCACTTTTCTCGATAATGCGGTAAGGTCCAACATATCGAGGCTCAAGCTTCCTTTTGATTCCAAAACATTTTACTCCTTTCATAGGGGATACCTTCAGATAAACATGATCACCTACTTCAAACTCAATAGGTTTTCTTCTCTTGTCAGCATAGCTCTTTTGTCTAGCCTGAGCGGCAGTCATGTTCTTCTATATAGTTCGGACTTGCTCTTCGGCTTCTTTTACAAAATCAATACCATAGAATCTTCTTTCTCTAGGTTCCATCCAGTTCAAAGGAGTTCTACACTTGCGGCCATAAAGAGCTTCAAAAGGAGCCATTTTGATACTCTCTTAATAATCTGTTGTTATAAGATAATTCAATGAGAGGCAACCAGATCCTCCCAAGAGCCTTTGTAAGAGATAAGACAAGCTCTAAGCATGTCTTCAAGAATTTGATTAACACGCTCAGTCTATCCCGATGTTTGCGGATGATAGGCAGAACTGTGGATTAGATGAGTGCCAAGATTCTGATGTAAGCACTCCCAAAAGCGAGCCGTGAATTGTGGTCCTCTATCAGAAACAATGGATTTGGATACCCCATGGAGACGCGTACCACTTGTTGAAAGTAAATCTCAAAGCATAATTGTGAGGGTGATAGGTAGACTTGACGGAATAAAGTGAGCGGATTTAGTTAGACAATCTACGATAACCCGAGATGGAATCACAACCCTTTTGGTAGTGGGTAATCCAACAATAAATCCATGCTAATTTCTTCCCACTTCCGGCTGGGAATAGAGAGTGGTACGCAATAATCCAGGCCTCATGTGAATAGCCTTGACTCTGCAACAGTTATCACACCTGGCCATGTAGGCTGTGATTTCTTTCTTCATCTTGGTCCACCAATAATACAGCTTGAGATCTTGATACATTTTACTGCTGCCAGGATGGATGGACAATTTAGAAGAATGGGCTTCAGCCATAATTTGATTTTTAAGTTCTTTGTCTTTGGGTACTACAAGCCTATCATTAAACCAGAGAATCCCTTTGTCATCGACCCTAAAGTGCTTGGTCTCATGCTCTTTCATCTTCCGCTTGATGTGAAACACACTCACATCAGTCTTCTAGAGTTAGATAATTCGACTTCTAAGAGAGCAATCCACAGTGATATTGTGGAGTACTACAGGATGAAGGAGGTGTGCCAGATGAAAGTCTTCACTAACTAAGGAATTGCAATGGGAATTTCTGCTTAAGGCATCAGCAACCACATTTGCCTTACCAGGATGGTAGTGCACTTGAAGGTTGTAGTCTTTGATCAATTCTAACCATCGTCGTTGACGCATGTTCAACTCAGGTTGAGTAAAGATGTACTTGAGACTTTTATGGTTAGTATAGATGTTGCACACATTACCCAGCAAGTAATGTCTCCAAATCTTCAGGGCATGAACAACTGTGGCTAGCTCTAAGTCATGGGTAGGATAATTGATTTCATGCTTTCGAAACTGGCACGAAGCATAAGCAATGACTCGGCCCTCTTGCATAAGAACACACCCCAATCCAGTGCCACATGCATCACAATAGACATCAAAAGGCTTCTCGATGTCAGGTTGTGCCAATACAGGAGCAGAGGTTAATAAGGTCCGCAAAGTGTGGAAAGCCTCTTCACACTTCGGAGTCCACACAAACTTCTCATCCTTTTGAAGTAGTCGAGTCATGGGCTTGGCGATTTTAGAGAAATCCGAGATAAAGCGACGATAGTAACCAGCCAAACCCAGGAAACTTCGAACTTCTGTGACCGTAGTAGGTGCCTTTCACTCTAGGACTTCTTGCACCTTAATAGGGTCAACCGAAATTCCATCTCCAGATAACACATGACCTAGAAAAGGTATCTTGTTCAACCAAAATTCGCACTTGCTGAACTTAGCATAAAGCTGGTTGCACGTAACCGAGTTAAAACAATTCGCAGATGTTCAGCATGCTCTTCTTCACTCTGGGAATATACAAGGATATCATCAATGAACACGACGATGAATTTGTCCAGTTCCGGCATGAATACTGAATTCATCAGGTACATAAAGTGTGCCGGAGCATTTGTCAACCCAAAGGACATGACAAGGTATTCGAACAAGCCATAACGAGTAGAGAAAGTTGTCTTAGGTATATCTTCAGGACGAATTTTGATCTGATGGTAACCAGACCTCAAATCGATCTTGGAGAATACCTTAGCTTTGGAGAGCTGATCAAACAGAATATCGATGCGAGGAAGAGGGTATTTGTTCTTGATGGTAACAGCATTAAGGGGGCGATAATCTACGCACATGCGTAGAGACTCGTCCTTCTTCTTCACAAATATAGCCGGACAACCCCAAGGAGAAGAACTAGGCCGAATCAAACCTTTCTTTAATAGCTTATTTAACTGACTCTTTAGCTCAGCCAACTCATTGGGCGGCATTCTATAGGGCCTTCGAGAAATAGGAGCCGTACCCGGAATAAGTTCTATCTTGAATTCTACATCACGGTCTGGAGGTAATCCAGGCAAGTCATCAGGGAAGACATCTAGAAACTCACAGACAACTGGTATCTCCTCAATGGCTTTGGCTAGGGTAGCATTGGCGGTATTGTGGATAGAGATATCATGAGGTAACTGCACTAGAAAACCCTTCTTATCCACAGGATCCCTCAACATTACCACACGGGTTGATGTATCGATCAACACTCCATTCCCGCTCATCCACTTCATTTCTAGGATTACATCGATTCCTACCCCCGGTAGAACTACAAGATCAGCAAGGAACTCTCGATCCCCAATCTCAATCTTTACATCTTTAACTACTTGGTTAGTCATGATATTATTCCCAGCAGCACTAATACAATAACCACCCTTGACAATTGTAATCACATTCATCTTATGCTTAGATGCAAAAGTAGAACTCACAAAGGAATGTGAAGCACCCGAATCAAAGAACACAACTACAGGGCGATCATTAACAAGAAACTTACTAGCAGTGACCACTTCACCCGTAGGAATTTCCTCCACAGTAGTGTGGTGAACACGCCCCTGACGGACGTTTCCCTGAGCATTCTTCTTGGGAGGATAGGGACACTTATTAGCCCAGTGACCAGGCTGGTTACAGTTCCAACACGGCCTGTTAGCTGGTGGGACATTGGAGCTGCTCTGCCCAGAGGTATTCTTTGGCAAGGAAATTGTGTACCCCTTGCGGAAACCAGTTTTTGCTTGATTCTTCTTCTGAGGCGGGCGGTACCGGACATTAGCATTGGGTGGATAGTACTGGGTCTTGGATACCACTGGTGCCTTAGACTGAGAATCACCTGCCTCAAAGTTTCTTTTACGGTTCTTGGAAGCAGCATATATCTTATCATTATTCTCCTGAGTCAGGGTGTCACTGATAAACTCATTGAAGGTGACACACTTGCAGTTGCCCATAGACTTCATCAGTTTAGGGGAAAGTCCCCTCTTGAAACTAGCTATTCTTTTAGCGTCAGTATTGACAAACTCAGGAGCATACCTTGCCAGGTTGTTGAATGCCAGGAGGTATTCATTAAGACTCTTGTTGCTTTGGGTTAGCTTCATAAACTTGGTATGCTTAATGGCCATGAGACCAGGAGGGATAAAGTGTCCCTGGAAAGTTGTCTAGAACTGGTCCCAAACTATCTCAATGTTTGCAGGGAAGGTGGTCCTATGATGGGTCCACCAGATGCCTGCAGGGCCTTGGAGCTAGTGTCCTGCATACGTGGCCTTCATACCTTCTATCAATCAGAGCAATCCAAACCTTTGCTCTATCGTACTCAACCATTCATCAGCTTGTAATGGTTCTTCTGCCTCACGAAAGATAGGAGGCTTTGTGTCCATGAAGTCCTTAAAGCTACTGTACTGGTTCGGCTCGGGTCCCTGGCAGACATGTCGATCATCGCGGTTAGCCATTTGGCGCATAGCCTCAGCTAGCATGCGCTGACTTTCGACGACTGTCTGCATTAGCTCAGCTAGGGTGGGCGGTGGAGGAGGTGGTTGTTCCTCATCTCCCATGCTACGACCGCGACGAAGGTTATAAGCCATCTGCAAAATGTATAGCCAATGAGCACTGACGATGTGGAAATTTCTATAGATGAATTGTATAATTATGCCAACTGAGTCCATTGGAGAGAATGCATTCATATAATCAACAGAGGCACAATCATTCATCACAATCACACAACTCATCATGCGCATCAATTGACACATAAATACGATGAACTTAACCAACAATGAGATCTATAGACCGCAAAGATGGAATACATCAAAGGCTCACATACGCGGAGCATAATACGTTCGATAGGTTACATCCAAGCCATAGTGGTTCCAAACTTTTCATCCGAAATAACAGAGGGTCCGATATTACATCCCAACGATTAACTTATTACAAAGCTAGTCGTTCATGCATGAGGATCAACAAAAGACTAGCTCTTGTGCATTAGCTAAGTAGTAAGCTAAACTATGCATCGTCCTCGGAGTCAGTGTCGAAGATCTCTCCTCCATCTTTATAACTAGCAGGCTCTAACTCCTCATCTTCCTCTTCTTCAGGTGGAACATCCTCAGGTCCATTGACCTCAATGCTATCATCACCTTCAGCCATGATGACACCAGAACCCATCTCATCCTCATCATCAGGTGGCAGGAGAGGGTGAAGTTGATTGTGTAATAGGTGAACCTCCTCATGGAGATGGTCATTGTACTCTTCGACAACTGCCAACTGCTGCTCTAGCTCCACCTGCCGCGCCCTCAACACATTCTCTTCGTGCCAGGCTTCATTCCGTTGGTTCATTACGTGAATCAACATACGTTCACAGTTGTGGTGAGCAACTATCAACCTCTGAACCTCCAGGGTCTCTTGATCCCGTTCCTGTGTTACTTGCTCCAAACAGTGTTGAGCTGCATTCCTCTCAGCAGTCACCTGGGCCAGCTCTGCCCTCAGCCTTTCCGCCTCAGTAGGCTTAGGACGGGGCTCACGAGGAGCTAAACGGTGACGAGGCGCCCTGCCTCCAGCGGACTTGCGAGCAGTGAGTTTCATGTGCGCCATCTGTAGCAAAAAGTTGCAACGTAAAGGGAGAATCATTTAAGGGATATGAAATTTAATTAGTCGAGACCATCAATTTTAAAAGAGGGAGTAATGCAAGAAATGCCATGTATGCTTAAACATGATGCATGCACGATCCGTACGTCCTCACAACCCTAGAAAAATTTAAAGGCTAGCGAATATACAGTGGCATACATACGTTCTCTCGTATACGGTAGCTAGTCGATCTACAACGATACGTTGTTAGTGTACCTGCAGAAAATTTCATTTCAGCCCAATACTTTCCCAAAATGCATGTAAAGTAAGCAATAAACTAAATACTTTCATACATACATCCCCCGATGTACATACTCTAGTATCACAGCTACCTGACAGAGATACCCACATTTAAGTACTCTCATAGATACACGATTGAACATGTAAGTATGCGAGCAAACACAACTACTCTCCCCTAGACCGACGGTTGGACGGTCATGCTCTCACAACTCCCACTTACCAGAGCGTAGAGGTATTTTGATCCATACATTACCACCCAAGCAGATGGCATCCAAACAATAGCACGTCGTATGGACGACGAAACAGAAACAAGCAGGAACCCCCAAGTTAGTACTTTAATAAGCCACCTAAGAGTCCTTATTTGGGCATAAGGGATATGACCACTGGCAATACTTAGTATTTAATTTAGGATTTTTACAAATACTTTTGTTTTAAATACACAAATGACATGTTTAGTGTCGAATCTTGCTCTGATGCCAGCTGTAATAGAACCGACCAAATCATAAGAACGTAAGTACAAAAACAATCACCGAAGCGATCAAATCTTTGTACTTAAAGCTCCCATAATCCCGGTAGTCCAGAAATCACGAAGGATTTCAACCAACTCTCGACATACAAACCAAGACCGTAGTGATTCAACACAACACATCATTCGTTACAACATTTCACAAGTAGCATTCGAATTACATCCATCAGAGTTCAAAATAAAATATTACAAACCAAGTTCAAATTTACAGAAGCAACATAGTTTAGTACATAACTTCATAGTTTCAAATACATTGCCAAGTCTGAGTCATGTCCCACAAAAGCATCATCAGGTACGAGAACTAGTAGAGACCGCACCCAACGGTCTAGTCTTCATCCCCAGCAGGGAGAAGGCAATACTTGCAGCAACCAAAGTAGAACTGGTCATCTGCAACAGGTGGGAGATAAACCCTGACTACGAGAAGGTACTCAGCTAGACTTACCCATCAAAACCAGAAATAAAAGACACCAAGGATCATGCAAGGCTTATGAGGTGGGCTAGCTTGACACAGTTGCATAAAAGAGCTTATGAATATAGTGACCAATTTAAACTTAGTATCAAGCTTATCATCATTTACCTGTCCACTAGATTAGCACCTGTACTAGAGCACTCACTTATTAGGAGCAAACAATATTAACCATAGCAGGTATAATAAGGCTGTCATCATCATATCATCATTTCTAAACCATTATGTTATTTAGTGTATCTACATTGGAGATAAGTCCGTCAAGTTCTCACTAACCGGGAGAGAAGGCGACTCGAATCGAATTACAACTCAGCTGATGGGGTATTCCTAACTCTCACCCTGGCATACTTTACAAGGGTAGCCGTGGGTCACCTTTGGAACAACTCAGGAACCAAATTCGCGGGTTCGATCAGGGCCAGCACTCTCAGGGATTACCCTTCTGCCAGGACGATCAGGATTTTTAAATCACCTGCCCTTGGACTCACGCCTATGGCTCCCTTTCGAGGCGCACTTTATACTTATCGACTCCCGGCCTGAGGTAAGCTACTCGGCTTTGTGGTCGGTCTCTAGACCTAGCCAACTAAGAGAGAGGCATGCATTCAACATGAACAGCAAAGGCTCTAAGATTCAGTCCTTAATCGATACAGACGGAGTCACTGCAAACCGGCAAGCCTCCGGCCGGTCTTCATTTCAAATTAAGACTGGTTCTTTTCCACGATAGCAAATATAGCCAACCGTGCCATATGTATCTTCCTATATCTCGCAGGTGACAGGAAATCACCTGACTTCTACCGTGTTTAAGCAGGGCTAAGCACTACATGAGCCTGAGCTACATAGGATTCAGGGTATCAATATCTGGACAAGGATTTGGATAACCAATGCAGCAAGTGTTTGCATCCAACACCTAAACTTAATGCAACAATATATATATGTAACAATAATATTGAAACTACATTTCGAAAATTAGGAGGCTTAATATGCTCTGGGGCTTGCCTTTCACAAAGTTGCACAGACGGTGATCCGGGCACTCAACGGCGACCTCGTCTGGCACTTCTCCTGAAGGTTGCACCTCCTGAACCTCCGGTGTCGGCTGCTGCTGCTCGCTCGGTTCCTCGAATTCCAGCAGGGTCACTCCTTTCGGTACACCTATTGCATGCCGATGCACAAGATAAATATCATGGATGCATAAGGAATGACATGATGCTCATGATGAATGAATCACAGTAAGTGTTTAACGAAAACATCACTGGACACTCGTTTACAGATTAAGAATAACTCTATTCAAATCACTTTAAAACAGGTATCTAACTTAACTTGAAGAACAAGATCAACTTACCTAACTTGCATAACCTAAGATAAAGATGCTCATCTTCAGTTAAAGGCCTAACACCTAGGAACATTACCACAACTTAGAAATAGTAAAGGCATACTTTAAACAACAGTTAAAGTTTCATATGCACACGGGTAGTTCCTTAATTCAATCACAACAAGAGTTCTACAAATCCAAATGACTTGCATGAGGGCATTCTGGAAAGCTTATGAAATTCTCTACAAATCATTTGTAAACATCAAAGCATGATTCTTACGTTAACCAAATCGAATTCCAGTAAACCTAGAATCTATCCAGAAATGACAGGGTTACTAAATTAATTATTTAATGATGATGCAAAAGCATAATTAGACCAAACCAAGTTTACCTACATGTTTTGCATACCAAAGAAACATCAGAAAGTCTAGTGCCAACTCCTAAACAATTTATTTAATGCCCTTTTCTAATTTCTTTAGTTAATTAGGTGATTAAAGCAATATATAGTAAAACTATTCAGAAACATCTACAAAAATTACAATAGCTATCTCATGCTTCACATAGACTACCATAAAAAATTCAAAGCCATTGGGCAAGCAGAACTTGCTGTATCCAAAATAACAGGTGGCATGTCTATTTTTAGCATAATTAGGAAACCCTAATGAAAAGTGTCAAGCAACAGATTTCACATTTTTCCTAGCATCATTCTAGCATAAGAATAACACTCACCAAATTTTACCTTTCCTGGATCTATAGAAAAATTATGAAAATTCACACAAGATCCATCCATTCAAACAAGAGAATTTTCTATCTCCTACATACAGTGTCCAAAATATATGAAAATTTAAATACAAGCTATTCATGATATGAGCAGTACACCATAAAAATTTCATGCCATTTGGAGCTACATAGAAAAAGATATAATTACCCCTATTTCTTTCATGATTAAAAGAGATAATTATCAACTCTATTTTTCATAACAGAACATAGCATAATTTATATTTTTAATAAAAACTAGACATTATCATGAACTCAGAAAAATTGGAACCACATCATTTGAAGCTACCAACTAGGAGATACATATTTTTGAATCTATGCAGCAATCTGTGAAAAGAATAAAACAAAAACAAATTTGAAACCCTAACTCTACTGCTGGGCCGGCCCGAAGGACACGGCGGCCCGCGAAGCGCGCGCTGGCGCGGCCCAAAACGTGGCGTAGCCCACGCTGGCTCCCACCTTGTCCTCAGCGGCTGACAAACGGGACCCGCGCGACAGCAAGACAGACAGGGGAACGGAGGAAGACGACGGCGTAGCTCGTCGCCGGTGGCTCCTCCGGCGAGGTCAGCGGTGCATCGGTGCTCGTCTCATCAATGCGCATCTAGCGGTGCCATCAATTTTGGCTATCACCGCGGCAAGAGGGGGTGGTGATGGCCACGGCGGCGCTCGGCCACGGCTCGGCCGGCTCCGACGAGGCTACGGCGTCGCAGCCCTAAATGGTGACCCTACGAGCTTCAGTAGCGCTCACAGTAGCTAGTGCAAGAGATAGAAGGGACGGTAAGGCTGCGGTGGCGGTTGGCCGCGTGGAGCGCCAGCTCCAGCGAGGTCAACCATGGTGGCGGTGGAAGAAACGACGAATACATGCTTACCACGACTCAACTGACTCGATTGAACGGTGGAGGTGGTAGAGGGGATCACGACGAGGCTCTGGGCGAACTGGGCAACGCATTTTTACAAAGACGCGGGAGCTAGGCGAGGGCGAAGGCTCGGCTGGCAATGGCGGACGGCTGTGGCTCGGCGCTGCGCGCGGTGAAGACGAGAGGGAAGCAAATGGAGCTGGCGAGTGCGTCGGGCAGGCGCTGGCCTTCTTCTGGAGCGCGGATGCGCGACGTGGTGGCGTCGGCAGAGCATGAGCGCCACGCGGCGAGCAGCCCCTACGCCGGTTGGCCACGGCGGGCTCAGACCATTTTCTGAAATTTCAGATTCAGAGATCAACGACGATGACTGACAGGCGAACTTAACCGTGATGGATCTCTTAAACCGTGATGATTTAGTGAAAATAATGTATATGAAAGTTGCAGAGCTATAGTAGGGCTACAACTTTGTTTTAGAACTCTACAGCTAATTCACCCTGTATCCTGAGTTGTATCAAGCCAAAGGTGGCTCAATCAAACTGAAATGGCATCAATGACTTAGACAAATTTTTCAGCGTGAAATCAGCATGGAATTCTGACTTGTGGGCCATGTTTGAGCATGTTCTAGCCATTTTCATGAGTTGATCATAAAACAACTTTTGTTCCTTGATAAATTAGCTACAACTTTAGTAAAGAGTGCATAGCCATGCAAAGTCTCGAAGTTGGTCTTTTGACTCAGTCAAACAGTCGCACTCTAAGGGTCAATTCAAGTCAAACCTCCTCTTGAGGGCAATTTAGTCATTTTGGTCCACATGAACAGTGTCCAAACAATTACCCTAAGTGTAGTTAAGGTGTATTAGACCATAATCAACCACTTTACACAAATGCTATATCCATTTCAAATGATCACATGTGATGAAGCAACAAAACAAGCAATTCACTCAAATGTTGCAATTTCATGTTTCACATGTTTCATGACTTTGTTGTTATTTTATACTTGTCACATTACTACCATGTTGCCATGTTTCAAGGTATAAGAAACTCATGTTGCATTCACATGTTGCACTACTACCATTCACAAGAAATCAAGTATGAAACAAACATAATTGCAAATGTTGCATATGCATGTTTCAGGGACAATGGCATGATGAGATAGATGATGCATATGTTTATGAAATGACATGCAATTTCATGGAAGCCAAACACCTAGGGTGTTATAGCCCTCCCCCCTTAGAAAAATCTTGTCCCGAGATTTGGAAAGCGTGCCATTTAGTATAGAAAGTTGGATGATTTTCCTTTAAATAATCTTCCCACTCCCATGTTGCATCCCGATCACTATGATTACTCCAAACTACCTTGTACAACTTAACTACTCATCTACGAGTCACCCTTTCTTTAGTATCCAGAACCTGCACGGGCTTCTCCTCATAAGAAAGATCAGATTTCAAGTTGACTTTCCTTGTTGCTATTTTTTCCTCGGGAATACGAAGACACTTCTTCAGCTGGGACACATGGAATACCGGGAATATAGCTCCCATTTCATGTGGTAGATCGAGTTTATAGGCTACTCTTCCACTTTTCTCGATAATGCGGTAAGGTCCAACATATCGAGGCTCAAGCTTCCTTTTGATTCCAAAACGTTTTACTCCTTTCATAGGGGATACCTTCAGATAAACATGATCACCTACTTCAAACTCAATAGGTTTTCTTCTCTTGTCAGCATAGCTCTTTTGTCTAGCCTGAGCGGCAGTCATGTTCTTCTATATAGTTCGGACTTGCTCTTCGGCTTCTTTTACAAAATCAATACCATAGAATCTTCTTTCTCTAGGTTCCATCCAGTTCAAAGGAGTTCTACACTTGCGGCCATAAAGAGCTTCAAAAGGAGCCATTTTGATACTCTCTTAATAACTGTTGTTATAAGATAATTCAGCGAGAGGCAACCAGTCCTCCCAAGAGCCTTTGCAAGAGATAAGACAAGCTCTAAGCATGTCTTCAAGAATTTGATTAACACGCTCAGTCTATCCCGATGTTTGCGGATGATAGGCAGAACTGTGGATTAGATGAGTGCCAAGATTCTGATGTAAGCACTCCCAAAAGCGAGCCGTGAATTGTGGTCCTCTATCAGAAACAATGGATTTGGATACCCCATGGAGACGTACCACTTGTTGAAAGTAAATCTCAGCATAATTGTGAGGGTGATAGGTAGACTTGACCGGAATAAAGTGAGCGGATTTAGTTAGACAATCTACGATAACCCAGATGGAATCACAACCCTTTTTGGTAGTGGGTAATCCAACAATAAATCCATGCTAATTTCTTCCCACTTCCAGCCAGGAATAGAGAGTGGCTGCAATAATCCGGGCCTCATGTGAATAGCCTTGACTCTGCAACAGTTATCACACCTGGCCATGTAGGCTGTGATTTCTTTCTTCATCTTGGTCCACCAATAATACAGCTTGAGATCTTGATACATTTTACTGCTGCCAGGATGGATGGACAATTTAGAAGAATGGGCTTCAGCCATAATTTGATTTTTAAGTTCTTTGTCTTTGGGTACTACAAGCCTATCATTAAACCAGAGAATCCCTTTGTCATCGACCCTAAAGTGCTTGGTCTCATGCTCTTTCATCTTCCGCTTGATGTGAAACACACTCACATCAGTCTTCTAGAGTTAGATAATTCGACTTCTAAGAGAGCAATCCACAGTGATATTGTGGAGTACTACAGGATGAAGGAGGTGTGCCAGATGAAAGTCTTCACTAACTAAGGAATTGCAATGGGAATTTCTGCTTAAGGCATCAGCAACCACATTTGCCTTACCAGGATGGTAGTGCACTTAAAGGTTGTAGTCTGGGCGATCACGGCGAGGCTCTGGGCGAACTGGGCAACGCATTTTTGCAAAGACGCGGGAGCTAGGCGAGGGCGAAGGCTCGGCCGGCAATGGCGGATGGCTGTAGCTCGACGCTGCGTGCGGTGAAGACGAGAGGGAAGCAAATGGAGCTGGTGAGTGCGTCGGGCAGGCGCTGGCCTTCTTCTAGAGCGTGGACGCACGACGTGGTGGTGTCGAGAGAGCATGAGCGCCACGCGGCGAGCAGCCCCTGCGCCGGTCGGCCACGGCGGGCTCAGACCATTTTCTGAAATTTCAGATTCAGAGATCAACGACGATGACTGACAGGCGAACTTAACCGTGATGGATCTCTTAAATCGTGACGATTTGGTGAAAATAATGTATACGAAAGTTGCAGAGCTATAGTAGGGCTACAACTTTGTTTTAGAACTCTATAGCTAATTCACCCTGTATCCTGAGTTGTATCAAGCCAAAGGTGGCTCAATCAAACTGAAATGGCATCAATGACTTAGACAAATTTTTCAGTGTGAAATCAGCATGGAATTCTGACTTGTGGGCCATGTTTGAGCATGTTCTAGCCATTTTCATGAGTTGATCATAAAACAACTTTTGTTCCTTGATAAATTAGCTACAACTTTGGTAAAGAGTGTACAGACATGCAAAGTCTCTAAGTTGGTCTTTTGACTCAGTCAAACAGTGGCACTCTAAGGGTCAATTCAAGTCAAACCTCCTCTTGAGGGCAATTTAGTCATTTTGGTCCACATGAACAGTGTCCAAACAATTACCCTAAGTGTAGTTAAGGTGTATTAGACCATAATCAACCACTTTACACAAATGCTATACCCATTTCAAATGATCACATGTGATGAAGCAACAAAACAAGCAATTCACTCAAATGTTGCAATTTCATGTTTCACATGTTTCATGACTTTGTTGTTATTTTATACTTGTCACATTACTACCATGTTGCCATGTTTCAAGGTATAAGAAACTCATGTTGCATTCACATGTTGCACTACTACCATTCACAAGAAATCAAGTATGAAACAAACATAATTGCAAATGTTGCATATGCATGTTTCAGGGACAATGGCATGATGAGATAGATGATGCATATGTTTATGAAATGACATGCAATTTCATGGAAGCCAAACACCTAGGGTGTTATAGCCCTCCCCCCTTAGAAAAATCTTGTCCCGAGATTTGGAAAGCGTGCCATTTAGTATAGAAAGTTGGATGATTTTCCTTTAAATAATCTTCCCACTCCCATGTTGCATCCCGATCACTATGATTACTCCAAACTACCTTGTACAACTTAACTACTCATCTACGAGTCACCCTTTCTTTAGTATCCAGAACCTGCACGGGCTTCTCCTCATAAGAAAGATCAGATTTCAAGTTGACTTTCCTTGTTGCTATTTTTTCCTCGGGAATACGAAGACACTTCTTCAGCTGGGACACATGGAATACCGGGAATATAGCTCCCATTTCATGTGGTAGATCGAGTTTATAGGCTACTCTTCCACTTTTCTCGATAATGCGGTAAGGTCCAACATATCGAGGCTCAAGCTTCCTTTTGATTCCAAAACGTTTTACTCCTTTCATAGGGGATACCTTCAGATAAACATGATCACCTACTTCAAACTCAATAGGTTTTCTTCTCTTGTCAGCATAGCTCTTTTGTCTAGCCTGAGCGGCAGTCATGTTCTTCTATATAGTTCGGACTTGCTCTTCGGCTTCTTTTACAAAATCAATACCATAGAATCTTCTTTCTCTAGGTTCCATCCAGTTCAAAGGAGTTCTACACTTGCGGCCATAAAGAGCTTCAAAAGGAGCCATTTTGATACTCTCTTAATAACTGTTGTTATAAGATAATTCAGCGAGAGGCAACCAGTCCTCCCAAGAGCCTTTGCAAGAGATAAGACAAGCTCTAAGCATGTCTTCAAGAATTTGATTAACACGCTCAGTCTATCCCGATGTTTGCGGATGATAGGCAGAACTGTGGATTAGATGAGTGCCAAGATTCTGATGTAAGCACTCCCAAAAGCGAGCCGTGAATTGTGGTCCTCTATCAGAAACAATGGATTTGGATACCCCATGGAGACGTACCACTTGTTGAAAGTAAATCTCAGCATAATTGTGAGGGTGATAGGTAGACTTGACCGGAATAAAGTGAGCGGATTTAGTTAGACAATCTACGATAACCCAGATGGAATCACAACCCTTTTTGGTAGTGGGTAATCCAACAATAAATCCATGCTAATTTCTTCCCACTTCCAGCCAGGAATAGAGAGTGGCTGCAATAATCCGGGCCTCATGTGAATAGCCTTGACTCTGCAACAGTTATCACACCTGGCCATGTAGGCTGTGATTTCTTTCTTCATCTTGGTCCACCAATAATACAGCTTGAGATCTTGATACATTTTACTGCTGCCAGGATGGATGGACAATTTAGAAGAATGGGCTTCAGCCATAATTTGATTTTTAAGTTCTTTGTCTTTGGGTACTACAAGCCTATCATTAAACCAGAGAATCCCTTTGTCATCGACCCTAAAGTGCTTGGTCTCATGCTCTTTCATCTTCCGCTTGATGTGAAACACACTCACATCAGTCTTCTAGAGTTAGATAATTCGACTTCTAAGAGAGCAATCCACAGTGATATTGTGGAGTACTACAGGATGAAGGAGGTGTGCCCAGATGAAAGTCTTCACTAACTAAGGAATTGCAATGGGAATTTCTGCTTAAGGCATCAGCAACCACATTTGCCTTACCAGGATGGTAGTGCACTTAAAGGTTGTAGTCTAGGCGATCACGGCGAGGCTCTGGGCGAACTGGGCAACGCATTTTTGCAAAGACGCGGGAGCTAGGCGAGGGCGAAGGCTCGGCCGGCAATGGCGGATGGCTGTAGCTCGACGCTGCGTGCGGTGAAGACGAGAGGGAAGCAAATGGAGCTGGTGAGTGCGTCGGGCAGGCGCTGGCCTTCTTCTAGAGCGTGGACGCACGACGTGGTGGTGTCGAGAGAGCATGAGCGCCACGCGGCGAGCAGCCCCTGCGCCGGTCGGCCACGGCGGGCTCAGACCATTTTCTGAAATTTCAGATTCAGAGATCAACGACGATGACTGACAGGCGAACTTAACCGTGATGGATCTCTTAAATCGTGACGATTTGGTGAAAATAATGTATACGAAAGTTGCAGAGCTATAGTAGGGCTACAACTTTGTTTTAGAACTCTATAGCTAATTCACCCTGTATCCTGAGTTGTATCAAGCCAAAGGTGGCTCAATCAAACTGAAATGGCATCAATGACTTAGACAAATTTTTCAGTGTGAAATCAGCATGGAATTCTGACTTGTGGGCCATGTTTGAGCATGTTCTAGCCATTTTCATGAGTTGATCATAAAACAACTTTTGTTCCTTGATAAATTAGCTACAACTTTGGTAAAGAGTGTACAGACATGCAAAGTCTCTAAGTTGGTCTTTTGACTCAGTCAAACAGTGGCACTCTAAGGGTCAATTCAAGTCAAACCTCCTCTTGAGGGCAATTTAGTCATTTTGGTCCACATGAACAGTGTCCAAACAATTACCCTAAGTGTAGTTAAGGTGTATTAGACCATAATCAACCACTTTACACAAATGCTATACCCATTTCAAATGATCACATGTGATGAAGCAACAAAACAAGCAATTCACTCAAATGTTGCAATTTCATGTTTCACATGTTTCATGACTTTGTTGTTATTTTATACTTGTCACATTACTACCATGTTGCCATGTTTCAAGGCATAAGAAACTCATGTTGCATTCACATGTTGCACTACTACCATTCACAAGAAATCAAGTATGAAACAAACATAACTGCAAATGTTGCATATGCATGTTTCAGGGACAATGGCATGATGAGATAGATGATGCATATGTTTATGAAATGACATGCAATTTTGTGGAATCCAAACACCTAGGGTGTTACAATGCCTCGGCTCCCTGTTCGTCGTATGCTCTGATTCTTGGCGCTCCATAGTCGAGGTCTGTCGGGAGGACGGCCTCGAAACCGTAGACCATGAAGAAAGGTGTATAGCCGGTGGACCGACTGGGAGTTATCCTCAGACTCCAGAGCACCGCAGGGAGCTCGGCGACCCAGCGTGCATCGAATTTGTTCAACTGGCTGAAGATCATGGGCTTGAGGCCCCATAGGAGCATGCCATTTGAGCGCTCAACCTACCCGTTTGTCTGGGGGTGCGCGACGGCCGCCCAATCGACTCGGATGTGCTGTTCATTGTAGAATCGAATGAACTTCTTGCTGATGAACTACGTGACATTGTCTGTGATGATGGAGTTCGGTACTCCGAAGCGATGGATGACGTCGAGGAAGAACAGCACGGCTTGCTCAGACTTGATTGCGGAGATCGGCCGAGCTTCGATCCATTTTGTGAACTTGTCTATGGTGACAAGCAGGTGGGTGTAGCCTCCAAGCGCCTTTTTGAGAGGCCCAACCAGGTCGAGCCCCCAGACCATGAAGGGCCATGTGATGGGGATCATCTGGAGTGCCTAGGCTGGAAGCTGAATCTGCCGAGCATAGTACTGACACCCTTCACAGGTGCGTACGATTTGCTCGGCGTCGGCTACTGCAGTGGGCCAGTAGAAGCCCTGTCGGAATGCGTTCCCAACCAAGGCTCTCGGTGTGGCATGGTGACCGCAGACCCCACCGTGGATGTCGCTTAGCAGAAGTCTTCCCTGTTTGACGAGGATACAGAGCTGTAGGATCCCGATGTGGCTCCGTTTGTAGAGTTCGCCCTCTACAAGAACGAAGGATTTGGCGCGACGTGCGAGCCATCGAGACTCCGTCTTGTCCATCGGCAGCGTGTCGTGGAGGAGGTAGTCGAGGTAGAGTGTTCTCCAGTCGTTCGGAGGGTCGGGCTCTATTGCTAGATCCTCTTCAAGTTCCATGACATCGGGACTGGGCAGAGCCGTCGGTTGGTCAGCCCCTGGGGCTGGATTAGATGGGCCATCGTTGGCCCGCTCTGACCCTTCATAGCGCACCGAGGGTTTGTGTTGGTTGCTGGGGAAGACGCCCGTCGACACTGGCTCTTGACCGAACACCACCTTCGCGAGTGCATCGGTCACCTCGTTGAGGCGCCTTGGGATGTGATTAAGTTTGAGTCCGTCAAACTTGTCCTCCAGCAGTCAGACTTCTTGGTAGTACGTAGCCATCTTGGCGTCGTGGCAGCTTGACTCCTTCATGACTTGGTTAATGACCAATTGAGAGTCACCCCGAATGTCGAGGCGTCGGATGCCCAACTCGATGGCGATGCAGAGGCCATTGACGAGTGCTTCGTATTCGGCCACGTTATTTGATGAGGGGAAGTGGAGCCGAACCATGTACATCATGCGGACACCGAGGGGTGATACGAAGACTAGCCCCGCGCCAGCGCCCTTTTTCATCAGCGATCCATCGAAGTACATCATCCAGTACTCTTGATCAACGACCGCCGGTGGTGTCTGGACTTCAGTCCATTCGGCGACGAAGTCAGCCAATACCTAGGATTTGATCGCCGTTCGGGAGGCATATGTGATGCCTTGATCCATCAGCTCGAGTGCCCACTTTGCAGTTCTTCCCATGGCGTCCTAGCTCTGGACAACCTCGCCGAGGGGGAACGACATCACAACCGTCATGGGATGTGACTCGAAGTAGTGGCGCAGCTTCCTCTTGGTGATGAGGACGGCGTAAAGGAGCTTCTAGATTTGGGAGTAGCGGGTTTTGGAGTCGGATAGTACCTCGCTGATGAAGTACACAGGGCGCTGCACCTTAAGGGCATGCCCCTCTTCTTCCTGCTCTGCTACCAGGGCAGCGCTGACCACTTGTGTGGTGGCCGCTATGTATAGCAGGAGGGGTTCTCTGTCGCTTGGAGGAACTAGGACCAGGGGTTTTGTTAGAAGTAGTTTGACCATGTCAAGCGCCTCCTGGGCCTCGGCTGTCCACTCGAAGCGGTTGGCTTTCTTCAAGAGAAGATAAAGGGGGAGTCCTCGTTCGCCGAGGCACGAGATGAATCGGCTAAGGGCGGCGAGGCACCCTATGACTCGCTGAACTCCCTTTACGTTCTGGATCGGGCCCATCCTTGTGATGGCTGAGATTTTCTCCGAGTTGGCTTCGATGCCACGCTCTGAGATGATGAAGCTGAGCAGCATGCCCCTCGGGACCCCGAAAACACACTTCTCGGGATTGAGTTTGATGCCATTTGCCCGGAGTTTCGCAAAGGTTTGCTCAAGATCGGCGACAAGGTGGCCAACTCATTTGGACTTAACCATGATGTCGTCGACGTAGGCCTCAACGGTCCGCCCGATAAGGTCCCCGAAGCAGTTGAGCATACAACACTGGTAAGGAGCCCCTACATTCTTCAGACCGAACGGCATTGAGATGTAGCAGAACGATCCGAAGGGGGTGATAAAAGACGTCGCGAACTGGTCAGACTCTCATCACGATTTGGTGGTAGCCGGAGTACGCATCAAGGAAGCAGAGGGTTTCGCACCCTGAGGTAGAATCGACTATTTAGTCTATGCGCGGCAAAGGAAACGGGTCCTTCGGGCACGCCTTGTTGAGACCCATGTAGTCGACACACATCCTCCATTTCTCGCTCTTCTTTCGTACAAGGACAGGATTTGCTAACCACTCTGGGTGGTGTACTTCCTGGATAAATCTGGTGGCCAACAGTTTTGCTATCTCTTCACCGATGGCCCTGCATTTTTCCTCGTCGAAGCGGCGCAGGCGTTGTTTCACCGGCTTGGAGTCTGGGTGGATTTTCAAGGTATGCTCGGTGACCTCCCTTGGGATGCCTGGCATATCCGAGGGTTTCCACGCAAAGATGTCTTTGTTGTCGCAGAGGAAGTCGACGAGCGCGCTTTCCTATTCGGAGGAGAGCGTGGTACCAACGCGTACCGTTTTACCCTCAGACCTGCTGGGATCTATGAGGACCTCTTTGGAGCCCTCTACCGATTTGAATGACCTTGTTGATTTCTTCGCGTCGGGCGCTTCTTCGGAGACCTCCTCCTTAAGAGCGGTGAGTTCCCCGGAGGCGACGATTGCTGTGGCGTGGCCACAGCACTCGACCTCGCACTCATTGGCCCGCTAGAAGGAGGTGCCAATGGTGATGACCCCGTGGGGGCCCGGCATCTTTAGCTTGAGGTATGTGTAGTTGGGGACGACCATGAACTTCGCGTAGCATGGTCGTCCCAAGATGGCGTGGAAAGTTCCGAGGAACCAACCACCTCGAAGGTGAGGGTCTCGGTCCTATAATTGAACTGATCCCTGAAGGTGATGGGCAGATCAATCTGTCCTAGCGGCATGGCCTGTTTCCCGGGCACAATGCCGTGAAAAGGTGCTCGGGTTGGGCGGAGGTTCGTTCGGTCGACGCTCGTCTCGTCGAGCGTCTCGGCGTACATGATGTTGAGACCACTGCCTCCGTCCATCAGTACTTTCGTGAGCCACTTTGGGCCAATGATCGTGTCAACAACAAGCGGATACCTCCCTGGGTGTGGGATGCTATGTGGAAGGTTGGTCTGGTCGAAGGTTATGGCAGACTCTGACCACCGGAGGAAGGGAGGTGTGGCCGGTTGGGCCGTGTAGACCTCGCGGCGTGCGACCTTCTGACGGTGTTTGGAGTCATAGGCCGCCGACCCCCCAAAGATCATAAGGCAGCCGTTTGGCGTTGGAAAGCCATCGTCCTTCTCCTTGGCGTCATCCGCAGCGGAGGCAGGTTCGTTCCCCTGCTCCCCTTTGTTGGCGCTTCCAGCCAAGAACTTCTGCATGAGGCCGCAGTCCTTGAGCATATGTTTTATAGGAAAGGCATGGTTCGGGCACAGCCCTTCGAGCATTTTTTCAAAGTGATTCGGAGTGTCCTCCACGGGCTTCCGACCACCCTTGCGGTCAGCAGCATCCACGAGCGAGTCCTAGCGCCGTTGCTTCTTATTCTTTCTCTTGGCGAAACGATTGGAGGTGCCTTCGCTGGTACCCTCGTCCTGCCTTGCCTTGCTCTCGAGGCGATCGAAGATCGCTCCGACCGCCTCTTCTCCTGAGGCGTGGCTGGTGGCGATGTCCAGGAGTTCCTTGGTGGTTCATGGGCCCTTGCGCCCCAGCTTATGCACCAAGGACTCATAGGTCGTCCTGGACAGGAAGGCTCCTATCATGTCAGCGTCGGCGACGTTAGGGAGCTCGTTGCACTACCGGGAGAAGCGTCGGATGTACCCGCGGAGGGTCTCACTGGCCTTCTAATGGTAGTTCTTGAGGTCCCACGGGTTCCCAGGGCGTTTGTATGTGCCCTAAAAGTTTCCCACAAAGGTCTCATTTAGATCCACCCAACTCTGGATTGCGTTGGACGGTGGGTGTTCCAACCATACCTAGGCCGAATCGGCCAAGAACAGTGGAAGGTTGCGGATAATGAAGTCGTCATTATCCACACCACTGGCTTGATAGGCAAGCCGATAGTCTTCAAGCCAAAGCCCAGGGTTTGTCTCCCCGGAGTACTTAGGGATGTTGGTAGGTGGTCGGTACCTTAGCGAGAACGCAGCGTTGAGGATGTGCCGGCTGAAGGCCTGAGGGCCTGGTAGGCCGGGGCTCGGGCTCCAGTCCTCACCGCTGTCGTAGCGTCCGCCGCGTCGAGGATGATAGCCACAGTGGGCTCCTTCCCTTGGATCGCCGTAGGTGCGCCTACGGGCATCGATGGTGCTGCATGCGTTGCGGTCGCGGCCAAGACGCTGATGTATCTGGGTCGCAACGCGCTGCCCGCCGCCTTGTGGTGCTTGCTAGACTGATGCATCCCTGGCGGGACGTACTGAGGGCGTACGCTGGCTAGTGTCGAGCTCGTGTCGTCGAGACAATGAGCTTTCCGCCTGCTGTGCCGCCGCACGCTCGAGCAGCATGAGGATTTCGTGGTGGGCTCGGCGATCCTCGAGCGTTGTGGCCTCTAGAAGGCCATGGAGCAAGGCCATGATGGCAGTGATGTTCTGGCTCGCTCGAGTGAAGCAAGGAAGGGTTTCATCATCGGCGATGATCCTTTGGTTCACATCACTAGCTACGGCGCATGCGTGCCCACCGTCTCCGTGGCGTTCGATCTCCCGATCCACCAATGCGTATTCCTGAACAAGCTGTTGTCTGGCCTCGTTGATCTCCCATTTTTAGGCTTTTAGCTGCTCCACCCCTACGTGGGATAGGGCCACCATTCTTCCTTTGGATCCATCGCTGAGGTTGCCCGCCGAGGTGACCTCCTTCTCAGAGGCGCTTTCGACGTGTCCCTCGGAGGTTTCCGCCAAGAAGCATTCCCGGGAGGGATGATGGCTCCCCCTGCCGGGGTTAGAGCCAGAGTCCGACCCCAGACCCTCTACGAGGAGGCCGTGGAGGGATTATGTGATGCTTTCGATCATCTCCACGAACTCGTTGTTCGCGGGGGACGGGATCACATGCTGGGCCACAAGGTGGCTTACGGTCGCCGCGTCGTTGCAGAGACCGAATGGAAACGCCATCGAGGCGCTCCATGCGGAGCGTTCTGGAGAGAGGGTGAGGTGGCACGGGGCCTCCCTAGATGGCTGGGGTCCAAGGGAGATGCCGGGCTGGCCCTCAAGCCTCCGGTAGCCAGAGCCGATGGAGGGGAGAGATTGGATGGTGAGATGGGCCAATGCCAACTCTCCTCCCACTGTGACAATGAAGTCTAGGTCACCAAAATGTACATGTGTGCCTAGGACCTAGCTGATTGCGTGGTTAGCCATTCGAGGCCTGATTTGGAACGCGCAAAGGCCCCTACCTGGCGCGCCAACTATCGGTGTTTCGAATAAACACCGGCTAGTAAATTTGTAATTGTTGCGTGTTAGGCCCGGATGGTGCACTAAAGGACACAAGGTTTATACTGGTTTGGGATAAATGTCCCTACGTCCAGTCTGCTGCTGCTCGTGTTATTAGTACCAAAAATGATTCGTAGTAGGGGGTACAAACGGTCGAGAGAGGGATAGGTCCCAAGTCTCTGATGGATTGGTCGAAAGATCGCCGAGAGCTTGGTCGCTGCTCAGCTGTGCGTGATGTGTGTTGTTGAGTCGTGTTGGCTGGTCTCTCTGTGAGCTTGTCCATCCCTTTAGTGGGGTGCCCTGCCCTCCCTTTTATAGACCAAGGGGCAGGGGTTACATGTTGGAGAAAGGAGAAAAACTAGAGGCCAAGAAGCCCCTCCGAAGGTGTTGGGCCCTCCTTTTCCGCTAAGCTAGCCTCGCTGACACGGCTAGACGGTGTCAGGGATTGGCACGTTCGCCGGACGCCTATGTGCTGACGATGCCATGCCCTTACCGGATCAGTGAGTGGTAACGTCCCGTCCTGCCCCTCCGGGAGGCGTGTCGGACAAGGGTGTTGACCTATAACCCTATGGGGAGCGGACGACATGGTGAATGTACGTTCGTCACTCTAGAGGGCACGAGTCTCTTCTTGGACCATAGTGGTTGTCGTATGTCTATGTCAGGTTCCACGTCCGAGGATTGAAGGCGGCGCCTAGAACACTATTAGGACTCTGCCACGCCCGGAATGGCCTAAAGCGTCTGTCCCATCGTACCCTGATGGTACTTTCCTGCAGCGGTGCAGGGCATGGTCCTTGGTACTGTGTTTGACTTGAATGTCCTATCGTACCTTGTGCTTGTCATTATGAAGGAGCAGGGTGTAATCGTCGGGTGAGGCGGACTCTGCCCCCGGCCGTCGAGCAAGGCGGAGCCTGCCCTCAGCCGTCGGGCGAGGCAAACTCTGCCCCCGGCCGTCGAGCAAGGTGGAGCCTGTCCTCAGCCATTGAGCGAGGCGGGACCTGCCCTCGGACGTCGGGCGAGACGGAACCCGCCCTTCGGGGTCGGGCGAGGCGGAGCCAGCCCTCGGGGGTCGAGCGAGGTGGAGCCAGCCCTTGGATGTCGAGCGAGGCGGAGCCAGCCCTCGGGGGTCGGGAGAGGCGGAGCCAGCCCTTAGCCGTCGGGTGAGGCAGAACCAATCTTTCATCGTTCAGAAAAGAAACGCAGTAGCGTTCTCGTCTGATCGGAAGTATCAACGTTCGCTGGTCATTGGTTCCACCTCATTAGGTACCCCGATATTAGGTCCCCGATAAGAACATACTCTTTTCTCTGGTCATATGATTTGTACATCCAATATCAAGCACCCAACTTGATCCACCGGAGGAGTATGCCTGCGAAACAGATTTAATTGCTTGATTTAGATCCCTAATTTGACTTGGGGCCTTGCATGTTAGTCACAAGAAATTTAGGAACCCAAATAGAAGTATTCTTATATATGTTGGCTTCCTTTCCGACATATTTAGCAACCATTTTTCCACTGTTGTTGTTCCTTAAAACAAAACATGAAGTCAAGCTTTGTCGAGGTGGTTGAAACTTTGGTTGGTATGCATACTTGTTCATAGTGCCCCACACTGATTCCTTTGGCTTCTGCTAAACCTATTTCTGCTGGAACACCTTCTTCTTGGGCTTAGTTTGATTAGGAGCAAAATTGGTAGCCTTCCCCTTTTTGCGGGCAGCGGCACAGCCAGCCTTCACTGCAGCACTGCCGTGGTGCGGCACTGTCGCTGTCTGTGCAGGCTGATCTATACCAACTCTTTTCTTCCTCTCAAACTTGACACACTCATAGCCATTTATGATCTTTCTTCCATTTGTCTTGGCTCCTGCAGTGTGCCTAAGCCCATGCTTGATTGAGGGGTGTCTCCCTTGCTTGAATTGAGGCACTTTTGAATCATTTACCTTCTTGTCACTTACTTGAGCCTTACCACTCAAGCAACCCTTGCCAATGATCTCATTGAGTCTAGCAATTTCTTTTCTCATTGCCTCTATGTTTGCAAGGTTAGTGAAATAAGCATTCAAATCAATATTATAACATTTTCCACAACCTTGACTAGTGGAGGTAGTAGAGGCATCCTTTGCCTTAGAGGGATGTGAGTTGCTATCACAAAGAATGTTATATTGCAGCTCAAGTTCTTTGTGCTTTTCATCTAAGTCACAATACTTTTTCTTGAGAGCAATATTTTCTTTCTTTGTGATACCATGGTCCCCTTGTTCTTTGGCCAAGGCCTTGAGCAAGGATTCCACCTCACTTCTCTCTAATGCAAGAGCTTCCTTGCTAGCAATGTAGAGGTCCTCTTGTTGGATAAGAGTTTCCTCTCTAGATTCTAGCTTGGCTTCGACACTCTCTAGATCCTCTATTATCTTAGTGATGAATAATTTGGTCTTTCCATCCAAATTTTTAGTTATCATGTTTATTTCTTCATCACTAGATTCATCATCACTAGAGCTATCACTAATATCACTACTTGAGATATCACTAGGAGGTGGAGGTGGAGGAGCTTTAGCCTTGGGTTTAGATTTTACATTCTCACCCTTTGCCATAAGATAAATATGAGGGGAGTAGTAGTCATCATCGGACATGTTGGTAAAGAGTCTTAGTGAAGAAGATGGCTCATGAATAGCAATGGTTGCAACTTTCTCATCTTCTTCACTTGAGCTTTCAATAGATGAATCCTATTCATGCCCAATGTGAGCTTCTCCCATGTTTTTCTTGCTCTTTCTACGGTCGGCCTTCTCCTCTTTCTTGTCCTTCTTGTATTTGTTGTCCTTGATCTCATATGGACACTTGGCAATAAAGTGATCGGTGCTTCCACAATTGTAGCATGTCCTCTTTTTCTTGTTTGGGAAGCTTCTCTTCACTACCTTGTAGCCTTGCTTCGTTAGCCCCTTGTGATACCTTCTCATAAAGAGAGCAACATCATCTACTTTCTCGTATTGGTCATTGTCGACGAAATATGGTCGGCAGTCTACCTAGGGGTATACCCAAGGTAGTAGATTGTCGGCAGACAGATGCGCAAGCCACAAACAAGACGGTGACGCAAGACAGATACAAGGTTTTATCCAGGTTCGGCCGCCAAGAAGGCGTAATACCTACGTCCTGCGTCTGATTTGTATTGTTGTATGTCAATGAGAGATGATTTTTAGAGGGGTTCCCTGCCGCGCTTTTATATAGTTGAAAGGGGGTTACGATCTGAAACTAATCCTAGCCGATTACAATTGCCATATGTGGCGGATAAGGATTCCTATTCTAACCGACCGGGATCTTGATTGATCGCCAAATCCGCCTTGACTCCTTCTTGCGGGACTCGATCAGGTTAACTGGCCGTAGCGTCGTCTTTTGGTGGACCGAACCCATCGATCTGGGCCGGCCCAAGCTTAGCCATAAGGGTATAGGGGTTAATACCCCCACAGCTAGTCCCCGAGCACCATGTATTATGATGCGACACGCCATTTTAACCTTCTCCGACAAGTAAGGCTTGAACCCTTGACGTCTCTGACCACCGTTGTCGCCGGAGAAGTCGGTTGTCCGAAGAATATATGGTGCTCTTAAGAAAAAAAAAAAAGATTTTCGTCCTGGGAAGTGTGCCCACTTGTATTTACGAAAAAAGAAATGTAAGTGTGTCTTGAAGCGAAGCGCCCTTGATCATCGAGGCGCTAGGGTCGAAAAACAAACACATTCACCGCAAGGTGAAGTGTGCCCACTTAGTCCCCGAGCCGGTAGTAGGTGACGTGAGGCACGCGTGGTGCCGTGGTCTAAAAAGAATTCCCGATTAAGTTGAGAATCCAATCGTCAGACAAAGCGATATGAGATGCACCGGCAGGTGCATCGTACCGATGTAGTCCCCGAGCTTGCTGGAAGGCGAGGTATGAGCCTTGTAGCAAGGTCTAAATAAATGTCTCTTAACTGTATGTGAGTACAAATCACATGTAGCCGAGAAAAACGATCTCCGAGCAGTGGTCGGGACAGTCCCCGAGCACATCGAGAGCGGAGCGGTCCCCAAGCGTGATGATTGGTGCGGCGGTGCCCGAGCACGCAGTAGTGGTCCGGCGATCCCCAAAGCACATCGATGGTGCAGGCAGGTCCCCGAAAGCACGGCGGTGGTGCTGGCGCGCCCCCGAGCACGCAGTAGTGGTCTGGTCCATCATTGAGCTCAAGATATGCAGCCAAAAAAGAAAAGAACGCCCGATTGTATTATTTTTGGTGTATTTATTTATCTCCTTACTCTGTCAAGTCCAATCTCCCACGTCTGGTCAAAAAGCGACGGATATAACATATCACCGCCTTCTTACTCTTTTCGACAAGCGATGCGCTTGGCGCTGTGATGGAGGTGCGTTAGTGTGGGCCCTCTCACATTATCAACGAAGAGGCGCGTACACTGGAAACAAAGGGGCGCGTTTGCTGGCGTAGATCTCGAGGTTGTGAAAACAACCGTCTGTGGCGCGTGAGCACGCCTCCCAAGAATCTCGGGCGGGCAAAACGACGGAGCCCTTGGTTATTTATAATATAGAGCTGGTAAGTTACTTTTTACCGATCCCCATTGTCATTCACCGCCGCAACCTACTTCTTCCTCTCGCCGAACCCTACTCCTCTAAAAATCACCACCAATCCCTCCCCCACCGCATCCACCCTCTTAACAAGGGCAGATCAATGGCGAAGAGAAACGCCCAGAAGAAAGGCGGAGTCATGGCGAAGGAGTGGTGGAAGTCAAAGAGCAATGAGCAGACCATCGAAGACCTCGTCGCCATGGGAGTGCTCCACAACAAGGCACTCACGGGATGGCGTGCGCCGGAAGGAGAAAGCTTCCCCGATCCACAACCAGGTGAGATTGTGGTTTTCGAGGATTTCTTCAAGCGGGTTTTTGGGGTACCAGTGCACCCTTTCCTTCAGGGGCTCTGCTTATATTACAAGATTGGGATTTGCAATCTGCATCCCAACTCGATTCTTCTTGTCTCCACCTTCATCCATCTTTGCGAAGCTTATGGTGGCTTCCAGCCCTATTTCGACCTCTTTCGCCATCTGTTCTGTCCGTGGAAGAAAGGGAGCAGAGGCTCGAAGATAGCCGGAGGCGTATACCTCAATTTGCATGACGGTATGAAGGCCCAGTACCTGCATTGCCCATGGAACACCTCACTGGACGAATGGTACAAGAAATGGTTCTACATCCGCGAAGAGCCGAACACGATCACCCTGTGCGACGTGGGGTTGATTCCGGAGAAGAAGAACAGCTGGTCGGAGAAGCCTGAGCACTTAGAGCAGATCACAGAACTGCTCGGGTTGATCCCGTGGGGAAAACTGGATGGTCCAAGCGTGGTCGGGAACTTCATCAGCCGAAGGATCCAGCCCTGCCAAAAGAGGGTACATCCTAGCTTCGAGTACCAGGGTAGCGCAGATCCGACGAGGACCAGAAAAGAGGCGTTCGACAAGATAGAAATCAAGGCCAGAATTGGGGAGCTATTCAATCTAGCCGACCCCAATTATGTCAGGTTAAACGACATCGAGCACGCCTTCAAGCTGGCTCGACCTCCCCCAAAGGTAAATGATGCCTCTTTGTACCTGTAGATTTATGTTGCAACAAAAATTTTGACTATTGTCTCCTTTATGTTTCCCAGAGTAATGGTCATGACCGAGCAGCAGTATTCGTGTCTCCGCCCCCTGGCGTGGATTGGCCACAAATTGCTGGCTCAACCGCCCAGACCAGTGCCAGTACCGAAGACGTCGACTGGGCGGTACTCGGAGTTGGGGAGGATGTAACGGCCAAGGCTGCTAGCAAGCGGCTAGATGCCAACAAACATCGTCAGGCCATCTTCCCCCTTTCAGACGAAAAAACAGAGGATGCGTACATCTTCCGACTCATCCCTCGAAAGAGGAGGAGACAAATGGGGTCAACAGAGCAGGGTAGCTCCTCTATGCCAGCAGTGATCGAACCACCGACCACTGCAACATAGAAAACAAGCGGGGGAAGTGTCAAGCACCAAACCCCGACGCCAGTACCGGTGGTGGAAAAAGACCCGGTGGAACCCGCTGAGCACGTGGAGCAGGCGCGGTCGAAGAGACGTTCCTTCGCCATGTTATTCCGTGCTTCCGAGCTATAAGTATCTGTAACTTTGATATAATATTATAATTTGTATTGAATACTATTGTCTTCTGAACTTTCTCTGGTATATTAGGTCGGCGTCCACCGAAAATCCCGACCAGATAGCCGGTTGTGGCACGGCTTCGCCAATACTGGCGGAAAGAACTGCTCGGCAGCTAACTGCGGAGCAACCTGTAGAAGAAATTCCACCGGAACTGCAGCACATGAGCAGCCCAACGTCAGTCCCCGAGCAGCTGGTCGAGAAGACAGCCGAGCAAAGTACAAATGCTCTGAGCACTAGCCCTGCTGAGGCGGATACCTTGGCGCCAAGGGAACCAAACCGAGCCGAGGAGCAGCAACCGGAGTTGGCACAGAATATGCTTGCCGATGCTATGGCTCGTGGGAAAGCCATAGTGGTCGCGGAGACTACTATCTCCGGCCCAGCGCCGCCCCCTGAACAAGAGGCCGAAGAGGACCAAGTCGAAGAGATCCTAGGCCGTCCCAAAGACAAACGACAACATGTATATGTGTCGTGCAGGCGGAACGACGAGTGGGTTATGTATGAAGAAATCCCCGAGATCGAAGAGACCCAAAAAGTTGAACGAGCGGCAAAGCATTTGGTGACAGAAGTCTAGGTATGTTTGGCTTGACCACTTGACCCTGTAATATAGTCAAACTGTCTAACTTAGCTTGCTTATATGCAGGACTTGATGAAGACCGCAAAGTACCGAAAGAGGTGCTTCGACTAGATTGAGGGAATCACGGCGAGCAATAGAGAACTGGCGGCCGAGGTGGAACGCTTGCGCCGCCAACTTGAAGCCACCGACCAGGAGAGGATAGAGCAAGAAACACAGAACCAGAACCTGGTCGGCCAGCTCAATGACAAAGAGCGTCAAAAAACAAGTAAGTTGTCATTTTGTCACATCAAGTGTATGACACGTGTTGTTGCATTGTTGGTAATGATAGCTGTAATGTAGGCTTAAAAGCTGAGGTAACCCGCCTCCAAGAGGAGAATAGCCGCATGACCGCAGAGTGTGGTCACCTGAAGGAGGACAACGAGAAACTGGCACGCAGCCAGTCTCAACTCTAGGACCACACCACCAAAATGAAGGAGGAACTGAAGAGTAAGTATTCCAGGCCACCGTTCTCATTCTGTTGCCCACCTTGACTTGTCGTGCCTTTACATTTGATGTCTTGTACGGTGTGCAGTTTTAAAAGCCAATGCCAAGAGGCTTCTAGAAGCTGTGATGAAAGAGCGTGACGGCTGGAAAGCACAATGCCTCGAGGCCATCGAGGATCGGGACACATGGAAGAACCGGTGCTAGGAAGTGGCAACTGGCATTTTGCCCATCCTCGACCTTGTCAACCCAGCGCTCACAGAGGAAGAGCCAAGGACCCCCCAGCTCGGACTGGTCGAGAGATGCAAACAAGCATGGGGATGGTTCCAGGAGTTCATTAAAGAGGCGGGTGAGTATACGGGCGCCCATGTGCTAAGCATGGTGCGTGCCCACTACCCTCTGATCGATCTCAAGCGCCTGGAGGCTGGATACCCGAAGGAAGTAGACCTAGACAAGGCAGAGGAGCTTCGGGTGGCCTAGCTGGATCTGTCGTCAAAGATAATTGGCGACATTAATCTGTGTGGAGGTGGGACAGCACCTGTACAGGGTATGCCATCGACAAGTCAGCTGGAAACGCCATCTGTTGCTAGCCAACCGACGAAGCCTGCGGTCTCGACCAACCAGGCATCGGCGGGGCCATCCCCTTCAGCTCGGCTAGCACAAGAGTCCCCGAGACTCGAGTAGAATATCGGAAGCAGCGAGCAGTAGGTGCCGCGCGCCCCGACCAGCTAATGTAATAGGCTTAGAGCTGTAGAAGGAGGACATAGTTGTGTTATTGTAAACTTGGGCCTCTTCAGGCAAGCTTGTAATAACGTAATTGTATATCATTATAAGCTTGTTTGCTTTGTATAAAGCGTATTTAAGCTTGAAACTTATGTTGGTGGAACTAAGTGAGAACATAATAACGTTCTGTTTAGTTGTACCATTTTACCCGACACATCATCCTGAAAAGTTTGTGCGGCCCTAGTTTGCCATGTGGTCGGAGTGTGAGGTGCGTGACTGTGCACATGCATGCAGACGGACAAGTCAAACCAAGGGGGGACTGCCGATCACCCATAGCGTGAGAGAGAGCGGATCCCATGCACGTGTTGGGAGGAACGGAGACAGTCCCGCTCGAAAAAACCGTAGAAGGAGTGGTGGTCGGCTTTTCATGGCTAAGTTAGAATAACCATATAAGTCGAAGTGACACATTAGAGTGGTCGGAGAAATAATAATAGCTTTATTGAAGTAAATCGAAAATATAAAAGGGGGTACATATCTTAGTAGTTAAGCATAGAAACGTCTAAGCTTGTCGATGTGCCATGAGTTTGGTACGTCCGTACCGTCCAGGTGAGCTAACCTGTAAGACGTTGGTCATGTGACCTCCTTGATCATGAAGGGCCCCTCCCATGGGGTTGCAAGTTTATGGACACCACTGGTTCGTCTTCCACTTCAGGACCGGGCCCCCACCACAAAAACCGCTCTTTAACGTTCTTGTTGTAGTACGCAAAAAAAAAAGCAAGGTATTTGGCCGTCGTACACAAGAATCGAGCCGCTTCTCTTCTGCGCTATTCACTTCTAGCTCCGTACTTCATTGGCCTTGCCTTCATGAAGTTCTCTACCCTTGCTGATCTGAAAGCTATATCTCATGGGGAGGACCGCCTCGGTAGCCGTAAACCATAAAGTATGGCGAGACGCGGTGTTACGGCTTAGGTTGAGTTCGAGTCCCAGGACCACGGTGGTAACTCTTTGAGCCATCTTCGGGAGCCTTTTCATTTTCTTTATACACCCTCTTCTTCAACGCATCCAAGATCATGCCATTTGCCCGCTCGACCTGTCCATTAGCTCTAGGTGCGCGCACCGAGACGTATTTTACTACTATGCTCCTTTCATCGCAGAAGTCCCAAAAGCGTTCCCGGTGAACCGAGTACCCAGATCGGTTATGATCTTTGTTCGGTATGCCAAAGCGAGTGGATGACCTGGTCGAGGAACGTGATGACCTTTTCTCGAGGATGCTGTACTAAAGGCATGTATTCTATCCACTTAGAAAATTTGTCGATCGGCACAAAGACGCATATAAATTTCCTCGAGAGCGGTTTGAAGGGCCCGATCATATCCGATCCCCAAAGATGCGAAGGGGCCAGGAGGTGGTATTGTTTGGATCTCATGTCTTTGGTACGTGGATTCTCTTGGTGAAGAACCGACAACCTCTCAAGTGGCGGACTAGCCTCTCTGCGTCGGATCTCGGCGGACGGCCAATAGAACCCCCGCTCAGGAAAGCCTTGCCGACCGGCGTTCTTGAGGCCGCGTGGTTTGCCGAGGAGCAGAGTGGATTTGGTCTAGGAGATGTTCGCCATCCTCCTGGGTTATGCACTTCATCAAGATTTCCTCTTTTGCGTTCTTGCACCATAGCTTGCCATCAATGAGCAGTATCGCCATCGCGACGCATCGGAGCTTGTTCTTCGTCCGATCGTGTAACCGCCGCCATCCGTTAGGTACTTGATGAAAGGTATTCTCGGTCGAGGGCTCATGAGTGGTGGGAGGGGGCTCGACGGTGCTTGACGCCGGAACCATAGCCACCAATTGTCGGTCCGGAGGCTTGTGCGCCGTGGAATCTTTTCTTCGATGGACGGTGAGCGAGTGTCTTGGACGAATATGCCATGTGGGATTTTTTCGGGATGATCCTAACTTTGACAAAGTGCATCCATTGCTTGATTCTTGTCCCGGACCACGTGTATGTACTCGATGCCATAGAACCCGCCTTCCGACTTCTCGATCAAATTGCAGTATGCTTCCATCTTTTCTTTGGTTGTGTCCCCGATCCTTGTTGAGTTGGTTGATGACCGAGGCGAGTCTCCATAGACGAGAGACGTTTAACGCCAAGCTCAACCGCAATGCGCAAACCATGTAGGCATGCTTTGTACTCGGCGGCATTATTAGATGCTGGGAAATAAATCCTGAGGACGTACCGGAGCTGCTCCTTGGATGGTGATATAAAAAGGACTCTTGCTCCCGCACCGTCAATGTTGAGAGAGCCGTCGAAGTACATCGTCCAATATTCGTCGGATCCGGGAGAGGCAGGCGTGCTTAAGTCTATCCACTCGACGATGAAATCGACAAGTGCCTGAGACTTGATTGTAGTGCGGCTTGCAAATTCCAAGGAAAAGGGGCATAGCTCCATTGCCCATTTGACGATGCGCCCGTTCGCATCCCTATTGCTAATGATGTCTCACAGAGGGTACTCAGTCACGACCACCACACGATATCCGTTGAAGTAGTGTTTCAACTTTCGGGATGTTATTAGTATGGCGTAGATCAATTTCTGAATCTATGCGTACCTGGTCTTGGACTCGTTGAGTACCTCACTAATGAAATAGATTGGCCGCTGTACCTTGTAGACGTGGCCGGGCTCGTTTTGCTCGACCACCATGGTCGTGGAGACCACTCGATTGGTAGCCGCAATGTATAGCAGGAGTGTTTCGTCTTCTCTTGGAGCAGTGAGTACCGGGGGTGACGTAAGGTATTGTTTTAGCTGTGTGAAGGCAACGTCTGCTTCCTCCGACCACTCAAACTTTTCGGACGCTTTGAGTAGTTTAAAGAACGGTAATCCTTTTTCGCCTAATCTTGATATGAAACGGCTAAGAGCGGCCATACATCCGGTAAGCTTCTGAACATCCTTCACCTTTTTGGGCGGCTTCATGTCCAAAACAGCTTTGACTTTTTCCGGGTTAGGGTGTATGCCATCGCGACTGACGACGTTGTCGAGGAGTATGCCAGAAGGAACACCAAAGATGCACTTCTTTGGGTTTAATTTCCACTGGAATGTGTTAAGGGCTGCAAAAGTGCGTCCTAGGTTGTCAACAAGGGTATGAGCTTCCTTGGTTTTGACAACTATATCATCAACGTAAGCCTCGACGAGGTCATCTTTTATCTCGTCTTTGAGGCAAGCTTGTATAGCGCGTTGGTAGGTAGCCCCAGCGTTCTTGAGCCCGAACGACATGGTCGTGTAGCAGTAGGCGCCGAAGGGCGTGATAAAAGATGTCTTGATCTGGTCATCCTTTTTGAGAGCGATCTGGTGATAACCAGAGTAGCAATCGAGAAAAGAAAGGAGCTCGCAACCGGCGGTTGAATCTATGACCTCGTCTATGCGAGGCAAGCCGAAGGGGTCTTTAGGGCAGTGTTTGTTGAGATCAGTGTAATCAACGCACATTCTCCATTCATTATTCTTTTTGCGTACAAGAACCGGGTTGGCTAACCACTCCGGATGATACACTTCTTTGATAAATCCGGCTGCTAAAAGCCATGTAACTTCTACCCTAATCGCCTCCTTTTTGTCATGAGCGAACCATCGTAGCTTCTGCTTGGTAGGTTTGGCCTTGCCGTTGACATTCAAGGAGTGCTTAATCAAGTTCCGAGGTACACCGGGCATGTCAGTAGGTTTCCATGCGAACACATCCACGTTGCCCCTCAAGAACCTGACGAGCGCGTCTTCCTATTTGGGATCCAGGTTGGCCTCGATAAGGGCCGTCTTGTTGGGATCACCGTCGACCAGCTGGATCACCTTGTGCTCCTTGGACTTGATGTTCTTGCGTGGAGCCTCGAGCTCCGGGATCTCCTGGTGGTCGATCGAGGTCTTCTTGGCATTGAGCACAGTCTCGGCCATGCGAATAGAGAGGTCGTGAGCCTCTACTATTTTGAAACTGTCATCTTCGTAGGTATAAGCTGCGTACACGTTGCCTCGGAGGGTTAGAACTCCTTTCTCGGTAGGCATCTTGAGCACCAGATACCTGTAATGAGGTATGGCCATGAACTTGGTAAACGACGGTCGACCAAGAATAGCATGGTAGGTGCCGTCGAAGTCGGCGACCACGAAGTTGACGTAGTCGGTGCGGAAGTGATCCGGGGTCCCAAACTGCACTGGTAGCGTGATCTGCCCGAGAGGTGTAGAGCTCTGTCCAGGGAGAACACCCCAGAACTGTGCCTCGTATGGCTTGAGGTCCGCCTGAGCTATCTTTAGGGCGGGCAGACTGTTCTTGAACAGTATATCAATGGAGCTGCTGCCGTCGATCAGTACTCTGTCGAACTGAACTTTGTTGATACAAGGATCGAGGACCAGGGGAAAATGCCCTGGCTCAGGTATTGCGGCCCATTGGTCCTTTCTACTGAAGGAGATTTCGCGGTGAGACCACGGAGGGAGCCGCGGATCGGTGAGGAGATTGTCGGTGTTGGCCATGTTCAAGCAAGCGTGGGCGAGCAGCTTGCGTTCTTGTTTGGTCTCGATGGACACTTTGCCTCCGATGATGGTGTGCACGCGATCGGTTGGCTTGACGTACTTGTGACGGGGGTCTGCATCATCGTCGTCGTTATCCTCGTTGCGCTGTTCCCCTGCGTCGTTAGGCTTGTCGGACGATCCGGAGCTTGTTGACGCTTGTAGATAGACTTGAGGACACGGCAATTCTCCATGGTATGGTTCGACTTAGGATGGAGCTGGCAGGGCCCCTTCAATGCCTTGGCGTAGTCGTCTTCATAGTTACGACGTCCGCCACCCTTTTTAACGGTGTTGACCTCGCCGTCGTCTTCCCGAGCACGCTTGCTCCTGTAATCGTCACGGCGGTTACGCCGCTGATTACGTTGGTCACAGTGGTCGCGAGAGTCATTGCGCTGGTTACGGCGGTCAAAATTGTCGTTCCGACCACGGTTGCCACGGTAGTCGTCGCGGTGTGGGGGGTGGTCAGAGCGCGAAACCCTTGCTGCTTCTTCAATAATTATCTTTTTAGCGTCGTCGGTGTCCGCGTATTTCTTAGCGGTGGTCAGGAGCGCTGTGACCGAATCAGGTCTTTTGCGGAGGAGCTTGTCCCTTAGGGCATCGTGGAAGCGGAGGCCAGTGATGAAAGCCTCGATTGCCTCGTTGTCGGAGATTGACGGGACCTTGATGCGCATCTCCGAGAAACGCCGGACGTACTCGCGCAGCGGCTCATCTTTTCGATCTCGAATACGTTGCAGATCGTATTTGTTGCCTGGTTGTTCACAAGTAGCAATGAAGTTGTCGATGAAGGCTTGCTTGAGCTCCTGCCAAGAGTCGAAATAGTTCGCCGGCAAGCTGACCAGCCATTGGTGACCTGCATGGCCAACAGCGACTGGGAAATAGTAAGACATGATGTGCTCATCCGCCATGGCTGATCTGCACGCAGTCTCGTAAAGCATGACCCATAATTCAGGGTTTTCCTTGCCGTCGTACTTCTGAAGCTTCTTGAGCTTGAAATTCTTGGGCCATATGACTTGGCGAAGGTGTGGAGTAAACTGCTTCAAACCCGGCAGGCCGTGGGCAGTGTCATATTCCATACGGCGATAACTTTCGTGGGACGCTCGATCGTCGGCTCTCTGGTTGATGCGAGCGCGGAGATTGCGTCCACCGAGGTAATGGCAGAGATCATTATTGCCATCGCGGCGATCTCGATTGCCATCTAGATTAGCCCTGCGATCGTGGTTATCGCGGCGATTGTCGTGGTTGTCCCGGCGGTGGTTGTCGTCCTGGCCACCATCATGGCCACCGTTTCCTCCTTGACGGTTGTCTGATGGGTCGTTGTTGCGCGAGCCACGTTGGTTGGGCGGCTGTGAGCGCCTTGGGTGCTGGCGGCTGTGGCTTGACTCGACCGAGACGGATGGAGCCTGAGCTTGGTTTACAATCTCCGTGGTCTAGGCCATAGCAGCCGTCAGATAGGCTTGTATTTCATCGCGAACTGCTTGGGTTTCCGGGGTGTTGGGTAGCCGTTGCATTGTTGCCAGGGCGACGGCTACATTGGCACTTGGAGTTCTGAAAACCTGTTTGTCCCCCACCCTGTCGAAAGCATCGTTGAGGTCACGTGGCTAGACCCTTATGCGTCGTGCCTCCTGGTCTGCTTCGGCTTCGATTTGTCGGTGATTAAACCAGTCAATATTGCGTGCTTCGCGTGCAGTCCTTTCTTGTTCTGTTTCGCCAACTGCTGGCAGTTCGTCATTGCTGACAACATGGATCAGATCCCCTCGTCTTGGCGGGAAAGACGGGAATTGTGAGAACCCCGGGGCGTGGTCTGGGATATCCAGATCGTACTTGACGCCTTCATCTTCGTGATGCTAAAGCTCGGTGTGGACAGATACATTAGATGCGGTGCCATACGAGGAGCTAGGGTCGCCCTCTTGGACTGTGTGAATGGATCCTTCTTGATAATCTTCAATCTGGATCATGTTGACGAAGTCACGCGGCTTCGGCTGAGGTCGGTGCATAAGACACAGATCCAAGCGGCGTTGCAGGTCGTAGGCGTAGCTGGAGGCAGCGTTTTGCAGGCCGTAGGGCTGGACTTGGTAGTTCTCCATCGAGGCCTCGTACTCGGAGAGCCGGAGACCCGTCGCGAAGGCTGGCCGGCGACGAGCAGAGCGCCCTTGAGGAGTAGATGTGACCACAAGATCTGTACCAAGTCGTGCAGGACGACTGGTCCGAGCTGGTCGGGTAGATCTGTTGTGGGGAGCGATTACCTGCTCATTAGGCTAACTTTGAATCGTACTTACTAGAGCCAGGGTTTCAGCGAACTTGGTGCCGACCCGATCGATGGAGTCGAGCAGGTCGGTGTTGTCGATCCGCCTCCCTTTGTAGCGGGGAAGCGGATGACAAGTTGTCGGCGTGGCTGAAGGTGATGCAGGTGTGGTTGGAGCCAGATGTACCGTGGTTGGAGCCAGATCCATCATGGTCAGAGCCGCATCCATCGTGGTCGGAGCCGTGTCCACCGTGGTCGGAGCCGTATCCACCGTGGTTGGAGCCGTGTCCATCGTGGTCGGAACCGTATCCACCGTGGTCAGAGACGTAGCCGATGTAGGTGAAGCAGTGGTTGACGCAGACTAAATCCACGCCTCCTTCGGGGTCATGGCGATGAAGTCGTCGGAGCCGGTGGTCCAAGTGATCTGGCCAACGGTGAACGTGAGGCCATTCGGCGTAGCCATGGAGCCGGAGATGATGACCGTCTTGTTTGCTTGGGAAGCAGTACGCACACCCCCTACCTGGCGCGCCACTGTCGATGAAATATGGTCGGCAGTCTACCTAGGGGTATACCCAAGGTAGTAGATTGTCGGCAGACGGATGCGCAAGCCACAAACAAGACGGTGATGCAAGACAGACACAAGGTTTTATCCAGGTTCGGCCGCCAAGAAGGCGTAATACCTACGTCCTGCGTCTGATTTGTATTGTTGTATGTCAATGAGAGATGATTTTTAGAGGGGTTCCCTGCCCGCCTTATATAGTTCGGGGGGTAGGGTTACAGATCTGGAAACTAATCCTAGCCAGTTATAATTGCCATATGTGACCGGATAAGGATTCCTATTCTAACCGACCAGGATCTTGATTGATCGCCAAATCCACCTTGACTCCTTGCGCGGGACTCCGATCAGGTTAACCGGGCCGCACGTCGTCTTTTGGTGGACCGAACCCATCGATCCGGGCCGGCCCAAGCTTAGCCATAAGGGTATAGGGGTTAATACCCCCACAGTCATCATCATGTTCACTCTCACTAGAGGATGAGGTGGTCTCTACTCTTTTTTGAACTTGCTTGATTGCTTTGGGCTTGCTAATTGAAGCTTGCTTGTTGGTCTTGGACTTGCTTGTAAAGTCTTGCTTGTTTGATTTGTTGGCCTTGAGAGCTACATCCTTATTGATCTTGATGCCTTCTAGCTTTGCTTGCAATTCTCTAAGCTTCTTCCTCTCATTTGATTCTTCTCTTTGCATGTCAAAGGTCAAGAACCTCCCAAGTACATTATTTGGTGTGAAGTACTCAAACTTCTTCTTGTCTCTAATTAGAGTTACTATGGTCTCATTTCTTGGTTAATAAGCTTCCAACATAATTTTGACAACTTTATGATCATCTAGCTCATGTTAGTCTCAATCAAATCTTCTGGTCCTTTACCAAGCTTGCGAAAAGTAGTATAAGGCATCAGATTAATAGAGGCACCTCCATCAACCAACATTTTACTCATTGGCTTCCCATCGACAAAACCTTTCACATATAAAGCCTTCAAATACGGATGCTTAATTGGTTTATCAAATATAGCTTGTTGTATCAATGTCAACTGGGCTGCCATCTCTTCATACTCTGATTCATCAAAATCCTAATAGACTTCTTGATCTGCTAGAGCTTTAAATTCAGATGGTAAAAGAAAAGTCATTTGAATATTAGCTAATGGCTGACCCTTATCGGCTGTTTGTTTAGCACGCCATACTTACGGTTTACCAGATTTCTGAGCCCGTTCTAATTCTCTGCTCCTTAGGTGTTGTACTCTTCTCTTTTGACTTCTTGTTAAACCTCCTGGACACCACTGTCCTTCCTGCCAAACATACTCTTCATCATCTTCTTCTTCATAATCGGCCTAGTTCTGATCAACAACTCGCTTTCCAAGCCGATCATGAATGCTTCTCTTTTTTAAGCGTCGATCCACATCATTATATTGATATTTAATTCGATCTTGGATAGACCGACAGTTGACTTGAGATTGCCTAAACTCCCAATATTATTCGCTACATTCTGGGCAATTACTTCTAGTAGGCAATCTCAAACCTTCATCCCAACAATGTCTGAAGAAAAGGCAATTCCAATGTGACTCAGCTTGTTATCTTTCATATCTCTCTTTTTCTTGTTGATGTTGATATTCCTTCTTTTCTAAACAGCAATGATAATCTTTCTCCTTCTGTCGTTGCCATTTATTCAATAGAATTCGAGATGTAACATGTGGTCTCATCGCACCATCTCTCGATGTTTCTCCCTGCTCATATCGGTTCTTTTGTTGGTCACGACGCCTTTTAATTTCTCTATATTCATCAGCTGATATTTACATCTCCGGATCAACTGTTCCAGTTTTTTTTGACCTACTTGATATCAAAACTTCAGTTTTCCCTTTGAACAACTTAGCATCAACCATGTTCTGATCCTTTGGAAAAGGATTATCATCAACTTTCATTTTCTGAGCTGTATCAAATTTAAGCTTCCCTTCTTGAATAGCCCTCTGAATATGCTATCGAAAAATCCTGTAATCATTAGTAGTATGAGAAGTAGTGTTATGGTACTTGCAGAACTTCTTATTCTTCAACTGATCGGGAGATAATATAACCTGATTGGCAGGCAGTTTAATCTGTCCCTTCTCAAGCAAGAAATCAAAAAGTTTGTCTGCTTTTATAACATCAAAATCATAACTTTCTTCAATTTCTTTTCTCCAAGGATTTGGAATCATTACTATCTTTTTACCCCAATTTCATTAAGCTGCGGCAATTTCCTCTTCTTCATCATCATCATCGACTAAATATGGATTATAAGCTTCATCGATTGCAGCATTCTTCTGGAATCAGGTATCTCTGTGCATATTCTGGAACTGGCTATTAAGTGCTGCCATCCGTTGAGCTAATTGACCTAAATTGTCAAATTCTTGCCTAAGCAGCTTTTCTCTCCATGTTGGCAACATTCTATGAATGGCCAACGCAGCTAGCTGATCATCAGTCAAATTCAACGAAAAGCACAAGTTTCTTGTTTCTCGAAACCTCTGAAGGAACTCAGCACCCGATTCATTACCTCTTTGCTTTATAATTGTCAAATCTGTGATCTTTCTTTTTCCTATCCCAGTATAGAAATATGTATGAAATTTCTTTTCAAGATCACTCTAATTGGCAATAGAATTAACCGCTAGTGATGAAAACCAAGTGAAAGCTGGTCCTGACAGGGACAAAGAAAAGAAACGAACTCGATACGCTTCTTCAACAGAGGCTTCACCCAACTGAGTAAGATATCAACCGACATGTTCTATTGTACTTGTGCTATCTTGACCAATGAACTTAGCAAATTCTAAAAGCTTATAGTTTGTAGGAAGGGCCACCAAATCATACCACTCTGGATATGGACGTTTGTACGAAAAGGTCTGTCTTTTGGTTACTCTGATCAACAATTCATCAGCATTTGAATTTAGATTTCTTGGCAATTACTGACCTATCTATAGATTGAAATTCTGAGTGCCTTAATATCCTGGATTTAGAATCATATTGATGGTATTATAATCTGAACCATAATGATATCTTTGTGGAATATCTATCTATCGGGCTCCTTGCTGATTTACTGTTTGAAATCTCTGATTGAAAACATTAGGATCTGTATCTCTACGAATCCTTTGAACCGATGGTGCTATTTTTTGCGCCGACAGTGGTATTTGGCCTGGTGTACCAAAATTAACCATCTGATTCCGAACTTGTCATGTTAGCCTAGGCATCATCACTCTTAGCTAGTGCTGCTTTTTTATGGCTAGTACCAGCTTGATTAGTCCCCTGAGTCGACGGATGCAGAATATTGTAATAAATCGGTCCAACTTGATCAAGTGGAAATCCATGAAATATCTTCTTCATGGTATTGTGGAATGTATTCAAGAAAGCTGTATTATGATTTAGTATTGCATCATGAACAGATTTGTTGACAGTTTCTACAAAGAAACGCCTATCATCAGCTTCATCTGTATCTGACTGTCCATGCATCAAAACTCTCGGCAATGGATATTTCTGAACAACTTTATTGTCACGTGTTTTGGTGTATGACAACAAACACTTGTTCTGAAACTCCTCTATATCCATACCAATAACATTTTTATCCTCATCAAGTAAATCTTCATAAGGTACCGTAAGAATGTCCTTATGTTGTGAACCGCCATGACAATTGTGGTCCCACCGAGCGTGCCAAAGAGTGTGTTGACACAAAAATATAACAATGTGATCAACACACAGCAAGCCGGATGATCTGAGTGGAACAAGACCAGAGATCTGCTTAGCTTCAACATAGAACCAGCCGATTCTGAAAACCCAACGATGTGCTAGTCAATTTGACCTACAATTGACAAGGAGAGAAAATTTTATCAGTAATTTAAAGTGGAACATGTTGGTGTTGCACCAGATAGTTCCAAATATACGACTAGATAGCCGATTTAATAAAGCTATGGACTAAATAGTCGATATCCGACGTATCCATAAAATGAAGATCTTTAAATAAAGAATTATTGGCTAATATTAAATGATAATGATATGAATCAAAATAATCAATGCTCATAGAACATCAGAAAGCATCATCGGCTAAATAGAACATGATCGATATAAAGCATCCAGTCGATAAGTTTGATGAAAAGAATATAACATACGAACAAATCGACTATCTAATATAAATGAATCTACAAACAGTTTGAATCTAATCTATTATCATCAACAGTGAGGTTCGATCGGATCGATGCAGCTATGATAATGATAATAAACTAAAGCCAAAGAATCTATAAAACCATCTATATGTTGACAGATTCATAAAAACATGCTATATATGTGAGAGTATAGGCAAATCGATTAAAACAGCCGATGCAAACATATCAAACAAACAGAGTACATATCTTCATCATGAACAAAACCACTGATCGATAATTTCTAATCTAAAGTCTTACCAATAAGGTTCGATAGGATCGATACGGCTATGGTAGTGTCATTAGATTAGATCTCATTAACTAGTGAGTTTATTCAAGATTGAAACATGTCTTTGATACATACTATGTTGATTGGAATAGAGATAAAATAAACGATCTAGCGAAATTAAGCCATCAATTATAAGATTTAAAGCGTGACCAGATCAAAGGACGACCAATTAAGATGATATGATGCCGATCTATCTCTATCTCAATCAGGTTGGTAAATCAACCAAAAACAGTAAGAAAAATCTTACTAATCTGAGCAGATTCGATAACTTATGATATTGTATTAAACAAGTTATTTAACACAAGATCAATAACTTTAATCTATATTATGATTCGTAAGAGATCAATCGGCTAATGCAGCCTTACAAACTACAATACAGATCAATAACTAACTTATATTATGACTCATAAAAGATCAATCAGCTGATGCAACTCTACAAGCACAATACAAGTCATGACAGTACTCATAAGCAAGCTAGAGGTCGATCAATCGATGCAATCCTGTTTGTTGAAGAACTTGCCGAGATCTACAGTACTCCTACTCCTAATGCGATGACGAAAGCCGAAAAAGATTGTATTGATTCAGTGTTTATCATTTTGTACAATAACCAGGGCCTAATATTTATACCTAAAACCTAAATATAAATTCTACTTAAATACGACTCATTACAGTTCTTGAAATAAAAGAGAACTTCCTAACTTAATAATAACTTAGACCCTAATTTTTCTTATTTGTAGAGTCCGACACATATTCCTGACGCCATACAAGCATAGCCCATCAACGCTGTCTGCTGCGTCATCTATAAAATAGCCGATTCTGACATCACATCTAAATCAACTCATCTAATCAATTTTTTGATGACACGATCCTGAAAGCTTTGAGTTCCCACGTTCTTCTTCTCAAATTTTGGTGTAAACACACGTACGCCCACACACACATGCACGGTGACAACTTCACTACCAGCATATAGTTTAATTCAGAAAAAAAGGGAGCTAGCGACACATCAAATCTAGCAAACAACTCTTAAAAAATAGCTAAAAAATCTCAGCTCAACAAACAAGTCAAATATAAAAAAAATATCAACTCTAAAGAGCAGCTAGAAACATACGCTCAGCTCAACTAAAATAGACAAATCACAACTCTAAAAAAGACAGCTATTGGCAAAAGAAAAAGAAAAAGAAAAAAGGAAAAGAAAAAAGAATAAAAAGAAAAAGAAATGAAAAGCACATCTGAACAACACAGCAATACATATCTAAAAAAACTACAAAATAAAAAAAAAGCAGCAACAGCTCTAGCACCTTCATCGGCAGCAGCAACAAATGCTTACAACAACAACAAAGCATTTAAGTCCCAAAGAAGTTGGGGTAGGCTAGAGTTGAAACCCATAAGAAGCAATCAAGGTTCAGGCACGTGAATAGCTGTATTCCAAGCACTCCTATCTAAGGCTAAGTCTTTGGGTATATTCCATCCTTTCAAGTCTCCTTTTATTGCCTCTACCCAAGTCAACTTCGGTCTTCCTCTGCCTCTCTTCACGTTACTATCCTGGTTTAGGATGCCACTACGCACCGATGCCTCTGTGGGTCTCCGTTGCACATGTCCAAACCATCTCAACCGATGTTGGACAAGCTTTTCTTCAATTGGCGCTATCCCTAATCTATCACGTATATCATCGTTCCGAACTCGATCCCTTCTTGTATGACCGCAAATCCAACGTAACATACGCATTTCCGCGACACTTAGCTGTTGAACATGTCGTCTTTTCGTAGGCCAACATTCTGCACCATACAACATAGCAGGTCTAATCGCCGTCCTATAAAACTTGCCTTTTAGCTTCTGTGGTACCCTTTTGTCACATAGGACACCAGACGCTTGCCGCCACTTCATCCACCCTGCTTTGATTCTATGGCTAACATCTTCATCAATGTCCCCGTCCCTCTGTAGCATTGATCCTAAATATCGAAACGTATCCTTCCTAGGCACTACTTGACCTTCCAAACTAACATCTTTCTCCTCCTGAGTAGTAGTGCCGAAGTCACATCTCATATACTCAGTTTTAGTTCTGCTGAGTCTAAAACCTTTGGACTCCAAAGTCTCCCGCCATAACTCCAGTTTCTGATTCACTCATGTCCGGCTTTCATCAACTAGCACTACATCGTCCGCGAAAAGCATACACCAAGAGATGTCCCCTTGTATGTCCCTTGTGACCTCATCCATCACTAAAGCAAACAAATAAGGGCTCAAAGCTGACCCTTGATGTAGTCATATCCTAATCGGGAAGTTATCCGTGTCTCCATCACTTGTTTGAACTCTAGTCACAACATTGTTGTACATGTCCTTAATGAGCCCGACGTACTTCGTTGGGACTTTATGTTTGTCCAAAGCCCACCACATAACATTCCTTGGTATTTTATCATAAGCCTTCTCTAAGTCAATAAAAACCATGTGTATGTCCTTCTTCTCCCTATACCGCTCCATAACTTGTCTTATTAAAAAAAATGGCTTCCATGGTTGACCTTCCGGGCATGAAACCAAATTGGTTCACAGAGACCCGCGTTATTGCTCTCAAGCGATGCTCGATAACTCTCTCCCATAGCTTCATAGTATGGCTCATCAACTTAATTCCCCGATAATTAGTACAACTTTGAATATCCCCTTTATTCTTGTAGATCGGTACCAATATACTTCTCCACTCATCAGGCATCTTGTTCGATCGAAAAATATGGTTGAACAGCTTGATTAGCCATACTATAGCTATGTCCCCGAGACATCTCCACACCTCGATTGGGATACCATCTGGTCCCATCGCCTTACCTCCTTTCATCTTTTTCAACGCCTCTCTGACCTCAGATTCTTGGATTCTCCGCACAAAGCGCCTATTGGTGTCATCAAAAGAGTCATCCAACTGAAAGGTTGTGTCCATATTCTCACCATTGAACAATTTATCAAAATACTCTTGCCATCGATGTCGGATCTCATCCTCCTTTACCAAGAGATGTTCCCTTTCATCCTTAATGCACTTAACTTGGTTGAAGTCCCGTGTCTTTCTCTCACGAACCCTAGCCATCCTATAAATGTCTTTCTCTCCTTCCTTCGTACTCAAATGTTGGTAAAGATCCTCGTACGCTCTACCCTTTGCCACACTTACATATACTCGCTTTTGCGGTCTTTTTGCCACCTTGTACTTCTCTATGTTGTCCACACTCCTATCATGGTACAAGCGTCTATAGCATTCTTTCTTCTCCTTAATAGCCCTTTGGACTTCCTCGTTCCACCACCAAGTATCTTTAGCCTCGCCTCCACTTCCTTTGGTTACTCCACACACCTCTGAGGCCACCTTCCGAATGTTGGTTGCCATCTTCTCCCACATGTTGTTTATATCGTCTTCTTCCTTCCAAGAGCCCTCTTTGATAACCTTTTTCCCTAAATACCTCTGACATCTCCCCTTTCAGTTTCCACCACTTTATTCTTTGAATCTTAGCTTGTTTATCCCTACGGACACGCACCTGAAAACGAAAATCTGCCACCAAAAGCTTATGTTGAGAAACAACACACTCCCCTGGTATCACCTTGCAATCCAAGGATGCTCGTTTGTCCTTTCTTCTTGCGGGGACAAAGTCAATCAGCTCTGAGTGTTGTCCGTTCTTTGAAGGTCACTAGATGAGATTCTCTCTTTCTAAAGAAAGTGTTGGCTATCATCAGTCAAAAGCTACCTTGAAGTCCGTAACTTCCTCCCCTCCCGATTCCTACTACCATACCCAAAACCTCCATGAACTACCTCGAAACTCAAGGCTTGTAGTACCTACATGCCCATTAAGATCTCCTCCTATAAAAAGCTTCTCACTACTAGGTATAGCTCTAATCAGGCCATCTAAGTCTTCCCAGTAAGGCTGTCTCTTAGCACTCTCATCGAGGCCTACTTGGGGGCATATGCATTACTAATTACGTTCAAGACCATATCACCAACGACAAGCTTGACTAAGATAATCCTATCTCCTTACCTTCTCACTCCCACCACACCATTCTTGAGGCTCTTATCAATCAAAACTCCTACTCCATTTCTATTCATGATCGTCTCCTGTGTACCAAAGCTTGAAACCAGATTGTCCACCTCCTTCGCCTTGACGACCTTCCATTTAGTCTCTTGAACGCATAATATATTTACACGCCTCCTAGTCGTAGTATCAACTAATTCTCTTAACTTACCTGTAAGTGACCCTACATTTCAACTACCTAAACGGATCCTAGTTGGTTCGACTAGCTTCCTTACCCTTCGCACCCGTCGACTCATATGCGAAGACCCTTGCTCATTTTTCACTACACCCGGCGCCGATGTAGAAGCGCCACTAAGGAAGCGACGACCGATCCTTGCTCACTTGACACCATGCCCAGATCACGACACGGCGCGTCACGGGGGTGACGACCTGGCCCTTGCCCATTTAACACCATACCCGGGTTCCGATATGGCGCGTCGCTAAGAGGGATACGCCCCAACGATTTTCTTTCGGGTTTCATCTCCATTAAAGTGGCTAAGTTTTTACATTGGCTCGCCACGCCTAACACAACCCTCCTCAACAAATGCTTAATCAGAAAAAAAAAATCAAGAAAAGCTCCAAGACCAACATATAGTTGACCTGAAAAACTTAAATCATCAGCAGTAGCAGCAGGCATCAGCAGCTGTCAAAAACAGTGCACCAACAACCACAAAGACAGAGAGACACACAGACAGAGAGAGAGATAGACATAACTCAAAAGGCAAATACAACTAAACTAAATAAACAATCAAGAGACAAACACAACCAGAGAGAGAGAGAAACACACACACAGAACACACACACCAGCAGCTGTCAAAGACACTACAACCACAGCCACACACAAAGACAAAAGGAGAGAAACAGAGAGACACGCACAGAGATAGAGAGAGAGAGACAAAAAAACTCAAAAGGCAACAAATATAAGAAAAGCAATATCAACAAGAGCTTAATCAGAAAAACAAAAAAAAAGAATAACGCCACATCTCCAGACAACTTCACTACCAGCATATAGTTTACCTGTAAAAAGATTGCAGCTAGCAAACACATCAAAACTAGCAAACAACTCTGAAAAATTGAAAAAACAACATCTAAAAAAACTCAGCTCAACTACACATTCTATAGCTCCCTCACAAATCAAATAATCACCACATCTATAACTGAACAAGTAAAATATAAAAATAAATAAATAATATCAACTCTAAACAGCAGCTTAATCATCAGCATCAGCAAGCAGCGACAACTGCAAAAACAGCAGTAGCAGCTCACACAAAGAGAGAGAGACACAAAAAACAGCAGCGTACAAAAAAACACACACACAAAAACAGAAAAAACACGGAGAGAGAGAGAAACACAAACAGAGAGAGAGAGAGAGAGAGAGAGACGACACACAGAGAGAGAGACACACACACACACAGACAGAACAAAAAAGACAGAACACGTCCTCAGATTCATTTCAGGATTTGCACCACTAGTTTTACAACCTTGACATAGAACACGTCCTCAGATTTGCCTCCGAAATTACCCAAAAAGTCAGAACAAAAAACACACGTCTAAATGGAGAGGTGGTGAGAGGCAACACGAATCTAACCGTGGGGGCAGGACGTGGAGGAGCGACGGCAAGCTGAAGGTGTGGGAGCCAGGAGCAATCAACTCAATTTTTTAAGGCATATAATGGACTGGATCATCAAAAAAAATACCCCTAGATATGATCACACAGTGAGGCTCTGAATCACAGAATCTCAGTGGTGGCTACTAGTTTGTCGAAACTCCGCTACAACTAGGTACAGCTAAATCAATTGCAAACTCAATTACAGACAATTTCTAGTCCATTTCATACTCAGTTACAATTTGGGATATAGGATAACTACAACTATGGACACATACTGACTACAAAAATTCCACATTCTGCAGCCATTTAAAAGAATGACATGGCATATAGTTGATGCAACCAGTTGCATTCTAATTGCAGCGGGTTGCAGCTAGCTTATATAGATAGTTGCATGATATCCATATAAGCTCGGCAATGAAATCCTCACCCACAAAATTATACATGCCTGCACGCCAAACAATTACATAGGAAACTAATAGATAGTTACAAGAATTTCTATGGTGCAATTGCAACTTGGAAAAAACAGCTAACAGATAAACACACAAGAGGCCATACAATGTAAGCACACTTGCCGACCAAACTAATAAGGAACAAGCTTTAGGACTAGCTGCTGAAAATGGGTACTGCACTTGCAGAGAACAATGCGCTAGAAAATAGCAAGAGCTCACAGCTGCTACTAAAAATACAGAAAACAACAATGTTGGCTGAACTCAGGTGCAGCTGAAGAAACAATGCTCAAGCAAACTGGTCTGTCCAACTTGAGCAGCAGAATAACAAAGTACATTTCTCAAGCAAAGAGAATAAATTAAGCTTCAGTCACTGACTAATGATTGCTTGAAAAGATGGTTCCCTTATTGCATCAAAATGACATAACAAAAAGGATGAAACCTTGGTAGCCGGTTGTTACACACGAACTGAGCAAAGTCTCATGCAAACTTGACAAGCAGCAGGATATTAATTCATATAGAGCAAGATTAAGGCTACAACTCTCACAGGGATTAAACAAATCAAATAAGTGCTTGCAAGAATATTCAAGTCCTAACCATTGTAGCAGGAGAAAATTACTTTAGTAACATAAGCCCATGGCCGAACTGTGAATATGCTTACCTGCCACTTGATGCTACTTACCTACAAAGAACAACCGAGCTGCTATTTTAGTCATTGACCTCTCAATAAGCAACTCAGCAAACTACTAGTGTCTAAACTGTATATTGAACATGGCTGCAGCTACTGAATAGCTAACAAACACCCTGCAAGTCGAGCTCTACCTGCATGTTGAATTGATCTACCAAAGTCTGTAGAGAACATGTAGCCTGCTACTCACCTGTTGCTCTCACAACACTGAACTCAAACAAAGAACAACAACTGCTGCCAAAAGGACTGGGAAGTTGTGGCTGCTGAAAATCACTGCAAGGTACAGAAAGCTAATAGCTCAAACCCCAAATCTCAAAAACAATTCAAATCAACTCCAATTGACATGATATTCGAAACAAAGATTCACCAGATCATCTGCAGACTACTCCAACCGAAAATGCCTAAATAGATTGAGACTTTAACTCCAATTTCAGAAAATCGAAGAACGCTAGGTGAAAGGGGAAATTTGGGAAAACATCAAATTTGTGGTCCTCAAGTGAAGGATTTGTTATGGGTCACCCTAGCCTTGATCACACATGTCCTAGCACCAAAATCCCTCAAGAAATCTGTCTCAAATTGCTGTCAAATCTGACAAATGAAAAATCCCCCAAAAAATAGCTCCGAAAATCACAGAAAAATCGATCCAAACCAAACCAAAGAACCTTCTTAGATTCTGACAAATCGAACACTAACACCAGAAATCAAATCCCGCTCCCACTCCAACCTCCGCTCGCCGCCGCACAGGGGGAAGCGGCGCGCGCGCGAGGACAGCGCCCCGGTTCCCCACCCAACCCGCCTGGCGCCAAAGGTTCCGCCCCAGCTCAGCGGAAGGCTCCGCCGCCCACAACTCAGCGGAGGCGCGGCGCAAGCGAAGCGGCCGGCGAGGACCTTTGCCCCACTCACCGTCTACGCGGATTGGGGGAAACTGGCGAACTGAGAGTGGGAGATAAACAACGGGTTTGCGGGTTTCGAAAGTTCAGTTCGCGGACCCATCAGCGTGGCTGTACGCCCACAAAGCCGCACGAATCTTCAAACACAATCAACGGCCCAGATTTTGACAGATAAAATCCAACAAAATCTGTTGACAGAAATATAGCAAAACTCATAAAATAAATATAATACATAAATCTTTATTTCAGGATTGGATACTTTCATAGGTGGTGGTGTTGACACGAGCTCGGTCACCATAGTTTGGGCAATGGCGGAACTGATCCGAAAGCCGCACCTGCTGAAGAAGGTCAGGGCGGCGGTGGGCAACAACAAACAGAGGGTGCAGCAGGACGACCTGCCCAAGCTAGCTAGCTCAGGTACCTCAAGCTGGTGCTGAAGGAGACGCTGCGGCTGCACCCGGCGGCGGTGCCGCTTCTGGCTTCCAGGGAGAGCATGCGGCACGTCAAGATCTGCGGATACGACGTGCGTGCCAAGACGATGATCTGCTGCCCGGCCTTCGATCGGCGCATTTCGAGCTGCTGCCCTTCTCGGCGCCGGACGGAGGATCTGCCCTGGGCTCGCCATGGCAGCTGCTACTATGGAGTTCACGCTGGCCATTCTGGCCGGAAAAAAAAATTTAGGAGAAATTTGAAACAAAAAGAATGGCTTTTTAGCTCCCTACCTACATATATATCGTAAAATTTTAAGAGGAGGGCTCCACATGCGCGAGGATGGGCAGCGGAGGACTGGCTGGCTTCGTGCCTGACTGGGAGCTCCCGGAGGGCGTGGCAGCGGAGGACTTGAGCATGGAAGAGGGAGGACTCGCCATCAATAAAGAAGATCCCGCTCGTGCTCGTGCCCACCAGATATATACCAGCAGTGGCAGGGCTGCGCTGATGGCCATCTTAGTTAGGGCCTGAATTGAAAAGACACCCAAGTACTGGCTATGGAGGATGGATCGGAGACGACGCAATGCAAGTAGCAGTAATCTATACCTAATAATAAAAAGCTAAAATTTTAACCTCTTTTTTGGTCTGGGCCTATTTTCGTCTGGCCCATTCATCAGCCCAACTGTCCCACTCGGTGGCTTTTGACCCTTCCTTACTTCCGCGGCCCTCTCCCTCGCGTGGACGACGATTCTCTGGAAAAGCCAACTCTCCCTCCCCCGCTCCTTCTCTCTCCCTCCTCGATCTCTCCCGCACGGCGTCGGAGTCGGAGGGCGGCCGTCAGTCGTCACGGTGGGCCGGTGGCCTGCGCTGAGCGGCTGCGCCTTCACGCGCGCCTGCGCGGAGCCGGGCAGCCGGCAGCCGGCAGCCGGTGCAGGGCCTGCGGCCCTACGCGGAGCAGCGGAGGACGTCCGGCGGCAATCAGTGGCTGCTGGTGGCAGGCGCTGGGCGTCTGTAGCGCGGCGAGCCAGCCACCCATCTCGCGAGTTCGCGACTTGTGGCGGCGGCGCTGGGGCGGGCGTAGGTCACGCTCCAGCCACTCGAGGGTGAGGGACGGCAAAGGAGCAGAGATGCTCTGTGCTTGGCAGAGATGCTTTTCTGATCTTTAATTTCTTGGCATCGGTTGACTCTATGGTTCTATGTCATTGAAGCTTTTAACGCAGATATATTTAATTTCTGGGCTGTTCGGTTGACTCTATGTGTTCTACGATAATATTTGTACCAATTTACGATAATATAAATATTATTACAACTCACGGTGATATTTACTATAATGTTATAGTAAATCACTTAGCAAGGATAATTTGTAAATTAGAATATATATATATATATATATATATGTAGAATATATATATATATATATATATATATATATATATATATATATATATATATATATATATATATATATATATATATATTCTGATCTTTTGTTACCGTAGATGTATTACAGTGATGGATTGTTAATCTAGAAGTCCAAATTTTTGTTATAGGCTAAATCATGTGTGTTCTCTCTATTCGGATTGGAGTTGTTATTTTTTTTAAGCTTAGTACTATATTGCATTATTTCTTGGTTTTAGAATGTACTAATTTTAGCTTTTGTTGTTTTTGCAGAATATGGATTCTTCCAATATTAAATCATACATTGTTGAAAATGTAGACGTCCGACTTTTAAAGAGATCAAAATGTTCAGAACTGATGGATTCTAAGTTAGGCAAAGATGTGAATACCCCATATCCTCCATCACCATCCATCCAGGTATGAAACACAAATAAACAGCTCTGTTATTGCCTTGGTGATAGATGGATTACATGGATATATCCTTCAATAGTCAGTGATATATGCATATTGTTTCTCGTTGTACCTTTTACTTATGAGGGTTATTACACTGACATATCGATTCATGCCTAGATACATGAAGATATCCGAACGAGTGCTTATCTATTGCTTGTCTGGCAATAGATCCGATTCAAGTGGGCATCCACATGTTTTGTCGATTTTTCCTGTCGCCGGTCAGGTGGTTTCAGTTTTTTACCTTTTCAATCATGCTGGAATGGCATTGCTGCTTGAAGGAAGCCGACTTTGATCATACTGGAGTTTGAACTCAGGAAACTAGACTCTAATCTGATTATCAACTGAGCTTTTAGTATTGTCAAAACAAGATCTTCCTGTGTGGTTTTGAGTGGATGATTATATTTTTCTTTGTTTATGCATTTGCTGAGACAACCCTTTTCACACTTACATCTGTAGGAACCGTGACTTCTGGGAGGAGCTGCTGAACAAAGGGATGAGGTGTGTGGGTTTTTGGTTGCCTGCTTCTGCTTGGGATGCATTCGCTTGTGGCTACTTGTGATCTGTTGTCCTCAACATCATTTTCTTTCAGTTTGACTTGAGAATCGGGATATAATGGTTATTTCTCATTGCTAATATAAAATATAAAGGGTGGGTTTGGAAGACTCCAAAAAGCTAAAAATAAATCAAGCGTTAAGAGTCACATATGTCATGCTCCATCTTGCATCAAGCAAACAATTTCTTAGTTTTGTCCAGTGTGGATGTTTGTTCAGACCTCTTCAGGTTGCTATTTGTTTGTCAATCAACCTGACATGGGTCTGAACAAATTGGTTGTGGTTTGCAGGAATGGCTATGGTTGTTGCTTTACAAGCTGAAAGAAGTGTTATCGAAAAGAAGAAACCCGATACCAAACAAAGGAGGGTGGTTGTCACTGACATGAGTGTAGTGAGTAGTGACACCATTGGGCCATGTTCTGACGTGTTTTACAACAATCTTCTTGATGGTGTTAGTAGAATAAGTGAGATAGAGAGGTTTGACTGTTCCAACTTCCCTACGGTAATACAGAGCACATGATCTCCTTCAATCTTTTTAGGAGTGGTGCTCGGGCTGGTTTTACAATTTGGTCAAATGTTACCATGCAGTGATTGGTATTTGGACTTTAATACTGATAATTGCAGGATAGATAAAATCCTATTCTACTGGTTGTTGTATTGCACCTAAGCTTGCGAAGCAGATGGACAAGTTTGTGCTATATCTGATAATTGCTGGAAAGAAGGCATTAGAAAATGATGGACTCACAGAAGAACTGAGGATTGAGTTGGACAAAACCAGGTGTGGGGTTCTCATTGGTTCTGCAATGGGCCGCTGAAGGTTCACAGGCTCACAGTATTGACTATACTAATATTTAGTTGTATCTTGATGAATTCCAATTATCCATGGAACCTGTTTCCATATCCTGATGCAAGTTATTATGGACTGTCAAGCAATTTTTTAATGATGCAATCGAGATACTGAGGGTCTCTTACAAGAAAATGAACCCATTTTGTGCTCCTTTTGCAACTATGAGCCTGTTCGCTGGTTGGTTTCTGGGCTGATAAGCCTGGCCGGTGCTGGTTTGTTGTGAGAGGAAAATATTGTACCGTGGCTGAGAAGCCCTGGCTGAAACCGACAAACGAACAGGCTGTATGAATATGGGCCCTGCAATCCTTGCAATGGATCTGGTGTGACATGATCTGATTATTTTTTTTTATAATTTTCTATGTAGATAACTGTGATTACCATAGTTCATACTTTCTGCAATTTACACGGATGGATGGTACCAAACTATTCTATTTCGACAGCTTGTAGTACTACCAGTAACTTTTTGTATTCGGCAAAGCTGTAACATCAACCTTCCATGTTCTCTTTGAAAAGTAACTTCTTGTCTGTGACCTTATTAATAATCTTTCAGGACGTTATGCTCTGGTGGTTCTGATGCACCTCTTATCCCAGTCGTTTGGTGGCCCAAAGTCCTCATTCTTCTGCCTCCAGTTTTCCACAGGTCTTTTCAGTTTCAAACAGAAGCTGAGCTCCATGGGCAATATATATGTGACTGTGTGCAAATTTCAATTTATGGTTCAACATTGCTCTGTATGCAAATTATGGTTATGCAAATTTCAATATATATGTGACTGGATGCAAATTACCATGAGCTCCACACTATTAATCAATGTACCACAAAACACTACTTATTCAAGATAAACAAACAAAGTTCTGCATTTCTGCTCGCTCTCCCGTGGCACTCTTTTTTCAACTTAACACAAACTAGCCTGAACACGCGCGTGCTACGCTGCGTGGGTTTAGGTAGCAGCACGTGATAAACGTGAACACCAAACAACGCAAACAATACCAAATAGGGCCTTTGTTTAGATTGCCTCAAAATTCCTAAGTTTTTTCACTCTCTCTCCATCACATCAATTTTTGGACGCATGCATGGAGTATTAAATGTAGATAAAAAAATAACTAATTACACAGTTTGGTTGTAAATCACGAGACGAATCTTTTGAGCCTAGTTAGTTCATGATCGGACAAAGTTTGTCAAATACAAACGAAACGTGCTACAGTGTCCATATTACAAAAAATTGCAATCTAAATAAGGCCTAGGAAGTAAATCGAATGGCTTCCCATTTATTCGTTGCTTTCCCCACTTGCAGTTGCACACCCTTGCCCATGCTTTCCCTGCTTGCAGTTGCACACCCCTTCTTGTTGTGATTGTGTGCCAAATCTCTATTTTTGATTTGACCATATATTTATAAAAAAGAGTATATAAATATGGGTAAAGTATAATTTACACCCTCCAACTTTCATCGAAGTATGGATTTCAACCTCGAACTTCAAAACCGGACAACTTTGGCCCTCCACCTCTCGAAAAAGTTCAACTTTCAACCTTCTGGGCGGTTTTGCGGATGAACAGTAACTTTTGATATTTTCGGGAGCGTCGAAATTTTATATTATTTTTTCGAGCATCTTAACGTCCTCAAATGAAAAAACTCAAAACTACAAAGTTGTAGATCGGATGAAGATACATTTTTATATAAAAAATTATCTTCATCCGAGATCGTATTGAAGGGTTTTCTATTTTTGAAATTTGAGTCTCATCACGCGATAAAATATGGTGCTGAAATTTTATATATATATTTTTCAGAGCATATTTACTGATCCTCAAATGAAAAAAATTAAAACTATAAAGTTGTAGATGTCGGATGAAGATAATTTTATATGTAAATTGTATCTTCATGAGATCTACAACTTTGTAGTTTTGAGTTTTTTCATTTGAGGACGTTAAGATGCTCGAAAAAATAATAAAAATTTCGGCGCTCCTGAAAATATCAAAAGTTACTGTTCATCCGCAAAACCGCCCAGAAGGTTGAAAGTTGAACTTTTTCGAGAGTTGGAGGGCCAAAGTTGTCCGGTTTTGAAGTTCGAGGTTGAAATCCATACTTCGATGAAAGTTAGAGGGTGTAAATTATACTTTACCCTATAAATATTATGACACCAAATTAACACGCACTCTAGATTTAAACTGTGGTAACCAATGGTGGAAGGTGAGGTATAGAGGAAGTTAAGGTGCTCATTTGAGTTGAATAGTCTATTGGCCTAGATATACTATTTTTTCTCTTTTCCATTGCAACGCACAGATAACTTTGCTAGTAATAGATAATTGGGTGTGGTGTTCCTCGTTGGTTATTATAATTGTTGTGTGACTACTACATACGTACTGTATTACTTTAGAGACGTCAAAAGTTTGTGGTAATCAATATGTAATCTATATTTATACCTAATATTAAAAAGGTAAAATTTCTCTTCACCCATTTTTTTTTGTCCGACCTTCCTTTAACTAACTTTGTGAATGTGAAAACTGCCTATAGCTCTTTACTTTATATAACAGTGCAAGACTGCTTAAGGTAATCTAGATAGGTACGAATCCTAATACAATTAGATCTCTTCGATTTCGGGCAACCTGAATAGGAATCTTAATCCAAATAAAAAATGTAAAAATATGGACGGAATCTTAATCCAATTAGATATCTCTGGCTCCGAGTAACCTAAATAGGAATCTTAATTTAAATAGAAAAATAATATATATGGAATAGAAATCTAATAAAGAGGAAAGAAGGGTAGAATTTCTTTGTTAAGTTCCTTTTCAATTCTTTTTTTGTTATTTTTCTAGTTTGGTTTGTCTGTTTTTACTTGCTCCGAGTATGTTTTGCTTTACATTCTCATTTGGACGTTTTTCACTTGGCTCCGAATAATTCCAAAAAAAAAACTTGGATTCGAATATGTTCTGATTTTGTTCCATGGCTATTTTCTAGAGTACATTTCAATTTTTGTCATGACCGTTTTCTATTTGGCTTCAAGTATGTTCAGATTTTTCTTCCTGTGATTGTTTTTGACACTAGCTCGCATTTTCTGAATTTGTTTTCATTGTTTTTCGTGGTTTTCTCCACCTGGTTTTTTTGTGTTCTAATAAATATAATAAGAGTAAAAAACAATAAATAAAATACCACAACAATTTTAATCTTTCACTCCTTAAGAAACAAATATTTTTACCACTAAGTTAATTTAATTTTTGACTCAAACTCATGACCCGTGCTACAACTCACTCACGTACAACAATGATATGATATCTTATTCCAACACGTATCGGATCCGTTGCAACGCACGGGCACGTTTGCTATACTTATATCTATTCATAATACTAAAGAGGCAAATTTTTTTGCGCAAAATCTTTCATCCAACCTAATAATCATAAAGTGGCTCGGTTTTGGCAATCATGCAATTTTTTTTCTTAAAGTCAATTATGTGTCCACCCGATCCTATTGTTCCCTTCGGTTTTGATCTAATAAACAAATAAATTTTTTCTTTTCCTACGTTGGTTCCTATATGTTTCAGTGTCCATCCATTTTTTTGTTTTGGATCTTTTCGTTGTGTTTTTGTTGTTCGTTTATCCACTCAGGTTATCTTTTTCTTTCTCCAATAAAATTAATAATAAACAATAAATATAATATTATGGACATTTCAACCATTGGCTTTTTGTAATCTCTAAGAAAATAAAGGTTTCTAATACCAAATTGTTAACGTAATTTTTATTAGAAACATATTCTTATTGAAATCTAGATTAGCCGACAGTTCAACTAATCAAAATGTGAACTGAAATCTTGAGCACTTTATTGCTTATCTAATCTAGTCTAAATAAATGTATCTTTAGAGTCCACGGTGAGGGCTAGCATGTAAAAAGTTGAGAGAGGTCTCCCACATTAATCATCAGTAGATAGACCAATCTTCAAAACGTCGCAACTAACTCCTTGTTGACAAATTTTTATGGGTCCTCAAAGGCCACGGAACTTGATATTTCATTATACCAGCACATATATAGAACAAAAATTAAAGTTATGATGTATTTATATCTAAATATTTATGCGCTTTACAGTAGGAGAAAAAACATCAAAATTGTATTTTCGTTCGATACAGGATTAATAGTTGTTGTCATAGTTGCCAACAATAAATTATATTATAGATGTCATGGCCATCAAAAAATAAATTGTAACTTTTAATTTTTGAATTTATAAATGGAGAAACATAAATAATATGTACCATTCTTATTGTCGTTCCCCAAAAATATTTAATAGGTTTTTTCCATAAATAATAGGTACCATTCTTATTGTCATTCCCCAAAAATATTTAATAGGTTTTTTCCTCCCGTCTCAACGCACAGGCATATTTGCTAGTAATATATAAAATGTGTCCTATAATATGTTGTTCACCAGCTTTAACATTTTTCAAATAAAGGAAGCTTTTAATTAAATCCTCAAAGCTTTATTACTCCCTTTATTTTTTTCTAGTTTTGTGCTAAGTCAAACATTTCTATTTTTGACCACCAATTTCTTTAAAAAATTATACGGACTAATAACATGAGATTTATGTTTTTAGATTCACTATGAGAAATACTTTCATGATAAATAGTTCACATGTTTGTGAAAGTACATGTTTTTTTAAAAATTGATGGTCAAAGTCAGAAATGTTTGGCTTAGAACAAATCTAATACGACATAAAAATTATGGGAAGAATACGTCGACATGATATGATAACTTGAAAAGGTACTCCGGACTTTGGACTAATAAGAAGCACATGTGGCCACAAGACAAAAATGAGACCGATCTACACATTCTAGTAACTATTAATAATTTGTAGACTAGATCGCCACCCATATGCATGGAAGAAATATCCTTGGCCTCCTGTGCCAACTGCTTCAAGACCACCAACCAAGTTTTGATAAGCCTCTTTCTGCAGAATAGCCCAACTAAATAGCCGGTAACTAACCGAATAGATAACCTACACAAGAAAAATATTTTTTTCTTTTCAAAGATGATATATGCCATTTGCTTAGCCAAAATGGCCAACAAGTAGCAGCCTTCCCTGGCAGAAGTAATGGTTTTAAATCTTTACTAAATCCACCTCACCAACCACCAAACAAGCAAGAAACACTGTAAGATTCACTTAGTCAAGTAGCCACCTAAATAATTGACCAACCAAATAAGCGACAGGTGTCTGTCTTATCTTTGGGACAAAAAGCAAGACTACCTTGCCATTCGTGCTTGGATAGATTAGCCTTATTGAGTTTCTCGACCTCTCAAGTGTTTTATGTGGTTAATGATGCCAACTTTGCTTTTGTGACTAACACGTGTGTTTTGAAGAAACATTTTTATGTTGGGTCATAAAGCATGAAGTTAAAGGAGTGTCCTCAAAGCGGATTGAGTTAGAGAGCTCCCAAGCACCACCACATAAGCCACCAAGGCTCTAGTGTGCTCAGCAACCAGCCCAAGGCCCCCATGAAAATAAGCGTTGTAATGCTGGGCAATACTCGGGGTGACCGGACGCCCTGTCAGGTCGATCGAGCGACGCACTCGCCGGCGTCCGGTCAGCGGATGCTCGCCACGTCATCCTCGGCTTCAAATAATCGAGCGCCCGATCTCAGCGGTTAAGTTGCGACCGGACGCAAAGATAGTGTATGTCGGACGTAGGGACCCCGCCGTCCGGCCACTTGAAGGTTCTAGAGACGCTCACCGAATAAGCGACAGGTGTCTCTCTTTATCTTTGGGACAAAACCCAAGACTCACGAAGTGACCTGCCATTCAAGACCAACGCCACGCTTCTTTCATATAGATTCGCGGACTTTGTCAATATCTTCGTCTCGTGGTGACTTTCGATAAGTACTCTATGAAAAGTTTCTCGACCTCTCAAGTGTTTTATGTGGTTACGGGATGACACTCATTGGTGAAGTTTTGAACTTTTCTTTACCAAGTTGATCCACATCAACTCTAACTTCTGTTTATAAATTGCCAACACCACCAAGTGTACACCACCATGTGTATGTGTGTTAACATTTTCACAATCATTTTCCAAAGGATTAGCCACTCAATTTGCCACGACTCGATTCTAGCTACCTCTGTAAGGAAAATGGATTGACCCATTTAGATTTTGGTGTTTGATGACCAACACAATCAAATTGGACTAATGAATTTGCAAGTGTTTGTTTTGTAGTCCAATAGGGTGCAAGACGTGATTTGAGAAGGCTTCGTGATGATCCGATGATCAACACCTCAAGCAAGACCTTAGAAGCACAAGAAAAGACCCAAGATGTCAAGCAAAGTCCAAGCATGAAGATAGGAACCAAGCCGCGCGCAAGATCGCAAAGAAACGAGCTCGCAGAGGCGACCGGACGCCGGAAGCGCCGACCGACGGACGATGGTTTCGGCAGACAAAGCGACCGGACGCAAGGACCGGACGGCTGGCAAGAATCGACCGGACGCAGGAACGCAGCAGCTCGATCACGTAGAGAGGTTCAGCGCTGCTTCGCCGACCGGACGCGGTCCGGTGAAGAAGACGGACGCCGGCGTCCGTCGATCGTGAGTTCGCGTTGTCACAACGTCGGGACGACCGGTTCCATCTCGTCGTGGGACGGGCGTAGGACCCAATGTGTACCGCGGAGTTCAACCTCAACGGCTACTTTCTCGTGGGGCTTATAAATACAACCCCAACCGCCATTTGAGCGGTGTGAAGTCGAGGAAACATATCAAGAGTGTTGATACACCATTTGAGTGATCTCCACATGCATAGTGCTTAGTGTTTTATTAGGTGATTAGCATAAGTGCTTTCTGCGAAGCGCTTAGGTTGATTAGACCATCGCTTATGCGCTTGCTCTAGGTGTTTGCCTAGTGTTTAAGTGAGGTTTGCATACCTCTTGCCACCCCATGCTTGTGAGCACAAGTGTTGTACATCGGAGGGGCTTGAAGTCTTGCGAGATCACACCAACCGCGTTTGTGGTGTGGCCGCCACCGTGTACCGGAGGGAACAAGGCCATGCGCGTTTGGCCGAAAGCTTGATAGTGAAGACGGCGGGGAGCATCCGGAGAGGGCTTGCCGGAAGGCACATCGGAGACCCACTTGCGGCGTGGGGAACCCGAGGCTATCCTGAAGTTACCCGACCGGGAGCTTGGCCCTTGAGGGATTCCTGCGCGAGGGGCTCCAACGAGGACTAGGGGAAGCTTGCGCGCTTCTCGATACCTCGGTAAACACCGGAGTCGTCGACGTGAAGTTTGCATATCTCTACCTTGCTCTTTAAGCTTCCGCATTTACATTGATCATATTATTATCATTTGCGGTAGAGATAGCAACACACTAGCAAAACCGTAGTTGCACATCTAGATAGATTATCTTTTGCATAGGTTTTGCTAGAAGTAGAAAAAGAGGCCATAGTTTAGAGTTAGTTTTTAAGTTGCCTAATTCACCCCCCCCCCTCCTCTTAGGCGTCCACGTGTCCTTCAGATGCAAAGTTAGATCACTCAAATGACACTAGATGACCGATATGCAAATAAATTTACCCCTCTTGATAGTACGGCCATCTATCCTAAACCCGGTCATCAACTTCTCTATACACCTATGACTGATGAAATGAAATGCTCTAGGTTATACATTTGCCTTGCGCATTTCATTCCATCTCCTCCAATGTCGATGCAACACATGCACCAACACGATCAATAATGATATGATCCACTTCATATCATCACGTGATTATATTGGTTCATCGATATTGACTTCACTTGCTTTTCACCGCTGCCTTCGTCCATCGGCGCCAAGTCTTGCTCAAGCTTCACCGCCACGCGGTCCATCGCTCCAAAGCCTCCGACTTGCCCTTCATGCTTGCAACCAGTCCATCAAGCCAAGTCATGTCTTGATCTTCTCCACCTTGATCACATGACTCAATATTATGTCTCATGTGCAATAAGCTCATTCATCATCACATGTGTGAACTTTGCAACATCTCCGCGGCATTTTCACCTTCATGGCATATGTTGCTCACACATATGTACCTGTGGACTAATCACCTGTGTATCTCACATAAACACAATTAGTCCACCTAAGTTGTCACTCAATTATCAAAACTACACAAGGACCTTTCAGTTGAGAACAACTTAGCGTGTGTAACTAGAATATGGATTGAAGGATCAAGAGTTAACGCTAGGCCACAATGCATGAGAACGGTGTCATCCCCAATAGTTGATGACAAGATGATCAAAGAAGTCACGGATGAAGGAGATCAATCAAGGAGTCAGAATTTATTTATCAAGCATAGAATTCTACCCACACACCCTCCGAGGGGTGCCCATCCTCAGCCTCACCTCCTGGGAAGGTATGGTTTTCGGTCCTTTGCCGTTGTTCACCTCATTGGAAGCATTGTCTTGCAAACCCTTCACTTTGTTCCTCAAGTGAAAACCTGGTCTGTTATGGTCGAACAGACAATGACATCGCCTTGTGCATTGTGTCCTTCTAGGAGGTGTTTTGAAGGTTCTTTCATGCTACCACTACTGGTTGCCCGGGCACATGTCGTCGTCTTCATCTTTGTTCACTGGGATCTCAAGATGTTCCTTGGTCATGGCTTTGTAGATTCAACTACTATCATCCTATATATATGCTTTTGTGACAAATTAGTGCAGCTACCAAATTACCTTTCTAACACTCAACAATAGTAATGATTGAAGTAATAGTGCCCAATTTAAAACGAAACAAGTGGTCCGGTCGTCCGTGAATGAAGAGTGGACAGGAGATTCTAGAGCCTACGTCGTTTTTCTCTTATTTTTTATTTGACAAGTTCTTTTTTATTTCCTTGGTCCCACACGCTGGTGAACCTGTTGCTGACTTACTACTAATTTGAATCAGTACTATTATACTAATTTGATAGTCTGTATGTACATTTTTATTTGGACAAAATTTGAATCATAGATGTGTTTTTATTTTGGGACGGAGCTGAGTAGTCTCAACATAGGTTGGGTTGTCTTGCTTGCTCGTTGCTTGTGGAGCGAAGGCCAACATTCTCATCACAGGCACTTTGATTGTTGCTTGGTCGTCACTTGTGGCAAATTGAGGGTCATCTGGTTATTGCTTGGTCGTATTATGGTGTATTGCTTACATTTTGTTTCAGTCATAATTTATGTCGAGTATTTTGCGTCTAACAAAAGGGAGAGCACATAGCGCGTCAAATATGCGGATAACACAAGGCTGCTAGCGAGCGAGCACGAGGGCGAACCATTGGTAGGGGTCCCACGAACATGAGCTGGGGCAATCCAGACGAGTTCGATCCGCCGATCAGATACAGCTCGTGCTTGTGCCGATCAGATAACACCCTGCACAAGAAGAGTGTAGCTCGTGCTTGTGCCGATCAGATACAGCTAGCAGCAGTGATGGATTTGCCCAAATCTCTAATCGCCTTGCCTCTCCCACAAACTATAAAGATTTCTCCGGTCCATTCCATGTCCCTACCTGACTATCTGATCCTTGTCTCCTTAACATACTGCTATGTTCTTCACATGCACATATATTCGATATGCTCGCCTAGGCATGAACAATATATTTGCCATCCTGCTGGTGAATAATGCACGAGTCAACCAATTTGAAGAACTGGGAAAATATAAGATCCAAATCCCTGGATGCTCTCTAAAAAGGAGAAGGCAGCCAATACAGATCTCTCGTCCAGCCACCCCAATGATCTGATGCTTTAACTTGTCACAAAGGCCAATATTCCTTCCTGCTGTGTCAAACACGCTGCTCGGCTGCTGCCCCCTAGCAAAAGTCAAAACTCCAGCCTGATGGCTCCTTATAAATACATACCCAGGCATGCAATGCAGAGCATCAGTGCACAAGAAGCACGAGCGGCAGAAGAGAGGCCTCACATGGAAGTAGGAGGCTATCTTTGATAGCCAAGGATGATTTGCCTGTAGCTAAGCAACCTCTGAGCGCCCCTGCTGCCATGGCAAATGGCAATCAGGGCGACCAAGTGCTGCTTCTCCGGGCAAATCATCCGGGCTAGCTGAGTACCTCTTATGCTGTACCATGTCAGGCCTGCTCCTCTTTGGTTTTAGGTAGCCAAAACACAGGTGAGGTTTTCCAGCCTATAAAACATCTCGCTAGTTACCTTGACAAGGAGCACTTGCGTTGGTTGGACGACAAGCAATCGCACATGCCCAGGCATGCAAACGCAGAGCATCAGTGCACAAGAAGCACGAGCGGCAGGCAGAAGAGAGGCCTCGCATGGAAGTAGGAGGGCATCTTTGATAGCCAAGGATGATTTGCCTGTAGCAACCTCTGAGTGCTCCTGCTGCCATGGCAGTCAGGAGCACCAAGTGTCTCCGGGCAAATCATCTGGGCTAACTAAGTACCTCTTACGTTGTCCCATGTCAGGCCTGCTCTTCTTCGGTTTTAGTTAGCCAAAACACAGGTGAGGTACTCCAGCCTACAAAACACATCACTAGTTACCTTGACAAGGAGCACTTGTGTTGGAGGAGACGCAATTGTCTACAGCTCGAGCTTATGGCGAAATTCTTCACTTGATTTACCATTGCAGTGTTACCAGCCCAGCGCCGTGGCTGTGGCACATCATCTCCCAACGTGACACAATAATTCCACCCCGCCCAAACATAACTACAATTTGTTGGGATACTCTCGATTTCTCAAGGTTTTTCTGGGAAATGTTGTTTTGGTAGATGGCATAAAGGTACCTTGGGCTTGGCAAGTCCTTTCTACCCTGAGCCTCTTTCATCCACAAGCCAAGAACCACTCCCACTGAATAATCCTAACATACTTATACTTACGGCAAAATGTACCAGACTAATCATATTTGACAACCATCACATTTTGGAGATGACATTTCAAAAAGACCAAAAAACTATGATTTCAGGATCCATCAGCTACTCTTTGAACTTACAATGTATCAATGCCTCAACATATCATTTCCTTGCACCTTTCTTGCAGCTGCCCAGCACGCCTTAACCAGTAGCTAATAAAGAGAAGAGAGAAAAATATCTGAGACAACGAAAGGATTGGCCTTAAAGTAACTGACATAAAAACTTCAGTTGCCTAATAATCTATAAGTAGATAAAAATATCTTTCAACTTAGATTCTGTTCTTTACTTCAGATATATGACCACTTGTCTCAATTATTCCTCCAATTTAAAATGGTAGCTACCACACAATGGCTCAGCTTGCACATAATGAATTACTATCTACCTCTACAATATAAAATTGCTACAAAACAACACACACACTGCAAACAGTGTCACAACCCAAACAAACTACTATTCATTTCCTGGTGGACATCCTGGTATTGCTGTGTTCACCAATAAATTAACATGGCTTTATAGTATGTCTAGCAGCGACACGGTTTTAGTGCAGTGGCTGGTAGCCAATTTTGTTTATCTATCACATGATGTAGGAGAAAGAAAGTTGAGCATATATGTCATTATTGCATTATATAGCAATGAATGCCTAAGTGATTGTGCCATTTACAGCAACATAAATAAATGGTAAGTTTATTAAATCTCACATAAAAATCGATTTTAATTCATTATGGGTTTGAAATATGGATATAAATATTCATGCTGAAATTAGGACAAAGTTGAGGCATAGGAGAGCTCTATTCTATAATGGGAAATGTACATTAAATACACAAGGCATATGAATGCATAGCCAATTAACCAATGGAACTTAAAGAACATAAGCAGAAATGGAAACAGCAAGACTAGGATATAGGCTGTATTAGTTACTAATGCTAAACTTGTAATCATAAATAAAACTCAAATTTCAGTAATTCTAAAAGACAGCATATGTCAGAATTTCACATGTTATAAGCATTCATTGGAACAGAAGATGAACTCCATACATAGGGCAGTTTCTTCACAGCAGAGTGATAATTTACATATAAAGGGAGAAGAGAAAGTCTAACCAAGTTCACTTGAAAAGGCAAGTAAAAATCTAGGCAGCCAATTAGAAGTTCAGTTAAAGGACCAAATGATGTCACAACTGGGTGCCTGGGTCCCATAAGAAGCAGAAACGATGGAGTATATCACATAATGTACACCGCTCAGTCAAAAAGCTTATACCATACAGTGCTCCTCATCATAACAATCAATGGGCAATTGATGCATTAATTTCAACATAAAATGCACAACAATGATGGAAATAACATTTATGGATGATCCCAACATCATTTATGCTCAAGATTTACAAGTGGGTTAAATCATGATGCAAAATGTATTGATAAAAAATTAACTGTGGCACTTGGCGTTGACTTCATTATCGGAAGAAGTTAAGTGAATAATTGCTGCTCTCATTCGACAAGGAATAATTCCCAATGGAGATTGTGGGTTGACCTCAATAGCCCCTAAGAACAATGGATTCTGTTCATCAAATCGTGGCCTTAAGGGAGGCTCAAGAGGCACACATATTTCAAAAGAAATCTTCTTTCAAGTGATTTCTGGCAAGATGGGCAAGGTCAAAACAAAGAAGTTGGTCCCTGCATGATTTGGAGAATATATACCTACCATTATTATCAAGAAGAGATTCAAAGAAAAAAAAAAAGTGCATTGATGTGCCACAATGAGTATGGATGGCACGTTGACTTGTATTTTCTTTATGTATCTATCGTATCTGCTCTTGTGCACACTATACATAAAGAACACGGGGCAAGATTCTAAAAAGGCAGAAGTCACAGCACCTAAGCTCTAGTTGCCACCCAGCTGACGTTCTTCTCCAATAACCTGAGCTAAGCAAGCTTGTCCTCAGTGTGCATGGGCTCCCAAAGGTGCATTTGCATTTTCCATCTGGTGTAGATATAAGCTGCATGTGCCCAAAGGGGCACACTAATCTATCCACTGACATTCCTTGAACAATTCAGAAACCAAAAGCGGAGAATTGTATTTTTACTACAGAATCTCTATCATAGTACCGGAGGATCCTAGCCTATCATGCATTTTTTTTTCTCCTTTGTTGATGGCAGTGCAAAAAATTGGCAGAAAAATTGTTATGAAGGCACGATTTGCTCTGTTTGTGCTTTCTAGCTTGTGCAGAATTTGCCTATCCCTCTTTCCATTACCTTTACAATAGCCTTCTGTGCAGGTAATGTTTAGTGGAAGTCAATCCGAAAGATTGAATTATGGAAAAGCTCTGATAGAAAGTAGCAAGTATAACAAAATCATGCAAGTAATAAAAAGGTGCACATTTGTCAGATCTATTATGAGCCTGAACATGACAAAACAGTGGCATCATGTTAATGCAACTAGTTCACCGCAATCCATTATTTCAATGCTTTCCAAACTATTCCTTTTGAGAAGCTTCTCAACAGCGTCATAATACAACAAAGATGAGGCTGTCATCAATGAAACCTATATACAGCACACTCAGGATTGACGAAAAGCAGCACTAGTTATTCCCTTCATGACTTCATCACTACTAGCTCTCTACGGGAAGGAATTGAAAAAAAAATGAGATATCAGGAGACGCTAAGAGCTCACCAACTCAGGACGCATTGTCGCTCCGGAGCTTGAGGATGGCGGCATACATCTTCCTCCTGGAGCCAACAGCCCCAATGCCCATGTCCTTGAGGTCCTCCAGCGTTAGCAGCGGGAGCACCTCGTCGTCCACCTCATGGATCTCAAACACCGGCGCGTACCGAGAAAGCCCCAAGCCATCGAGCCAGGACTTGACGCCGCCATACCCCATCACGGAGGGGAGGCGGCCGTTGGGGAGGCCCCAGTCCGCCACCCCGTCCGACTCGTCTCCGCTGGCGTCGCGGCTGCCCGAAACCCTAGCCTTCGCAGCGGCGGCGGCGGTGGCGGCCGCGGCGGAGTCGGACTGGTCCTCGTCGTCGTAGTAGCGCTCCTCGTCGTCCTCGTAGCCCTCGGCGGCCCCCGCCGAGGCGGGCGCGGCGGGAATCCACGCGGTCCGCGGGCGGCGCTGCGCCGGCGGCTTGGGCCCCCGGCGGCTGTGCGTGTGCGGGTCGAGGTCGTCCGGGTGCGCGCGCGCGGCGCGCGGGTGCGTCGCGGCTTGTGGTGCGACGACGAGGACGGCTTGTGGTTGCGGCGCGGGGCGGGGCGTCGATGTCCCCGGAAGGCGGACGCTGGGGCGGCGGCGGCGCTTGGAGTAGGGCGGCTGCGCTCCCGCCCGCGGCGGCGCGCGGGCGGCGGCGGCGGCGCGACGGCGTCCACGGCCGGAAGCGCGGCGACCACGCCGACGCCGAGCGCTGGATAAGGAGGCGGCTTCGTGCCCGGCGCTCGGCCTGGCTCCGGCGGGCGGAGATATCGCCATGGGGCGGCAGCGAGATGCGTGTAATCCGCAGGCTCCTCTGCAATGGTGTACTCCGTTTTGTTGTTTGAGATAATTTTATTTCATAAAAAATAAATATTTCTACAAAACAAGTTAGCTTCTGACGTATGCAAGTAGTGGGAACTGCAGCACGAGTGTGGATCGCTAGATATTTTTGAAGAGAGAGAGAGAGAGAGTTCGCTTTTGTGGTGAAATTAAGTAGCTAGTGGTAGTAGTAGTATTATATTTATCTTGTACCCAAATCCGCTGCTGCTATGGCTACTATTGCAGAGTTATTGCGGGTAGGATCGCGCCACGTGGTAGGCTGGGCGGTGGGGATGTGCGGGTTGGCCGCTCGATGCGTGACTGGGGATGCCGGAAGTCGTCAGGGGTGGACTGGGTTGGGTTGATGACGTCGAGCGGGCGACGCGCTCCGCTCCGAGTCCGCTGGATAAGGAGGCGGCTTCGCTACCCACGGGCCGCTGCGAGCAGACTGGGACACGGGCTCCATCCAGCCCAATGGGCTTTGATGATTTCGGTTGGTCCACTTCTCTTTTTTTTTATATCCGAATTCTGAAAACGCAGCAGCTGAGCAGCAGGAACCGCAGGGGAGTCTTCGTGTTGTTTTTCAAAGCTGGACAACCGACAGAAACAAAGTGTAGAGATATGCTTGCCGCGTCCATTTTATCACTAGTTTCCTTTTCCTTTCTTAAACCTGGATTTCCATCACTTTTCCTCTTCTGCTATGGTGCACTGATATTCGATATCTCATCACGCCTTACATTCGCTCTGTTAGTCTGAACGTTGAACGGTTGCTGAGACGTCAGGCCTCAAATGTGAATTTTTTCACAAACCTGTCCTTCCGGCCTGAATTGTTTGTCCGTCCGTCACTTTCTTGTCCATAGATAGATAGATAGATAGATAGATAGATAGAGATGTGATCGCGTCTGAAACTCTGAACGAGCGAGCTGAACGTAGAACATGGAAATCTGAAAGGGTCTGAACTCTGAACTAGAGCATGGAAAATATGGGCGACGAATCAGTAGTCACTACCTTACCTTACCTTGCTGTTTGGGCGCAACAGAATATCTCAAACACGTTACTCGCATCACATGGCCGAGATTTTGATGTCCTTTCTTGCCGCGAATTCATCTGAATTTGTGGCGCGGTCGGAGGCCGTCCCCTGCCCATCCCAAAGGGTCGTCGATAGGGGTCCTACGTCAATGGCGTCCCTTTCACCTTTTAGGCAGGCACATAGCTTTTCTCGAGCTGTGTCCTCTGTCTGAAAAACGCACTAGGCTTCTCACCGTCTGTCTCTTTCTGAGTGCAGAATCATAGAGATTACACTACACAACCAGGCCTCGGCAAACCAACAAGAGCCTCCCCCGGTCTATCAACTTGCATAGCAGTAACCTGAAGGCAAAATGTCCAAACGCGTGAAAGCTGTGGGCAGTCGGCGTGTTCCATGCAGGTCAGCTCCAACTCCACTTGGTTACCTCAATCTAAAGCTGTTTAGCAAATCCAAGTGCACGATTAACATATGTACAAAAGATGAAGCAGGCAAATTGCTGACAACCTTCGCTTGAGCTTATTCAGCACTACTTTTCAGCCGTGGAACAATATTTTTCTCTTATAATATTTTAGCATAAGTATCAGCATAAGCCAAATTTCAGCGTAAGCGAACGTTTCAGCAGGCATGTCTTGTTATAAACGATAGGCAATATAAACGACGAAGAACAGTAGATCAAACACAGGAGACACGAGATTTTAACGTGAAAAACCCTCCCAAGGTGGAAAGGAAAAAACCACGGGCACCAGCCAGCAAATCTTCACTATATCGGGTGAGGTTACAAACGCCGAAGATTTACAACTTGGGGATACCCTAATCTAGAGGCATTCCCGTATACAAGTCTATGATGCTTCCTTTCACGAGGGAGGTGGTCCGTATATATAGGGAGAAAAAATTCCACACCCTCGTCTATTAGCAATACGGAACTAATAGATGGTGTAGTCCCTCTTAACGTTAATGGGCCGCTTCGCTTCGGCTCAAGCTTGAATTTGGATCATAGCTCAACAAACTCCAACTTGAGACAAATTCCTTCTTGTAGTATAAAACGAACCTTCACCCTGAAACAACAAAGAAATACTTCCGGTGTCAAATAGACTCTTGGGCTAAACAGTTATACCAACTAAGCTTAAGCAAAGCTCAAACTTAGCAATAGGAACTGGCTTTGTCAACATATCAGCAGGATTATCATGTGTGCTTATCTTGCGTACCTTCAGCTTACCTTGCGCGACCACATCGCGAACATAATGGTATTTGACATCAATGTGCTTCGTTCTCTCATGGAACATCTGATCTTTAGTGAGACATATAGCACTTTGACTGTCACAAAATAAATTAATGCAAGAATCATCTCCACAAAGCTCAGCAAACAAACCTTTCAACCAAACTGATTCTTTATATGCTTCAACAATAGCCATGTATTCTGCTTCAGTGGTAGACAGGGCAACAACAGGCTGCAATGTTGCCCTCCAACTCACAGCACAACCACCAATAGTGAACACATAACCTGCAAGAGATCTCCTCTTATCCAAATCAGCAGCAAAATCTGAATCCACGTAGCCAATGAGTCCCTTATTAGTCCTGCCAAACTTCAAACAGACATTTGTTATGCCACGAAGGTACCTGAAAATCCACTGAATAGTCTTCCAATGTTCTTTATCAGGATTAGCCTTATATCTACTAACCAAACTCATAGTATATGATAAATCAGGACGAGAGCAAACCATGGCATACATCAAAGAACCAATAGCACTAGAATATGAAACTCTTGACATGTACTCACAATCCTCATCCGTACTAGCACATTGTAAAGCTGATAATTTGAAATGAGGAGCAATAGGAGTACTAACAGACTTTGCATCATGCATGTTGAAATGATGAAGAACGTTCTTAATGTAACTTTGCTGACTAGGAAATAACAAGCCAGAATTTCTGTCTCTTGTAATCTTCATACCTAGAATCTTCTTAGCAGCACCAAGATCCTTCATCTCAAACTCACTACTCAACAGTTTCTTCAACGTAGTGATTTCTTTCTTGCTCTTGGCAGCAAACAACATATCATCAACATATAACAGCAAGTATATAGGTGATCCATCAACAAATTTAATGTACACACAGCTATCAAATTCAGACCTCTTAAAACTATGTGACATCATAAAAGAATCGAACCTTTTATACCACTGACGAGAAGACTGTTTCAAACCATATAAGGACCTCTTTAATTTGTAAACATGATCCTCCTTACCAGGTACTATGAACCCTTCTGGCTGGTCCATGTATATCTCCTCCTCGAGCTCTCCATGTAGAAACGCAGTCTTTACATCTAACTGCTCAAGCTCAAGATCTCGCATAGCAACAATACCAAAAAATGTACGAATTGAACTATGCTTTATAACTGGAGAGAACACATCATTATAATCAACATCAGGAATCTGACTGAAACCTTTTACTACTAACCTTGCCTTAAATCTTGGAGGCTCACTAGGAGACAGACCCTCCTTTCTCTTGAAGATCCATTTACAACGAACGGCATTCTTATGTTTAGGCAAGCGCACAACATCCCATGTGCCATTTTTCTCAAGTGACTGCATCTCTTCTTGCATAGCGGAAATCCACTTCTCGCGGTCATCAGAAACAACAGCTTCAGTGTACGTAGCCGGCTCATGAATGTTCTCAACCTGTTCAGCACAACTAAAGGCATAATAAACAATATCACATTCCTCAATTAAATGTGGACGAGGTCCACAACTCCTCTTTGTTCTACGATCTGCAATAGATTGATTTTGAGGCTGCAAAACAGGAGGTGAGTGCTGAATGATATCATGAACATTGTTATCAACAATTTCAGTTTTCTTATCATCTACGTGCTCCACCTGCACGCTAACATGTTCCTGCTCCTCATCAGAACCAACTGGTGAAACATCTGTGGACAAGCTGTCGTTAAACATAACAGATTCATTGAAAACAACGTTCCTGCTCATGAAAGTCTTTTTAGTTTCAGGATTCCATAACTTATATCCTTTAACTCCAAAACCATAACCAAAAAACAGACACTTAATGGCTCTAGGTTCTAGCTTTCCATTATCAACATGAGCATAAGCAGTGCAACTGAAAACTCTCAACTGTGAATAATTAGCAGACATACCAGATCATACCTCAATGGGAGTTTTCTTATTAAGTGGGATAGAAGGTGACCGGTTGATCAAGTAACAGGCGGTGTTAGCAGCCTCAGTCCAAAAACGCCTGTTCATACGAGCATTGGACAGCATACAATGAGCCCTCGAGATGATGGTTCGGTTCATGCGCTTAGCCACACCATTCTGCTGAGGAGTGTACGGGATGGTGTGGTGCCTGACAATGCCTTCTTCCCTGCAATAATCATTAAAAGCATCCGAACAGAATTCACCGTCATTGTCAGTACAAAGCAATTTTACCTTCTTTTCAGTTTGTCATTCTATCATAACTTTCCACTCTTTAAAAGCAGCAAAAGTATCATCTTTATTTTTCAGAAAGTAAGGCCACATTTTTCTAGAGTAATGATCAATAATGGTAAGCATGTAACGAGCACCACCATAAGAGGGCTTACGAGACGGCCCCCACAAATCAGCATGTACATAATCAAGTGTACCTTTGGTGATATGAACAGATGCATTGAATTTTACCCTCTTGTGCTTACTAAAAACACAGTGCTCACAGAACTTCATCTTACCCACAGTGCAGCCATCCAGCAGGTCTCTCTTAATCAATTCTGCCATACCAAGTTCACTCATATGCCCAAGACGCATATGCCAGAGATTAGTTTTACTTGGTTCATCATTAGAAACAACAGCAATAGTGATGGAACCATGTAAAGTACTTCCTCTAAGAACATATAACTTTGCAGAATTCATATCACCTATCATATGAATAAGAGAACCTTTTGATACCTTACACACTCCACCTGAACCGGAGTGTCTGTATCCTTCGGCATCAAGTGTGCTGAGGGAGATAAGATTTCTGGCCATCCCTGGTATGTGTCTCACATCTTTCAATGTGCGTATCATGCCATCATGAAACTTGATCTGAATGGAACCAATGCCCACAATCTCACGTGGGTTGTTATCTTCCATACGCACGACATCTCCACTCTGCACAGACTCGTAAGAATTGAACCAATCTCTGTTAGAGCATATATGAAATGAGCATGCAGAATCAAGTATCCATTCATCACGACCAGCAACACAACCAGCAAAAACAACCAGAACGTCTCCTGAATCAGAAGTATCAACAGCGGAGACAACAGAGGCCTTACCATCACCATCGGATTTGTTTTTTGGTTTATACGTACCGTTTCTTTTCTCCTTATTCTGTAGCTTCCAACAATCCTCAATGACATTAGTATCTTTCTTACAATACCTGCAGAACTTATCCCTGCCTCTGGACTTAGAACGGCCTTTACCATTCTTGCTCTTATCTCGATTATTGTTGTTGTTGTAGGTTTTCTGCTCGGGCCTGCCTCTAACCTGCAACACTTCGCCCTTGGAGGATGACACATCAGACTGAACCGTACCTTTCATCTTCTCCCTCGTCTGGAGGGCCTCATATACTACCGCAAGAGTTAGTTCATCATGGCTTAATAGTATGGTATCTCGAAAATTTGCAAACGAAGTAGACAGTGAACATAACAGTAGAAGAGCTAAATCTTCATCATCATATTTTACCTCCATCGATACTAGGTCGGCAACGATCTCCTTAAAGATCGATAAGTGGTTCATCACCGAACCACCTTCTTGCAGCTTGTGCGTGAACAACTTCATCTTCACGTGCATCTTACTGGTTAGATCCTTGGACATATAGATCGATTCCAGCTTGAGCCAAAGTTCTGCGGTAGTTTTCTCCTGCAGCACTTCTTGCAAAATATCATTATATAGATGAATTTGAATCAGAGACAGAGCCTTACGATCCTTCCGCTTCTCTTCAGCGGTCCATGACTTCTGCCCTTTTTCTCCGAAACCGTCCAGCGCCTCATCAAGATCCGAAGATTGTGCCAGAATCGCCCGCATCTTGACTTGCCACAGTGCAAATCTCGTCTTATAATCCAGCAGCGGTAGATCAAACTTCATCGATGCCATCGCGAAAAACCCTAAGGTTAAACCAAGCTCTGGTACCACTTGTTATAAACGATAGGCAATATAAACGACGAAGAACAGTAGATCAAACACAGGAGATGAGAGATTTTAACGTGAAAAACTCTCCCAACGTGAAAGGGAAAAACCACGGGCACCAGCCAGCAAATCTTCACTATATCGGGTGAGGTTACAAACGCCGGAGATTTACAACTTGGGGATACCCTAACCTAGGGGCCTTCCCGTATACAAGTCTATGATGTTTCCTTTCATGAGGGAGGTGGTCCGTATATATAAGGAGAAAAAACCCCACACCCTCGTCTATTAGCAATATGGAACTAATAGATGGTGTAGTCCTTCTTAACGCTAATGGACCGCTTCGCTTCGGTCCAAGCTTGAATTTGGATCATAGCTCAACATGTCTATGGCAGAGTGAACATCTGATTGGCGAAAGGGGGACATGTGGACCTCTGATGCCTAGGCAAACAACAGCAAAGCTAGTAGTAGGTTGCCTGTTTCAGTGTGCCACGAAAACTATCGTTAGTGGAAGTGTACTCAGATACAATTACTGTGCTTCTCCGATCAGAGCCACAAGAGATGGCGCTGTAAACACACTGCACAATGGCGCGTTGCATGTTTGCATTGCATGCATGAGCATAATAGAGTTTCAGGTTTTCAGGATTGCCCAAAACGCCAGCAGTCAGCTCAGCAGACCAAAAGGTTTTATAAGTTGTCGTGTTGCATTTTTTGTGCCGTCAGAAAAAAACTTTATTCAGCGACATCAGAAGAGGATACTAGTGTCTGCACACTCGCACTCCTGTGATATTTTCAGTGTGTCCACAGTGTAACAAAATATTTGAGAACAGCGAATAATATCTCATAAAAATCTATGAATTCTCTTCTCCGTTTTTTTTTGTCTATAAGTACTACTAGTTCATATTTGCAATGTTAGCAACAGCTATAGTGTTTATGTTATGACGGACGTGCACTACGGCCGGAGAAGGCCGGCTCGTGGCTAGGGCCACGGCCACGTCCGGGATGGGCCTCAAGCCCACGTCGTCGTGTCGTATTAACTATTATTAGAATTATTAGAATTACTATAATTTATTTCCTATTATTAGATGAGAGGTGTTTTAAATATCTTGTAAGACTATTTTGAGAATTACGCAGAAACAAATCTAATTGTTTCCGGCTTCCCCTGGGAGCCGGAAGTTCTGCCCTAGCCGTCTTCTCGCGCCCTCGCTGCAGCCACGGCGCCGCCGCGCCGTCTTCCTCGTGCACTTGGGTGAGGCGGAGCCACCCCCCAGACGTCGGGCAAGGCGAAGCCAGCCCCCAGACGTCGAACGAGGTGGAGCCAACCCTTCGACATTGAGCGAGGCGGAGCCAGCCCTCGGGAGTCAACCTGAGGCGAAGTCAACCCTTGATGGTTAGGCGAGATGGGGCCTGCGGCCACAGTGCCCACCGAGGTGGAGCCAACCCTCGAGGGTCAGACGAGGCAGGGCCCATGGTCTCGGTGGACGGACGAGAAGTGACCCGACAAGTGGTGTAGTCGCGCTCTTGATTGTGCGGATAAATTAATGTTGATGGTCATTAGTTCCTCTTCTTCGGGTACCCTTAATATTGGTCCCCGATAGTTGCCCCCGAGCCTCCGGGCGATTCGAATAGAGTTGCCTGGGGGATTTTTTTGACTTGCCAGCGGGTGCGCTCGAGCGCACCCGGTGGGTGTAGCCCCCGAGCCTGCGAAGGAGTAGGATACTCCTTCGGAGGGTTTTTTGAAAGAGAGGATTCTGAGAGCCTTGGCCCTCTATTGTTGCGCATGGCGTGCCCTGAAGATGGTGATTTCTTCTTCGCCGAGGTCAGACCCTTCACGGGTATGGTCATGAGATTTGGTGGTTGTTTAGCTAGATAGTTCAACTGGGATCCCGATATCCCTTTCGCGGGGGATCCAGCCAAGGTTAGCCCGGTTGAGACTCGATCAAGGGCCAAGACTCCCATGACGCTCATGCACCTGAGTTCTGGCCGCTTGCAGGCCCATCCCTTGTCGTAAGGGTGCCTTGGGATGGGCGTTGAAACCGTTGATGGGCCAGCCCTCGAACTCCTAGGCCCAGGTAGGCCGGAGAAATGCTTTTTGACCCATATTCCTTTTGCTGGTAAAGAGTCCTGGTCCGCCCAGGGAGGCGAAATGTCCAACGCATCTTCAGAGGGAAAGGATAGGGATTGCGAGCGCATATCCCGTGACGTGACGTGGTGATGGATCATGGCAGGTGCGGATATCCAGGCGGACGGTTGGTTTCCTCACATCTGTCGCCCCTATAAAACCAAAGAGTTCACCCCTAGGGTTTTGTACTTTGCCTCCTTGCCTTCGCATCTGCAACCTCCACCACCAATCGCCTAAGCTCCCCACATCCACGTCTCAGCCATCGTCGAATTCGCATCCACCCACCCCAATCTTCCAATGGAGCTGTGGTGCTGCTCGGATATTACCCTCCAGCACCTGGAGGGCCGCATCCACCGTGGTCTTCTCTGCGCGTAGACCGCCGCCGAGGAGTGGCGGCTGCCCGGTGACGATGACGTGCCGTCATCACCCGACGGTTATGTCGTGTCCTTCGCTCACTTTCATGAGCCTAGGTTCGCCACTCCTGCTCACAAATTCCTTCGGGGACTGCTGCACTACTACTTGGTGGAGCTGCAGCACCTCAATCCCAATGGAATCTAGTGGGTGCGTTCGTCGCCATGTGTGAGGGATTCTTGGGGATCGGTCCCCACTTCGACTTGTGGTGATACTTCTTCGCCGTCACCCTCTTGAAGAAGTGGGAGAAGAAGGAGGAGGTGAGCACGCCGATGGGATGCGCCGGCATCCAACTCCACAACAATCGGGTCGGCGAATACCTAGCAATGCGTCTGTCGACCTCCAACAAGGGGTGACATTCGCATTGGTTCTACGTCAAGAATGACACGGCCGCCAACCTGCCAGAGTTCACCAGGCGCCTCATCGAAGAGGTCCTAGACTCATGGAGGAAGTGGGGAGTCCCAGAGAGGGACAAGAAGAGGATCCGAGACCACCTCACCGCCCTCCGAATCTTGAAGGAGAGGGGCCTGAAAGGGTCGGGTATCATCGGTGCCTACCATATGAGGAGGGTGGCACCACTGATGAGGCACGCGCTTCCCCTACACATGATGGCGCCTAGGGCATCACTCGATGGGATGGCGCTCGCCGAGAAAGCGCTCTCCCCATCTGAAGTAGCATAGTGCATCAAGGAGGCGATGGAGCCTTCGCGGGACAACGCCGACGCTGTCCTCGAGTTTGTGTATCCGGTGCCGGGGCACCCCCCAATGCGGTCAGAACCATGGTACATCGTCTTCATAAGTTTCTTTCCTCGTGCCTCCTTTTTGATTGAACTCCCGACCTCTTGATGCTGACATTGAGATAGGGGGACCAGCCAAAGAAACTTGTCCTTATTGATCACCTGGCTCTGCTGTCGAAGGACCCATCCATGATGGCATGGCGGCCAACCCCGCTGAAGTCGAGCAGCAGAGGAAGGCGAAGGAGGATGAGAGGAGGAAGAAACAGCAGAAGCTGCGGGCACGGGAGCGAGGGGAGGACACGGACAGTGACAATGACGATGACGACGAGGAAGATGATGAGGAGGTAGTTGATGATACCGAGCGTGGTGAGTTGGAGAGCGAGGACCTGCTGATAGGTGCCCACTCACTTTTGCAGGGGTTGGGACCATTCCCATTTCATGGAGGGCAAAGTGCGTCCATGAGGCCGGTGGAGATGGGCTAGGCCGCCCTTAGAACCAGCAGGGGTGGGAGGATCTGCTGCCGCGCCCAAGGCGCCAGCGGAGGGGGGTAGCCCCGCCGCCGCGCCTCAAGAGCCAGCGGGGGCGGGCGGATCCGCCGCCGTGCCCGAGGTACTGATAGAGGCAGGTGGCTCTGCTGCCACGCCCCTGGATGCAAGGGAGGCGAGCCCCTCTTCCTGGGAGCAGGGGTTGGGCTCAAAACGGCCCCGCCCGGACGAGGTGGAGCAAGGAGTGGGGGTTCATCCCCGAAACGTATCCTCCACCCAATTGCGCCGATGTAACTCATTGACTCCTTTGCTTTCTCTGTTTTTCTCTATTTTTAGTGTGACTTACGCCTTTTGTTTCTTGCAGCATCCTGAGATGGGGCAACTCTTTGGTGCTAGCACAAAAGAAGAGCATCGCCATTTAGGCGAGGCGGCGGTCGTCGGTTGACATCGCACCCGTTTTGGGCGGGAGTGGCGCTAGCGTTACTACCTCGTTGGTAGGTCAGGCGCTGTCCACGGTGGCACCCGTGCCCTTGGCGGGACAAGAGGGCACAGGGGCTCAAAGGACGCCCTCGGAGGTCACTAAAGAACCAATGATGGAGGGGGTGCCGCTGCTGACGATGGGTCGGTCAGAGCTTCTGACCGTGCTCGTGGCGCCGACCCCGGTGGGCGTGACATTGCCAAACGAGGCCCCATCGAGGCAGGCAGAGGTGGTGGCGGCCATGATAGGCGGGCCATGGCCGGATGCCACCGTGGCAATGTCTGAGGTAGCGACGCGACCCGCACCTCCGACGGCCCAAATGACGGCTCTCGACATGGGCCGGATGGAGAGGGACACGGCCGAGGCATCCCCGAGAGTCGTGGCGGTGGTGGAGAGGATTAGCGGGGAGTTGCCCTTGGCCCTGGTGTTAGGAGGCAGCCACTCGCCTATGTGGGGCGAGCCTCTACTCCAGTGGATAAATCCACAAGACCCGACGTCGACACTCTTCTCGCGAGATGATGCTACTGAGAGCATAGAGCGGGGGAGTGTCAATGAGGGGATCTTGGCCGTGCTGGAAGCTCTAAACTAGGCCAGGGGTGCCCTGTGCAACATTGTCATTCCCACTGTCCGGGTATTAACTTAATCTTGCTTTTCGCCCCCTTCTTTCTTTATGTATTTTTGTGTTCTGACCATCATCTTTTTTTCAGTCCCTTATCGCTCGCAGCGGGGAGAAATCCTAGTTCCTTCGCGAGCAAAAGGAAAGCTTAGACCGTCTCGTCGAAGAGGCTCGAATGCACGGTGATGTGTCCACCCAGCTTGTTGCTGCCCAACAGAGGGTGGCCGAGCTGACTCCCCTGGCCGAGGAGGCGGCCAGTCTCTGGCTACGGGAGGTCATGGCCTGTCGGCATGAGGAGGAAAGAGAGAAGGCATTCCAGGACCTGTCGCCGAGGGTGCGGCGAGATAAGGAGGAGGCCGCCAGAGTTAGGAAGGAGCGGAACGACCTACTTCAGAGGGATGTTATAGCCCGCCAGTGGATCCTCGACCTCCTGGCCGAGGCTGAGAAGGAGCAGGACCTAAAGTTAGTAGCCGAGGAGAAGCTCGTGGCCCTGGAGCGGAGGGCGAGTCAGGATGCCAAGGCGGTTGCCCGGCTACGCAAGGAGCGAGACGAGCTGCTCCAGACCACGGGGAGGCTCCGCTCAGAGCATGGCACGACCCATGAGGAGCGCGGCCACGCCGTCTTAGAGCGCGATGAGGCACAGTAGAGGATCAGCTCCCTCTAGGCTAAGCTTGAAACTGCGATGACCTGGAGGCTGGAGGCCGAGAGCATTTCCACTGGGCTAGCCACAGATCTCACCAAGGCGCGGAGGAGCCTTCAGGCGGAGAGCGACGAGCACGATCTCCTATGTTGTGCCCTCGGAGTGGTCTACGATGACCTAGAGGTGGCGCGGTCAGAGGGGACCAGCTCGGGTGCGCCAGCTCAAAAGGGAAGCTCTTCGCACTGGGATCACCCAAGCTTTTGCGATTGCTCATTTGCATTATGCGGACAACATCGACTTGGAGACGATGAGCCTTGGTTTCACACCTGGCTACGAAGCCTCCAAGCTGGATAAGATAGAGATGGCGGTGGCTCCTCTTGTGTGGGACCTGGCAGACAGAGTTGAAGACATAGTTCTCCCCCCTTCGAGGGGCTAGTTATTCAAATAGATCGGATGAAAACTTATTGTAATATGTGAACAAGTGCCGATCCTTATGTATCATAAAAACAATTTTGTCATTTTGTTTTGTTCGATTGAATTTGTTTCCTTCCCTTTTTGTATACAAAAAGTGAAGGCTCACATATTCCGACCCTTCTGTTCATTAAGACAGTAGGGCCTGAGGTGTAAGAGGAGAACTTTGATCACGCTGGTGAGCAAAGGCATCGTAGCCGCCGAGGCGTAGGTTTTTTGCAGTCCAACCAGACATGATCAATTATTTGTTTCCACAAACCTTGCCGCTAGGCTTAGTGTGAAGAAGAGGTCTGATGCGGCGACTGTTTCAGAAAAGGTGTACTTATACCTTTATCAGCCCCTGAGTGTGATTTGCCCCTTTACCGTTGCTGGGGTCGGATGTCACTAAAAATCGAGGAGAAGATAGCGAAACTTAGTAAGAGAAAGCATCTCTTGTATTCGTACGTACCCCCTCCCTAGGTTCTTAGCTATCATTCTACAGCACTCGCTTCGGACTCCAGCCGCCTTCGGATGGCCTCTTCGATCGGAAGGCCTGTCCCAAAGCGCTACTTCCGACTCTGACCCCGCGTCTCCGACCAGGGTCCGCAGAAACCCTGCTCACCACTCTTCTCCGAATGGCGCGACCAGGGCCGACTGGGCCATCCGACCGGGGACGCCCGCTCGGAAGGAAGCTGGGGACGAACGGAGAAAGCAAGCCAGGGCGCACAAGTCAAACCACGATACCAGGATCCATACCCTGTACACCTGCAGGAACAGTACTCTACAACTGCCCTGACATAAACAATATTGTAGGCGCCGTTAACTCCCATACGGTAAGGCTCCCCACATGCCTCTGGGCATCGATAGTGTTGTGGGCGCCGGGATTTACGGTACCAGGTGAATGTGGTGAAACTCCTCACATGCGTCTAGGCATCAACAGTATTTGCAGGTACCGACATCTACCATTTCTGAAGAAGGCAACGCAACCTCCCATGTGCATATGACATTCTACAGTGGCAACCAACAGTGTTGTAGGCGCCTACCATTATCTTGTACCCGCCGACATGGGCAACAGAGCCCAGTAGCATACGTACCCTCACCCTCTCACTGGTAAAGCCATCCCTTTTATCTATAAAAGGGGATGCGCTCCCTCCAACAAAAGAGAGCCTTTTCAGTCCTTTTTAGTTAACCAACATCGATCAAGTTCACTAGCTCACAACCACAGAACCATCGAGTTTGAACCCCAAGCACACGCTTGAACAGATAGCTCATAGCGGAGCTCCTATCGCCCTCGGCCCTTCTGACCGGAGCCGACCGGACCTCTCAAACACCCCATCTTTCTCCTTCTCGTTTGTAACCCCACTGCAGACTTCGAGCACCTGGGCTCAGGAATAAAGTCACCTACCGACTCAAACTAGACATAGGGCACGTTGCCCGAATCAGTATAAACCCTGTGTCATTGAGTGCTAGGCCACCTCCGATCACAACGTATGGTAAAACTACAAATATTCACTAGTTGGTCACATTCTGCACCGACACTTGGCGTCGGCCGTGGGGACAACGCTGTATGTTCAACACTTTTTGGTCATCGGATGGCCCATTTTTCTGCCACCCTCGCCGTGACGGGCTCGGGCGATATGATTCGCTTCGGCTCGCTGGAGTTTCCCGCACTCTCACTAGCCGAGATGCGGGTTCCACCCGTCTTCGAGCCATCCCAGGCCTTCCTCTTTGGAAGCCTGGACTTTGTCGCCGAATGGCTTGGCGTACTACGCCTCTGCGGGGAGGCTCACGACCCGGCACCCGTCAGAGGGGTGCCCTCCATCGACTCCGGGATGCATGACTTCGACGACGCGACATCTACGCTTATTTACTATTTCCCACCAATCATCCGGAGGGACTGTATCACCCACGCCACAAAAACCGTACGATCGGTTCCCCTACGGCCTCGCGTCCTCCGCGGATGCGTATGCTCGGGGGCTCCGAAAGATGCTAGCGCCATCCCCCTCGCATCTAAATTCGTGGGAATGGCAGGCTGCGCTCCTACCGCTCCATGAACTCCTAGATGATGAGGGCAGGAGCGACGGTTCCAGCATCGGTGATGTGGCACCCCGCCACAGTCCATCCTGGGAGTGCGCTATGGCGGACGCTCTAGGACAGCCACCGGTGGTTGTGGAGTCTGCGCAGACAAACACCCCTCTGGACCCATGTGCGAGGGCCCTTGTGTCTGCGCAAGCGCACGCCGAGGAATTACGACAACGGCGGCAGAACCAGCCGCCGCCTGTGCTGGCACACTTGGTACAGCACGTTGCGCCCCATGCGCATGGCCCGGCGGGTGGCGCCCGGGGTCACGCCCGTCAGGTCCAACACGACATCATGAATGATGGGAACGATCTCCCACAATTCGCTCGGGCTGTCCAGAACATCGCTACTGCGGCAATGCTTCTGCGCGGCGTTCCCGAGCCCATCGACCCCTAAGAGCGGGTAGTCTACCGGAACCTCTGGGTTCTAGTAGAAGCCACTGCCGTTCAACAGGCGGAAAGCTTCGCGTCGCGACTCTGGCTCACACCCTCTCTCCCCACTAGGGGGATGAGGACGCACCGAACAGATTGCTCCATTCGCTCACCGCTACAGCTATCAGGCACGGCTTGGGGGGCGGCAGCCATGCCACGGTCTGACCCAGCGCCTGCTCCACGCCGACCGCTGGTACACGAGCGGCCCGATCCACACCAGGACGCTCGTAGCATCGTCAACAACTGGCATTGGGCCCGACACGATGATGATGTCCACCATACGGCGGCGGGCGACATGAATCCCGACCGAACCATTGAGGGGAGCGGTGAAACGTGCCCCAGGTGAGCTCGTCGGCTAGATGACCGGAGCCCCAGCCTTGAGGGCCTGGGACCATGGGCCTTCAGTTGGTGTATCTGGAGAGCACCGTTCCCACAGCGTTTCCGACCACCCACCAATGTTGCCAAATACACCGGGGAGACAAACCCAGGCATTTGGCTCGAAGACTTCTGGCTCGCCTGTCGGGACGGAGGAATGGATGATGACTATTTCATCATTCAGTATCTTCCCATTTGCGTAGGGGAACATGTTCGGGCATGGCTTGAGTTCCTCCCGCACGACAGCATCCACGACTAGGCCGACCTCAAGAGGGTCTTCGTCGGGAATTTCTAGGGAACGTACATCCGCCCTAGAAACTCCTAGGTCCTCAAGAGCTGCTAGCAGGAGCCCAGCGAGCCCCTGGGGGATTACATCTGTAGGTTCTCCCAATGATGCAACTCCCTCCCTGATGGCATGGACGCAGACATCATCAGCGCATTCCTCTCCAGGACAAATTGCGAGTCCCTGATCCACAAGCTTGGCTGCCTGAAACCCCGTACCACCCGCGACCTGCTCGACGTCGCCACTAACCACGCCTCTAGCGAGGAGGCGATCGAAGCGGTCTTCAGCGGAGGCTGGGACAAAGGCAAGACCAAGCGCGCGGACCCAGACAAGGCCCCCTCCACACAAAGGGGCAAGAAGAACAAAAAGAATCGGTGCCGATCGAACAACACCACGATGGTCGCCGTGGCTGATCGCACGGGCAAGCAGCCCCAACAGGGGCTGCCTGACCACTTCAACAAACTCATAGACAGTCCATGCACCAACCACGCCTACTCCGTCAAACACCTCTACAAGGACTGTGAGTTCCTCAAACATTTCCTCCGACAGGCCGGTGGGCCAAAGGAGGGAGACAGCAAAGAGGCGGCAGCCAAGAAAGGAGGTATAGCAGGCAAGGACGGAGATGGTTTTCCCAACGCTGATGAATGCATGATGATCTTTGGGGGATCCGACGCCATCTGGTCCAAACAACAACACAAGGTTCGCTATAGAGAGGCATGCGCCGCCGAGACAGCCATCCCCTCCTTCCTCAGCTGGTCGAAATCTCAGATCACCTTCGATCAGAGGGACCATCCCTCCCACGTCGTGAGACCAGGATGCTACCCGCTCGTCGTCGACCCCATCGTCCGCAAGAAGCACCTTACCAAGGTGCTGATGGATGGAGGCAGCGGCCTCAACATCCTATACATCGACACCCTCGATGCCATGTGCATAACCCAATCGGAGCTCTGCCTGCAAGGCTCCCCCTTCCACAGGGTAATCCCAGGAGCGTAGGCATACCCACTCGGACAGATCGATCTGCTCGTCACGTTCGGTAGCCGGGCTAACTTCCGCTCAGAGGTCCTCACCTTCGAGGTGGTGGACTTTCTAGGTCCCTACCACGCCATCTTGGGGCGGCTATGCTACGCAAGATTCATGGCAATCCCCAACTACACCTACCTCAAGCTGAAGATGTCGGGACCAAACGGCGTCATCATCGTGAGTAGCGCCTTTTCGCACACCTTTGCGTGTGACCGTGAGCACTACGAGCTCACCACTGCGGTCGTCAACTCGTCCGAGCTCCCTCGGCTCGAGGAATCGTCGGCCCCGGCAGTCCCAGACTGCAACAAACCATCCTCCTCAGCGGCCTTCCGACCGCTCGAGGAAACCAAGGCGGTGGGAATTGACCCCACCAACCCAACCAAGACGGTTCGGATCGGGACCCAGCTCCCGGCCAAATAGGAATGCGAGCTCATTGACTTCCTATGCGACAATCGTGATGTCTTCGCATGGCAGCCTTCTAACATGCCGGGCATACCACGGGAGGTCGCCGAGCACGCACTACGCCTTATCCCGGGCTCAAAACCCGCCAAGCAGCGCCTGTGTCACTTCGACGATGAAAGGCGCAGGGCCATAGGCAAAGAGATTGCCAAACTCCTGGCTGCCGGATTCATTAGAGAAGTTTTCCACTCCGACTGGGTGGCCAACCCCGTTCTTGTCAAAAAGAAGATCGGGAAGTGGATAATGTCTATTGATTATACTGGACTCAATAAAGCGTGTCCAAAGGATCACTTTCCTTTGCCGCGCATAGACCAGATAGTCGACTCCACCTCAGGTTGTGAGATTCTCTCCTTTCTGGATGCCTACTCAGGCTATCACTAGATCGCGATGAAAGAATCCGATCAGCTCACAACCTCGTTCATCACCCCATATGGTTCGTACTGCTACGTGACCATGCCTTTCAGCCTGAAGAATGCTGGCGCCACCTACCAAAGGTGCATGCAGCAATGCTTTGCCGACCAAATCGACCCGCTCGATTAGCCCGATCAAGCCGAGTGGCCAAAACTAACAATCGTCGTCTATGTTGATGACATAGTGGTCAAAACAGCTGAAACTTGCGACCTGATCGCAAACTTGGCCGCAACATTCGCGAACCTCCAAAGGTTCAACATCAAGCTGAATCCCGAAAATTGTGTTTTTGGGGTTCCAATGGGGAAGCTGCTTGGATACATCATGTCCGAGCATGGCATCGAGGCCAACCCCGAAAAGATCATGGCCATCTCCAACATGGGCCCCATACGCAATGTTAAGGGCGTGCAAAGGCTCACCGGCTGTCTGGCTGCCCTAAGCCGCTTCATCTTCCGGCTCGGCGAACGGGGGATGCCGCCCTACAAGCTCCTCAAAAAGATGGATGCCTTCATCTGGACTTAGGAAGCCCAGCAGGCTCTCAAAAGCCTCAAAACTTCCTTGACGTCAGCCCCAATCCTCGTCCCTCCCGAACGGGGAGAACCCCTCCTTTACGTCGCGGCAAGCAACCATGTGGTGAGCACCGCCCTGGTCGTCGAAAGGGAGGAGCCAGGACACCAGCTCAAGGTACAGTGACCCGTGTACTTCACTAGAGAGGTACTTACCGACCCTAAAGTCCAGTATGCCCAGGTGCAAAAGCTCCTATACGCCATGCTAATGGCAACCATGAAGCTCCTACACTACTTCACCGACCACGAAGTTGCGGTCGTCACTTCATACCCACTCGGAGACATCATCCGCAACCGCAATGCCGCGGGATGAATCTCCAAGTGGGCACTCGAACTCATGAGCCATGACATCTGGTATACCCCCCGCACCGCTATTAAGTCTCAGGCTCTCGCAGATTTTGTTGCCGAATGGACAAAGCTCCAGCTACCGACCCGGACGTCACCCACGAGTACTGGACAATGTACTTCGATGGGTTCGTAATGGCACCCAACTCGGGGGCTGGAGTGGTTCTAATCTCCCCGGACAGGAGTAGGCTTCGCTACACCATCTGCCTCCATTTTTCAGCCTCAAACAATGCCACGGAATACGAGGCCCTTATCAACGGACTGCGCATCGTCATCGAGCTTGGTGCTACGCGACTCTATGTTCGCGGTGACTTGGAACTGGTCGTTGATCAGGTCATGAAGGAGTCCTCCTGTAGAAGCCCCCTCATGATAGCATACTGCCAAGATGTGTGCAAGCTCGAGGACAAATTCCAGGGGATCGAACTGCATCCTGTCCCTCGAATGGACAACAATGCCGCCGATTTCCTTGCAAAATTGGCCGCCAGACAAGATCCATCCTCGAGTAGGGTCTTCGTCAACGACGTCCACGAGCCATCCGCCTACATCCTAGAAAGTCTGATCCAGACACACCCCGATGCCCAGCCGGCACTCGGGGGCTCCTGTAACACCCCGGGTGTTTAAGTATTAAAAACTAGACATATCATCATATGAATTGCAAGGCATTGGTCATATTGCAAACTTTGATATGCATTCACTAAAACAAGTTTACATTTATGTTATAAGTATTGCTTGGTATTGTTTGAATCAAGTTTGAAATCTTTGTATTGATTTGAAATTCCGAAAACCCTGATTTTCAATATTTAAAACCTACCCTGAAAAACCATTTCAAAATCGAAGCACATTTTGGGGTTGAGCCTTAAAGAAAAGTTGTAGGGCTTGTTGAGTTGTATAAAGTTTGTTTTTGGAGTTTTTCAAGTGGTTTAGTAAAATTTGAAATTATTTGAAAAGGCGAAATTCCTTAAATGTCCCCTATTTGAATTTAAAAGTTCATTTCAAAATGTAGATCGAATTAGGGGTTGGTTATATAAGCAAAGCTGTAGAACTTTTGATTTTGAACAACTTTTGTTTTTGGAGATTTTTGAGTTGTTATGAAAATTTGAGAGTAATTTGTGAATTTTGGCGAATGGCAATTTTATAATTTCTGTGAACAGTGTTCACCACCTAAGCTACATTACCGGTGATCCTTCGGCTTGCTTCCAGTCACGCGCGTGGCCGTTTGGGCGTCGCGCTGGCGAGGGAAATAGCTCCGCCGTGGCTTCCTTGCGCTTCCTGGCCATCCTTTATAACCTGAGCCGCCGTCGTCTTTGCTATTTCCTCCTCCTCTGTTTTCCCGTCGCCTTGCTCATCTCCGGCGAGCTCCCACCGTCGAACCAGCGCCTGTGCCGTCGCAGCGTAGAGCTCAATAGTTCCGCCTGCTCCTTGCGCACCCAACCGACTCACTTTTGTTGCTTGATTTCACCAGGAAACTGCTCTGCGCGCTCTTCTTCCTCGTGGCCGGCAACGTCCCCGTCGCAAGCACTTCGCCGTGGCTAAGAGCTCCACGGTGCGCCTCTGCCCCTGCTGAGTCTTACTTCAGCTTCGCCACGATGCCGTGGTACTCTATGACCCATTCATTTCTCATTTTGACCACCACAGCCACCGAAGCATCGCCACCGACGACGGTCTACTCCGCCGTGCCTGCTCGGAACATCGACCAGCCTCTTCGTTGCTCCTCCGACCCTGCTCGTTGCTCAGTCGTGTTCAGGGTGAGGTGCTGAACCCTTCTGTGCTAGGTGTTTAACCTCTACCGCACTTGTGTCGCTGGCATAGCGCGGCCGTGCCGTCGTGTCCGCCATGGCCGTCGTGGTGCTCGGCCCAGTCAGTGTTTAGCCTCGTTTGTGCCACCAATCGAAGCGTAGTAGTGTAGGGGACGTGGTGGTGCTTTTACCGTCACCGTTGGTCTCACCGGCGGCGAGAATTCGCCAGTCAGCGCGCGTGTCACCGCGGTCAAAGCCGGAGGTTGGGGATGACAAGTGGGACCCGGGTGTCAGCGACTGTGTAGTTCAAAATGAATTTTCTGTTTTTCAGATTTGAATGAATAGTGATGCAATTTGTTATTTTTGTGTAGATTTATTTAGAGCTCCAAAAATTATGAAAATTTTTGTGTAACCTCTCTATGATGAATACTATTTAATAAAAATATGAAATATTGTTTTTCAGTACTTTTTGAATGTGATAAAAATTGCTCAATTTATTAATAAATGGATTTCCATGATTTTTCTAGGCTTATTTAATTGTCCAAAAATTATGAAATTTGTTTTACCACTTAGTTATCATGTGATGATCATGTACAAAAATTTTGAGGTTGATTGGAACAAGTTGATTTATTTCGTAATTCTTAATTAAATAATTAATTCATAAAAGCAAATAGTAACCTCTAATGATTTAGGTTTTGTTTAAATTTTTGATTGAGTGATGTCCTTGGGTCATTAGTTGGTAATGATCCTTGGCAATTGATGTAGGTGTTACGAAATAGGTTTAGTTAGTTTGACTTGTAACTGTACCGCGAAGGAAAGTTGTATTCAAATTGTTAACTTTTGCATCAATCATCGAGCATCATATTTTTTTATCTCATGCAGATCGTGTCAGCTTTGTATATGATCTTATGAAGTTTTAAAAGTTGATATAAAGAATTTTGTTAAAGAGCTTTTACGTAAAAGAACTTTGATTATTGCTAAAGCCATACCTTGAATCCCTGAGCCTGCATTCTTAAGTTCTATCAGTTTTTATTTTCGATTAAGTCTTGTTGAGTACTTTTGTACTCAGGGTTCGTTGACCCTTGTTGCAGGTGAGGCTCATGAGCAGATCTGTTTGGGATCGTGCTGCATGACTGTTGTTCAGTGCGATGACGATAAGTAAATGCGTGGCCCTTGGGCAGGGCAATCTATTTGTGTGTTTGTATGATGTTATAATGCCACTCCACTACTTTGTTTTATATTATTAATCAAACTTAGTTGTATGGTTTGAAACAAATGGTTTGTAAACTATGTTATTGTAAGTCTTTCGCTATATTTACTCTGATGTATCTACTTGAATAAACTGTTGTAATACTGCAATGACTCTGTAATGTGATCCTGCTCGGAAATCGTGGATGATTCGGGGTTCCCCGAGGACACCCGACAGTCTTCTTAAGTTACCGGGAACGTATGCATAGATGTCAAAGGTCGTTGGACAGCGACAGGTGCATGTGGGCCCTATAATTTAGGAGGTTCTGACACAGCTCCGATCCCAGTACCTCTATGACGACATCACCCACGGACATCGCCGTATTGGCACTCGATCAAGCCGACTGGCGAGTACCGCTACTCGCCTACCTCCTTGAGGAAGTTCTCCCACCCAAAAGGACTGAAGCCCGATGGATTGCTCGACGCGCCAAGACCTTCGTCGTGCTTGGTAATGAGCTCTACAAACGGAGCCCATTAGGGGTACTCATGAAGTGTATCCCCACCAACCAGGGGAGGCAGCTCCTCCTCGAGGTCCATGCTGGGATCTGCGGACATCACGTGGCCCCGAGATCACTGGTCAGAAAAGCCTTTCGCCAAGGTTTTTACTGGCCCACCGTATTGCGAGATTCAGAGGAGGTCATCTGCAGGTATGAAGGATGCCAGTTCTACGCTCGGTAAACCCATTTGCCGACATAGGAGCTCCAAACCATCCCCATCACCTGGCCATTCACGGTTTGGGGCCTCAACATGGTGGGACCCCTCAAAAAGGGCCTAGGTGGTTTGACTCACCTACTCATAGCAGTCGACAAGTTCACAAGTGGATAGAGGCCAAGCCCATCACCAACATCCACTCGGAGGAGGCAGTAAAATTCTTCCTGGACATCATCTACCGGTTCGGCATTCCTAACTGTATCATCACTGATCACGGGACTAACTTCACCGGGAAGAAGTTCCTAGACTTCAGCGATGGATACGGCATCAGGATCGACTGGGCTTCGGTCGGACATCCATGAACTAACGGTCAGGACGAACGCGCCAATGGCATGGTCCTCCAAGGACTTAAGTCATGCAACTTTGACCGACTCAACAAGTACGTCGGGCGATGGGTTGCAGAGGTCCCAGCGATCCTCTAGAGCCTAAGAACGACCCCAAACCGATCCACAGGGTTCACACCCTTCTTCATGGCCTACGGAGCTGAGGCAATATTACCCTCCGACATCGACCACGGCGCCCCAAGAGTGAAGGCTTTCGACCGCGACCGAGCCATGGAGGCTCAACAAGGCACAATCGACCTGCTCGAAGAGGCCCGCAAGATGACTGTCATCTACTCCGCTCGCTACCAACAAACCCTCTGCAGGTACCACAAAAGGAAGATCAGAGGGAGGATACTCAAAGTCGGCGATCTCGTACTCCGGAGGACCCAATCGACGAAGGAAAAACACAAGCTCTCTCCACCATGGGAAGGGCCCTATATGGTGACCGAAGTAATACGACTGGGCACCTATCGACTGGAGGACAACAACGGCAATGTTCTCACCAACACTTGGAACATTGAACAGCTACATCGTTTTTCCCCTAAATTTGGTCTAAACACTTTTTAGTTAACACAAGCTCCTGTAAAAACACCCTAGCCCGAACACTTTTGGCCCGAGGCGCTCGGGGGCTTCATAAGGATACAATATCAAGTATTACCTCTTTTTTCCTTACTATCACATGATAAACAACTTTGTCCCTGAACGGAAGCACATTTCATTCCTTTGATTACCCTACGTAACTCTATTCTTACTCCCGACCGAACGCACCCCGCCACGACCTACGGTTACAAGCAGCCGAGCCCCGCGGGCCATGCCCAGGCTCTTAACAGCTGCGACCTATGGAACTAACGAGCAGGTGAGAGAGATAAAAGGATAAAAACAAAAGTCATGCTAGGATAAAAACAAGGAACAGATATCGTGGTTCTATCACAAAAGTAGTACTGATGTATTCATTGATACAAAAAACTGTTCACACAAGGACTCACCCACAAACTCAACTATTACATTTTCTACTACTACAAATACTACTGCGGCCGCTCGACGACATGGCCTGAACGCCAAAGGAGAAATCACGACACGCTACGCCGGACATAACCACAACCGTTGGAGCCCCGCTCGGTTCCACTCCCTCGACTTCGGCGAAGCGCAACGGGTACCTCAAGGGCGTCGCACCCATAGATGCTCAGCAGAAGACCATGGAGCTCCTGACCTTCTCATGCAGTCGAGGCAACTCCTAGGCAGGGGCGCCGCTCTCAAGGTATGGCCGCCATAGCAGGAAGATATCTCATCAAACTTTATGAACTAGCCAACCTGAGCAGCTACAGACACAGAACCCTCCACCGGCATGATCCTAAGCCACTTCCCCTCCGACAAAGCTTGCCTGGTGAAGATCCACCAAAGAAGATCCACACACGGCTCCATCCCGAAAAAGGCCCCGTAGATTAATCCAGCACCGCCCATGGTAGTCTCCAGTTCGACATCACGCTTTGGGTTCATGAAAGAATCTGTAAGTCCCCCCCTTGCTCACCCCCTCTCTCACTTAGGAACCACCGCGACATATAGGCACTCTCGGTGAGAAAAAAGGAGGAGAAACAATAGTGGAAGAACAAGCAAAGGGTTGCAATGGAGAGCCCTCCCCTCCCCCTATTTAAGGAAGAAACATGGCAGCCGAAGAAGAGCAAAAAAACTCTCCCCTTCCCCCATTCAATGCGGATGGGAAACGACGGGACAAGCCCTGACTGAAGGGACGCGCACTGACCGATGGAACGACGCTGGGTCAGACGGAATGCCGCCTGGTAAGACGAAACGTGGCCTAGGTATGGCCCACCACTATCGCATGACCGGGCACGAAAACTGAAGCGTCACCACACGCAGACAGCTCCCCGCTTCCCTAGGCCAGACCTGGAAAAACCCAAACAAGATCTCCACCGGTGGAGATCATCGGGCCCCCTGAGTCAATCAAATCACTCAGGATAGACACCGAGAGACAGGTAAGGAGAAAAGGGAAGCCCCATATAGGCCATGTCGACTCTATCACGAACGACGAGCACGGGTCCCGGTCGGACGTTTCCGACTAGAGCTCTCCAAACCCCATCACTTGAGTCACCAAGGTAAAAACTACAAACCCCCTCTATTTCCTTATAATCATTTCATACATCCATACGCGCATTCATTCCATACGCCCGTGCCTCCCGGATGATTCAGGCCCTAAACCACCCAAGGGCTCAGGAACTAAGCATCGCACGTGCAGCGAAATGCATCACAATGCTCTATGTTGCGTCATGAAGCAGCGGTTGCCTCATCAGACATGAGCAACCAACAGAGCTAGGGGAGAAAAACATAGATGAGCCCCGTGCGGCCTTCGCTCGGTCTGGCAGACTGGGTCATCTCAACTTTCTCGTTCGATCCTGAACCTCTCGCCAAGCCCACAGAATCTCCATCGAGGGGAGGCCGTTAGACCACCATGGTCGGTCTCAGGAATGACCCAGGCATCTGTCGGGTTGTAGGTAAAGGAGTAGTGGAATGTCACAAGAGGGCTATGCCGACCCCGTCACGAACGACGAACCCAGATTCCACTCGATCATACCCGTTAGCGAACTCACTGAGCGCGTCACTCGAGCCCGAGCGATCGGGACAAGCGACAAAACTCAGCCCCTCCAGTTGTGAGGAACCAAGGATGAGGTAACGCACACCACTCACACCAACCCCCACTAAAAAGCCCAACAGGGCTCAAGGGCTCAAGACACGAAAAGCCTGGGTCTGCGATCCCGAACTTGCCACTTCCAACTGCGCTCCAAACACCTGGGTCTACAACCCTGATCTCGCCCCATCCGGCTACGCTTCCGACTGCGCTCCAAAAACCTAGGTCTGCGACCCTGATCTCACCCCATCCAGCTATGCTTCTGACTGCACTCCAAAAACCTGGGTCTATGACCCCATTCTCGCCCCATCTGTCTACGCTTTCGACTGCGCTCCAAAAACCTGGGTCTGCGACCCCGATCTCGCCCCATCCGGCTACGCTCCGACTGCGCTCCAAAAGCACCTGGGTCTGCGACCCCGATCTCGCCCCACGACTCTTCCTCACCCGATCCCACGGCGCGCATCGACGCCAGGATCAGTGAGCTCTGTCTCGTCCAAACTAACTTCCTCGCCCGATCCCCCGGCGCGCACCGACGCCAGGATCAGTGGGTTTTTTTCTCAAAATCTCTCAACCAACTAAACACCTTGGCTGCACAATGACACCTTGGTTAAACAAACTCCGTCCCAACTAAAAAACACGCACACACGCCCGCTACCCAACACCCCCCAGACGGTTCTGCCTGAACCGCCCGGGGGCTACACCCACCGACAAAATGGAAACCTCCCCCCTGACAAAACAGAAAACCCCCCAGACGGTTCTACCCGAACCGCCCGGGGGCTCGGGGGCTACACCCGCGGGTGTGCTCGCGCGCACCCGCCGTCAAAAATAAAATCCCCCGGATGATTCTGCCCGAATCGCCCGGGGGCTCCTATCGGGTTCATAAACCCAGGGTCCCTCAGGAACTGGCTTCCATGCCAAGGCTTGGCCCAAGCAGACAGCACATAGCTCATGGGCCGGCCCAAGGGTCTAGAACAACAGGCCGAAAGGGTGGTCCAGTCACCGACCGAAAGGTCTGGCCGAAGAGAAACAGCGCCCGCTCGTCGACTACTTCGGCCCACCTCTCCGACCGGAGCACTCGCTTCAGACTCTAGCTGCCTTTGGATGGCCTCTCCAATCGGAAGGCCTGGCCCAAAGCGCTACTTCCAACTCCGACCCCACGTCTCCGACCAAGGTCCGCAAAAACCCTGCTCACCACTCTTCTCCGACTGGCGCGACTAGGGCCGACTGGGGCCATCCGACCGGGGACGCCCGCTCAGAAGGAACCAGGGGACGAACGGAGAAAGCAAGCCAGGGCACACAAGTGAAACCATGATACTAGGGACCATACCCTGTACACCTGCAGGAACAGTACTCTACAACCGCACTAACACAAACAGTATTGTAGGCGCCGACATTTCCCTCTATAGTATTATAGGCGCCGTTAACTCCCATACGGTAAGGCCCCCCACATGCCTCTAGGCATCTATAGTGTTGTGGGCGCCGGGATTTACCGTACCAGGTGAACGTGGTGAAACTCCTCACATGCCTCTAGTCATCAACAATATTTGTAGGTACCGACATCTGCCATTTCTGAAGAAGGCAACACAACCTCCCATGTGCATCTGACATTCTACAGTGGCAACCAACAGTGTTGTAGGCGCCTACCATTATCTTGTACCCATCGACATGGGCAACAGAGCCCAGTAGCATACGTACCCTCACTCTCTCACTTGTAAAGCCATCCCTTTTATCTATAAAAGGGGATGCGCTCCCTCCAAAGAAAGAGAGCCTTTTTAGTCCTTTTTAGTTAACCAACATCGATCAAGTTCACTAGCGCACAACCACAGAACCGCCGGGTTCGAACCCCAAGCACACGCTTGAACAGATAGCTCATAGCGGAGCTCCTGTCGCCCTCGGCCCTTCTGACCAGAGCCAACCAGACCTCTCGAACACCCCATCTTTCTCCTTCTTGTTTGTAACCCCACTGCAAACTTCGAGAACCTGGGCTCAGGAATAAAGTCACCTATCGACTCAAACTGGACGTAGGGCACGTTGCCCGAACTAGTATAAACCCTGTGTCATTGAGTGCTAGGCCATCTCCAATCACAACGTACGACAAAACTACAAATATTCACTAGTTGGTCACATTCTGCACCGACACAATGATTACAAGTAACCGAACCCATTTTCATATAAAGAAACAATTCAACACTATTTAACCATTTAATAAAGATAAATCTAATGAACATGTTAGATCTCATCTATCGCTATGACCAGTGGGGCTTGAGGCAGAATCATGCAGGTCATAGAAATAATAATAGACTCGACGACCCTAACTCATTACTAATATCAGTGGGGCATGAGGCAGAATCATGCAGGCCATAATATAATAATAAAATCATGGGGCTAACACATCTTTCAACCTATCTTTACTTCAACGGTCTCGTGATGCGAACTGTTCGTGAAAGCACTCGATATCAGCTAAAACAGTCGATTCAGGCATAGCGCACAGTTAAAGTCATGCCTTATCAGGAATAGATCTACCAAATAACGATCCCCGCTCCACGGTGATAAAAGCGGGGTGTGAGGTAGAATCACATAGTCCGTGATAACATGCCATGGAACAATTTTCGCTTGCCAATAAATCTACTCAAGACGCAACATGCTTTAACCGCACACTATGCACGATCAATATTGATGTAAAACAGCTGATAAAACGTAACTCATCGTTTAATGTGTAGATTAGATCAGTTTCAGAATAACAAACGATGGGCTAAATAAGATATAAGTCCAATCTAGATCAATCCCAATCGGGTAGAGTGATATTGCTGTAATTTGGATAAATAATGAAAGCAATAAGCAATATCGGTAACTTAATGAATCTACCAGAGACTGCCATTCTAAGGTAGAGCCAATAACTTGACCTTGATCTAGTTCATGCAGTGGGGGTCGATCGGATCGATGCAGCCAAACTTGAACTAGGCAAGAATCAATAATTAACTTATACCAGAGTCGCAGTGGAGGTCGACCGGATCGATGCAGTCGTACGAACAGAGGTATAAGCCATGACGATACTTACAACAAGCAGTGGAGGTCGACCGGATCGATGCAGCCATACTTGCTTAAGAACTCGCTAAGATCTACTCTACTCCTACTCCTAAGGGGTGGCCGAAGCTGAAAAAGTAAATGACTTGTATATTGGATTGATTGTGTCTTTTTACAATAGCTGGGGTTTGATATTTATACCCAGAGTCTAAACATGAATCCTACTCGATCACGATTCATTACAATCTTAGGTATAAAGGAAAATATTCCTAATTTAAGATAACTTGGACTCTAATCTTTCCCTTTTTGCAGAGTCCATCATGTCCCGTCCTGGCGCTGATCGTAGCCTTTGTCCTTATCTGCCGGCGCTGCCTGAAGAAAGCCGATTCCAGTGCTGCATTCGAACCAGCTGATTTTGATCTGTACGCAATTGATTCCCTGCTGACATGATTTTGGGAGCTCTCGAGTCCCTGAGACCCTTCTTCCAAATTTTGGTGTAAATAGCATGTTCGAACAGAATCTGGTTCTATCGCTTGTGATGGGGTCGGCAAAGCCCTCGGGGGGCATTCCGTTGCTCCTTAACCCGCTTTCCAATAGATTCCTCTCAATGGGGAGTCTATGGGCTCGGCTAGAGGTTTGGATCGAACGAGAAGGTTGAAATGACCTTGTCTGCTTCTAAGCGGGATGGGCGAAGGCCGCTAGGGCTCATCTATGTTTTCCCCTGGCTTTTGTTTGATGCGAGGCGGCCTCGGGCCCTTCGCGAGCCGGCCTTCGAACCTCGGTCTCTCGATCTAGGATCAGGAGGCTCGAGCCCTCGAGCCCCGTGGGGTTTGATATGGGTCGGCCATGTTTCATGCGTCACCCCATGCTTGGTTTCCTCAACCGAAGGGGCTGAGCTAGCGACACTTGCCTCGACAGCTCGAGTGTCACGCTTAGTGAGCTCGCTAACGGGCATGTTTGAGTGGAATCCGAGTCCATCATCCGCTGACGGGGTCGACAGAGCCCTCATGTGGCATTCCACTACTTCTTAACTCGCCTCCCGACAGATGCCTGAGCCGTTTGATAGGCTCGGGTGGCCCGTTGGCCTCTCCTCGATGGAGATTTTGTGGGCTTAGCTCGAGGTTAGAATCAAACGAGAAAGGTCGAGATATCCCTGCCCGCTTCTGAGCAGGGTCGGGCAAGGCCGCTGGGGCTCATCTCAGTTTTTCTCCCCTGGCTCTGTTTGACATGAGGCGGCCTCGAGCTCTTCATAGGCTGGCCTTCGAACCTCGGTCGGTTGCCGCTCATATCGAATGAGATGACTACCGCTTCGTGATGTGATGCGAAGTGTTGTGATGCAGCAATCGCATAAGCGATGCTTGGATGTATGAGACGAATGTATGAACAATTGAATGAATGATCATATAAAGAAATAGCGAGGGTCAGTAATGTTACCTTGATGGCACGAGTGATGGGTTCTGGGAGTTCTTACTAGATATGTCCATGCGGGGTTTGGGTTTGACATTCGTGACAGGGCCGGTGTAACCTGCACGAGCTTCCCATTCTTCCGTATCTATCATTCGGCAGTGGCCCGAGCTGTTCGATCGACTTGGACGACCCGACAGCCTCTCCTTGATGGAGATTCCGTAGGTAGACCCCTCCATACCCTTCCTAAGAAGGTAGAGGTTAAGGTTCAGAGTGTAGAGACAAAGACTCTGATCGCGCTGGTGCGCAAAAACGCCATAGCCGTTGGGGCATAGGGTCCAAGCGGTTTGACTAGGTTTACTCAAAGTTTTGCGTCCACACACTGTCTCTAGTTTTTAAACGTAAGGAGAGGTCAGGCAAAGAGAAATGTCTAGCGAATAGACACTCTCGCCAGCCCCCGAGCGATGTCTGATCCCCTGCCATTGCTGGGGTCGGAGGCTCGGTATCGAAATTAATACGTAAAGTAAGTAAGTAAGGGTGCTTGTCTCTCGGCAGCGGTTATGAGCCGTTCAATTGACCTAGGCACCGGTTTTACCTCGATGGTAAGAGTGATGGGTTTGGGAAGCCTTCACTAGATAAGAGTGGGATCCTGTTTGCATTCTACCCGTTCCTCGACCGTGACCAAGCCGTCCGATCGACTCGCGTTACCTGTAGAAACAAGTTCTTCCTACAAAAATAGAGAATGAGGACATCCTACGCAAGAATTTAGTTAGGCAGATAAGCCCAGTGGAGAAAACTTGTCACAAATGGACAAGCTCTTGAATTTTGGTGTAGCAAACGGTCTTTTAGCACTTCTCCCCTTTTTGTATAAAGAGTTAGTGCATTCCGACCCTTTTCATTTGTTAAGGTCATAAAAGCTCGAAGTGCGGGTGAGCTAATTCTGATTACGCTGGTGAGCAAAGACACCATAGCCGCTGGGGCACAGGTATCCCATAGTCCGACCAGTTATACTCAGAGCTTGTTCCCGTAAATCTAGCTCCTAAGTCCTAACACAAAAAGAGGGGCAAGCACATAAAATGTTTGCCGAATAGATATGCTCATATCAACCCCTGAGTGAGATCCAACCCCTTGCCGTTGCTGGGGTCGGAAGTCACTGAAAATTGGGGAGTTGGATAACAAAACTGATAAGAGAAACCATGTGTTTATTAAGGGTAAAAGCGACGTAGTTGCTCGATGTTCCAGGCATTGGTGAAGACTTCGCCGTCGATGGTCTTGAGCTTGTACGCGCCTAGATAGAGCACCTCCACAACTACATAAGGTCCCTCCCATGGCGAGGAGAGCTTGTGGTGGTCCTTGTTGCACTGTACGAGGCAGAGGACCAGGTCTCTGACGTTGAAGGCTCGACCCCGCACTCATCGGCTGTGGTATCGTCGCAATGCCTGTTGGTACTTGGCTGAGCGGAGGAGGGTGACATCACATGCTTCGTCCAGCTGGTCCATGGCGTCCTTGAGGGATGCCTTGGCTCGCTGTTTGTCGTACACCCTGATCCTTGGCGCTCCATAGTCAAGGTCGGTTGGGAGGATGGCCTCGAAACCATAGACCATGAAGAAGGGTGTGTAGCTGGCTGGTGGCTTGACTAGGGGTTGTCCTTAGACTCTAGAGTATTGAAGGAAGTTCAACGACCCAGCGTGCACCGAATCTGTTCAACTGGTTGAAGATCCTAGGCTTAAGGCCCTATAGGGCCATGCCGTTTACGCGTTCTACCTGCCTGTTCGTCCGGGGGTGCACTACGGAGGCCCAGTCGACGCGGATGTGATGTTCATCGCAAAATTAGAGGAACTTCTTGCCAGTGAACTGCGTGCCGTTGTCCATGATGATGGAGTTCGGGACTCCGAAGCGATGGACGATGTTGAGGAAGAACAGCACGGCCTACTTGGATTTGATCGTGGAAATCGATCAAGCTTCTATACACTTTGTAAACTTGTCTATGGTGACAAGCAAGTGGGTGTAGCCTCTGGGCGCCTTTTTGAGTGGTCCAACCAGATCGAGTCCCCAGACTACGAATGGCCAGGTGATGGGGATCGTTTGGAGCGCTTGGGCTGGTAGGTGAGTCTATCGACCATAGTACTGACACCCTTCGCATGTGCGCACGATCTGCTCGGCGTTGGCTACTGCGGTAGGCTAGTAGAAGCCTTGTTGGAACACATTTTCGACCAAGGTTCTAGGTGCGGCATGGTGACCGTAGACCCCGCCGTGGATATCGCTCAGCAAAGGCTTTCCCTATTTGATGGAGATGCAGCACTGTAGGATCTTGATGTGGCTCCACTTGTAGAGTTCACCCTCCATAAGAGCAAAGGACTAGGCGTGACATGCGAGCCATTGAGCCTCCATTTTGTCCATCGATAGCACGTTACAGAGGAGGTAGTTGAGATAGAGCATCCTCCAGTTGACCAGAGGGTCGAGCTCTATCGTTGGGTCCTCTTCGAGCTCCATGAGTTCAGGGCCGGATGGAGCCGATGGTTGGTTAGCCCCTAGGCCTGGATTGGATGGATCATCACTGCCTTCTTCCGACCCCTCATAGCGAATCGAGGGCTTATGTTGGTCGCTAGCGAAGACGCTCATTGGCACCGGCTCCCGCCCGGATGCTACTTTCGCAAGCGCGCCGGCCGCCTCATTGAGGCACCTCAGGATATGATTGAGCTCAAGGCCATCAAACTTGTCCTCCAACCTATGGTTATTAGCAGTATGCGGCCATCTTGGTGTCGTGGTAGCTTGAGTCCTTCATGACTTGGTCGACGACCAGCTAGGAATCTCCTCGAACATCGAGGCATCGGATGCCCAACTTGACGGTAATGCGCAGCCATTGATGAGCGCCTCATATTCAGCCACATTGTTGTAGGAGGGGAAACAGAGACGGACCATGTACCTTATGCGTACCCCGAGGGGCGATACAAAGACCAGCCCTGCGCTGGCGCCCTTCTTCATCAGTGATCCATCGAAGTACATCGTCCAATACTCTTGGTCGATGATTACTGGTGGCATTTGGACCTCGGTCCATTCCCCGATGAAATTAGCCAACACCTAGGACTTGATGGTCGTCCGAGAGGCATACTCAATGCCCTGACCCATTAGCTCGAGTGCCCATTTCATGGTTCTTCCTATGGCATCATGGTTTTGGACGACCTCACCGAGGGGGAAGGACGTCACGACTATCACTGGATCTGACTCGAAGTAGTGGCGTAGTTTCCTCTTGGTGATGAGGATGGTGTATAAAAGCTTTCGGATTTGGGGGTAGTAGGTCTTTGAGTCAGATAGGACCTTGCTAATGAAGCACATAGGGCGTTGTACTTTGAGGGCGTGCCCCTCTTCTTCTCGCTCCACTACCAGGGTGGCGCTGACCACTTGCATGGTGGCTGCAGTGTAGAGCATAAGGGGTTCTCCATTGGTAGGAGGAACCAGGATTAGGGCCTTTATCAGAAGTAGTTTGACCATGTCAAGTGCCTCCTGGGCCTCGTATGTCCATTCGAAGTGGTCGGCCTTTTCAGAAGTCGATAAAGGAGGAGACCTCGTTCGCCGAGGCGCGCGATGAAGCGGCTGAGTGTGGCGAGGCACCCATAACTTGTTGTACTCCCTTTATGTTCCAAATCGGGCCCATCCTAGTGATGGCTGAGATCTTCTCCAGGTTGGCCTCGATGCCACGCTCGGAGACGATGAAACCAAGCAGCATGCCCCTCGAGACCACGAAAATGCACTTCTCGGGATTGAGTTTGATGCCATTTGCTCAGAGTTTTGCAAAGGACTGCTTAAGATCGGCTACGAGGTGGTTAGCCCATTTGGACTTGACTACGATGTCGTCAACGTAGGCCTCAACGGTCCGCCAGATGAGGTCTTCAAAACATTTGAGCATACAATGCTGTTATGTAGCCCTAGCATTCTTTAGACCGAACGACATTGTGACGTAATAGAACGATCCGAAGGGGGTGATGAAAGAAGTCATGAGCTGGTCATACTCTTTTATCGTGATTTGAAGGTAGCCGGAGTACGCATCAAGGAAGCAGAGGGTTTCGCACCCCGAGGTAGAGTCAACTATTTGGTCTATGCATGGCAAAGGAAATAGATCCTTTGGGCAAGCTTTGTTGAGACCCATGTAGTCAACACACATCCTCCATTTCCCACTCTTCTTTCATACAAGGACGCGATTGGCTAACCACTCTGGGTGGTACACTTTCTTGATGAATCCGATCGCCAAAAGCTTTATGATTTCCTCGCCGATGGTCCTGTGTTTCCCCTCGTCGAAGTGACGTAGGCGTTGTTTCACTAGTTTGGAGCCTAGGTAGATCTTCAAGGCATGCTCGGTGACTTCCCTCAGAATGCCTAGCATGTCCGAGGGTCTCCACGCGAAGATGTCTCTGTTGGTGCGGAGGAAGCCGACAAGCGTGCTTTCCTATTCAGAGGAAAGCGTGGTACCAATGTGCGCCATTTTTTCCTTGGTGCTCCTAGGGTCTATGAGGACTTCCTTAGAGCCTTCTACTGGCTCGAAGGACCTAGTTGACCTTTTGGGGTCGGGCGCTTCTTTGGTGACCTCTTTTCTGATGTCCGCGAGCTCTTCGGAGGCTACGATCGCTGCGGCATGATCGCAGCACTCGACTTCACACTCATAGGTGCGCTGAAAGGATGTGCCAATGGTGATGACCCCGCCTGGCCCCAGCATCTTCAACTTGAGGTAGGTGTAGTTGGGGACAGCCATGAACTTCACGTAGCATGGTCGTCCCAGGATGGCGTGGTAAGTTCTGTGGAACCCCACCACTTCGAAAGCGAGAGTCTTTGTCCTGTAGTTGGACAGACCCCCGAAGGTGACAGGCAGATCAATCTGCCCAAGCGGCATGGCCTGCTTTCCAGGCACGATGCCATGAAAGGGCGCTCTGGTTGGCCGAATGCGTGCTCGATCAACGTCCATAGCATCGAGCGTCTCGGCGTACATGATGTTGAGGCCGTTGCCTCCATCCATCAGTACTTTGGTGAGCCACTTCGTGCTGACAATTGGGTCGACCACGAGCGGGTATCTCTCTGGCTATAGGACGCTCTCTGGATGGTCGGTCCAATCGAAGGTTATAGCGAACTCTAACCACCGGAGGAAGGCAGGTGTGGCCGGTTCGGTCGCATAGACCTCGCAGCGCGCGATCTTCTGATGGCATTTGGAGTCGTAGGCCTCCGATCCTCCGAAGATCATGAGGCAGCCATCCAGTGTTGGAAAGCCATCATCCTTCCCCTCGGCGTCGTCTGTGGTAGGGTTGGGGTCCTTCCTATGCTCCCCTTTGTTGGAGCCTCCGAACAAGAACCGCTTCATGAGGGTTCATTCCTTGTACAGATGCTTGACAGGGAAGGCATGGTTTGGACATGGCCCCTCGAGTAGTTTTTTGAAATGGCTTGGAGTGCCCTCCGCAGGCTTCTTACTACCCCTGCGGTCAGCAACGGCCACGAGAGAGCTCTCGCGCCGTTGCTTCTTGTTCTTCTTTTTGGTGGAACGGTTGGAGGTGCCTTCGCCAGTGTCCTCGTCCCGCCTCGCCTTGCCATTGAGGCGATCTAAGATTGCTCCGACTGCTTCTTCACCCGAGGCATGGCTGGTGGCGATGTCAAGGAGTTCCTTGGTGGTTGGTGGACCCTTGCATCCCAGCTTGTGAACCAGAGACTCACAGGTAGTCCCGGATAGGAAAGCCCCTATAACATTGGCGTTGGCGACGTTAGGTAGCTCATTGTATTGCCGAGAGAAACGTCAGATGTACCCACAGAGGGTCTCATCGGCCTTCTGTTGGTAGTTTTTGAGGTTCCATGGGTTCTCAGGGCGCTTGTATGTGCCCTGGAAGTTACCCACAAAGATCTCCTTCAGGTCCACCCAACTCTGGATTCTGTTGGACGGCTGGTGTTCCAACCATGTTCGTGTTGAATCGGCTAAGAACAGTGGAAGGTTGCAGATAATGAAATCGTCATTATCTGTAACACCCTAGGTGTTAGCCTTGCATAACTTGACTTGCATAGCATGAGCATGATCATCAAGCATTCATAAACAAGCATTTACAATTGAAACATTGGATTGAAACATATGCAACATTTGCTTGTTATCGCATGTTTCCTTGTACATATGCAAATGATCATGAGTGTAAACATGTACTTGGTGGATGTGAGTCACAAAAACATTTAACAACACATGGGTTAGCAAATAGGACATTGTTCATGAAGGTCACCTTTCATGACCAAACACTTAAGTAAGATTTCATGTGTTAACCTAGATAGCACTATGTGTGACTAATACATGAAATGATTGTATGACCTTGCAATTTGCTTAAACATGTTTAGAGTATCATTATGAACAACTTTGATATTCATAGTTAGGGGTAAATAGGTCATTAAGCCATAGTTTGAAGTGTATCATCTTTTAAATGTAACATGTTTGACCAAGTTTGAACTATGTGTTAGAGACCTTGCATGGAGGTGGTCACTAAAGCAAAGTTGTAGTATGTGAGATGGGGAACAACTTTTATTTTTGGGTCATGAGATAATAAGGTGCATAACTTAGTCTTTTGGAGCTCACAAAAATCAATAATGCACTGCTTTCAACACTTAAAGAAATTTTCTAAGTCATGCTCGACTGACAGTTTGACAAGCTCCACTTTAGGTCGATTTTTCTCTCTATCCGTTATGAATTAGGGGAAAGTATCTTAAGAAACTTTGTAGATGGTATATAGCTTTACGATTTCTGTTTTGGAAGTGTGTACGAATTCGCTATTGTTTAGGAGTTTGGAAGCTTATAAATCACGCTGTCAGACCAACTCGCGAACACTGATGGATGAACTGAACTGTCTTCGGTGGCCGACAGGAACAGAGTTCGCACGCCGCATGGAGGTCCGTAGCGGCCGCGCGTCGCCGGTGTCCTGCCCCGCGCGGTAGAGCCAGGCCCCAGCGCACTACATCACTCCCAGCTATCGCCCGCACTGCCCCGTGCTCGCCATTCCATTTCCTCGGCCTTCTTTCTTCACCCACCGCAGCAGCCGCAGCACCGAGAGCCTCCGCCGTCGCCATTGCAGCGCCAAGCTCGCCCGCGTTGCTCCTTCGCCACCATAGAAGCTTCACCGCACTCCTACCATCTCACCGCAGCCTCCTGTGCTCGCTAGCCACGCCGGTAAGGCCCTAGCACCGCGCATGGCATCGCTGGAGCTCCACCGCCACCCTCCGTCGCCGTGGTCCCACCTAAGCCGACCACCGCAGGCCATGATAGAGCGCGCAATAGTTTCCTTGTAGTCCAGCGATGCTCGTCCGAGCTTTAGTAGGGGCCGCCGAGGTCGTCACCGGCGTACCGCCGTCGTCCCGCCTCGCTGAGCCGCCATGGCCGCCGCCGTCGTCACTAGCGTCGACGATAGGGCCGGACAAGTGGTGCAATTGATGCGCTAGGTCGAGTAGGTCATACCGTGAAGATGTCACCGGCGGCAACCTCGCCGTCAGCGAGCTCTGGCCGTGCAACCGTCGCGCAGCGCCGCTGCCCTGTCTCGGTGTCACTGACGTGTGGGGTCCTCTGTCAGCAGGTCCCACCGGTCAGTGGCAGTTAGAGAGTAGGATAGTTCATTTGATTCAGGGTTTCATGCTGTTTTGCAATATTTAGATCTCCAGTTTGGTAGCTTCAAAAATTGTGAAATAAATTTGGTAGTGTTCATTAGGAAGTGAAGTATTTAAGAAAAATATGATCTTGACACTTACAGTAGAAATTTTGGAAGATTTAAATGGAGATTTGAAATGTGTTTTTGAATGCATGCAAACTTGTTTATTTTATATCTAGAGTTCCTGTGCTCCAAAAATTATGAAATTTTTGTGGTAAGCTATTCTTGACATGTATGAGCTTTGGTAAAAATTTGAGGATCAGTGCATGCATAGATTTGTAGTTATAGATTTTTCTTTTATAAATAGGTAATCATTGTATGAATTTTTATAAATTATTTAGGAATCCAATATTCATGAAATTTGTTGGAGGTTATCCTAGTACTATAGGGATGCTAAGAAAAATATAAAATCTGTTTCTTGACACTTTTCACTATGGTTTTCTATTTATGCTATTTTAAGCCTTTCTACCTTGTCATGTTTGCATAGAATGTTTTACTTGATAAAATGGCATAAAACTTTTACAGTAGTCTTTTGGTAGCATTAGTAAGGCACTATAAATTTTTGAGAATTTATGAAGTACATCTAGTATATGTTGGTTATTTAACCTAAGTATCTAAATAAAATAATAAAGGCATTTAAAGAAATAGTTTGGACTTCACAATTAGGTTTTCTTGAGTGTATTTGGTATGTTTAAACTGTTGGTAGACTTTGGGTTGTAAAAATTTGAATACTTATATGAAGTAGAAGTATTGTTACTTTATAATGCGAATTGGAATAGTTTCCGGACAGATTCTGGAGTTTGATAAGTTGCAAGATAAAAATGATGATTACTGTAAAAATAGTTAATAACAAAGTTGTAGATAACTTCATCATATGTCTTATGTTAAAATTTCAGGACCATAGGTCAAACGGTTTAGGAGTTACAACTGTTTAAAGTTAGCTTTTCCGAATTTATTTGTTCTCTGGAATTTCTGGACAGCACTGATATGATTGTCTGTTTTGGCTAAGATAAGTTGTGATTTAGCTTTTCTGAATTAAATAAGAGTTGTAGGTAATTTTATAAGCTTTCCAGAAAGTCCAGAATCACTGCATTTGGATAATTAGAACTCCAGTAATGAGTAAAACAAGTAGCTGCTGTTTGTGAAATAGTAGATGCATTGTTGAAATAATTAATTACCTAATCAAGAAGAGATATGCACCTACTCTGTAAACGCGATGCACCTATTGTTACTTAAACCACATGTTGTTAAGAATATTTGCAAGAATGCATTCTTCATGTATCATCATACCACACTTGTTAACATATTTGCATTCGCAATATCTTATGCCATATTCATGCATCTAGGATCGGAGGAAAAAATAACGTTGCTGGAATTCGACGAAGTAGAGGAAGGGGACCAGCAGGAGAATCCTCAAGTCGCAGCTCCCGAAGGCGAGGAGCAGATCCCTGAAGAGCTTCTAGAGTGTCCTGACCACCGCCCTACTTCCTTTCTGTGAGGCAAGCCCTGGAGCATTATAAGTCTCCTAATATTTTACAAATGATTACTTAAGTACTTATGATTGATGCATTAGGTTATAAGAGTTGATTGGAACCCCTCGATGCATATGAATTCCTTGCCCAGATATTATACCTTTAACCGGTATAGGTCCAGGATCGAATATATGCTTAGCCATGCTTAGACCGGTAGAAGTCGGGTGATTTCCTGTCACCTGCGAGATATAGGTGGATACCGAAGCACGGTTGGCTATATTTGCTATCATGGAACAGAACCAAGGGGTAAAAGAAAATCGAGGCCGGGCGGAGTCTATGCGTAGGATGACTCATGAGATTCCGTCTGTGCCGATCATGGACCGTACCGTTGTTGGAACTTCTGACAAGATTGAACGCATGCCTATCACTTAGCTGGCCGGATAACTCGTTCCGACCGCGAAGCCGAGTAGCTCAACTCAGGCCGGGCCCCGTTCTGTTGTGTGCTCCTTGCGGGGGGAGATCAGACTGAGCCCAAGGGCAGGCTAGGCCTGAACATCCTGGCATCTAGTGTCCCAGATTGTGCGGCGCGGTACGGACCCGCGAAATGTGTACCTGAGTTGTACCAAAGGTGACCTCAGGCTGCCTTCGCGCGGTATGCCTGGGTTTGTGTTAGGAATAAATTCCCAGCTGGTTGAAATCGATTCGAATCGCCATCTCTCCCGGATAGTGAGAAACTTGGCTAGCTCCAACATCGTAGTAACTGTGTTATGGAACATGATGGTTCGGATGAATATGGAATTACAATACCTGCTATGGTTACTATTGTATGCTATTAAATGGATATACCACATGTTTGGCACAGGATAGTTAATAATCTAGAGATTGATAGTTATAATTAACCTGATATTGGAACCATAATTGTATAACTAAGTTAATCGCTTTTGTGCAAAATGTTGTCAAGCTATCTCCACTTATACAGCCTTGCATAATACTTGGAGTCATTTTATTTCTGGTTTATGACGGGTAAGTCTAGCTGAGTACCTTCTCGTACTTAGGGTTTTGTTTCCCATTGTTGCAGATGGCACTGTGTATCATGGTTATTGCAAGAGTTGCTTCTATCTCGCCGTGGATGAGGAGTAAGCCTTGGGCAGGCTTCTTTAATAATCCCTGTCTTTGCTTTTGTGGACTGTGATCCTACTTGGCACTGTACTAAACTATGTTGGAAACTTTACTTTCAAACTTAATTTGCTTCCGCTTTTCTCTATCAAACTCGGTTTCTAATAACTGGTTTCATACTCTAATGATGAAAATGTATCTGTGAACTTTATGTAATATGTGGCATGTATGTTGAATCATGTACGATCTTGGTTGTTGTAAATCGTTTATCGAGACCCATCGTGGTACTCGACGGACTACCGGGTTTATATGGGTTCAAGTATGACAGTGCGACCGCTTGCGGGCCGCCATTGTACTTGTACTCTTATAAATTGGTCGGTTCTGTGACATTATCCGCACCACCGGCTTGGCAGGCAAGCCGATAATCCTCGAGCCATAGTCTGGGTTCCATCTCCCCAGAGTACTTTGGGATGTTAGTTGGTGGCCGGTACCTTGGCGGCAAGGCAGCGTTGAGGATGTGTCGGCTGAAGGCCTAAGGCCCCGGTAGGCCGGGCTTGGGCTTTGCTCCTCGCTGCTGTCGTAGCGTCCACCACGGAGAGGGTGATAGATGCGGCGAGCTCCCTCTCTCGAATCATCATGGGTACGCCTGCGAGCATCAAGGGTGTTGCGTGCGTCATGGTTACGGCCGAGACGCTGATGCACCGGGACCATGGCATGCTGCCCACCGCTTTGTGGTGCCTGGTAGACCGACATGTCCCTATCAAGACGCTCTAAGAGCGTGCACTGGCTGGCGTCGAGCTCATGTCGCCGAGACAATGAGCTCTCGGCCTGCTGCGCTACCACACGCTCGAGCAGCGTGCGAATCTCACGGTGGGCCTGACGATCCGTGGGCTTCGTGGCCTCTAGAAGGCCATAGAGCAAGGCTGCCGCGGTGGTGATGTTCTGGCTTGCCTAGGCAAAGCAAGGGAGGGCTTCATCATCTGCGATGATCCTCCAGTTTATGTCGTGGGCCATGGGGCGTGCGCGCCCACCATCTCCGCGGCGCTCTATCTCTTAATTGAGCTCTGCGCATTCCTGCTCGAGCTAGAGTCACGCTTCCTCGATCTCTCAGTGTCAGGCTTTTAGTTGCTCCACCGGCATGCGTGGCAGGGCCACTGTCTCCCTCTCGGCCTCATCGTCGTGGTCATTTGTTGGGGTAGCTCCCCCTCGTGGACGCTTTCGATGTGCCCCTCAGGGGTACCCGTCATGAAGCATTCACGAGAGGGGTGATGGCTTCCCCTGCTAGAGTCAGAGCCAGAGGGCAACTTTGGCTCCTCTACCAGGAGATCAAGGAAAGACCCAGCCAACCACTTAGGGTTGGGTGCTTCTTCGGTGACCTCCTTCTTGATGGCCGCAAGCTCCTTCAAGGCGACGATTGCCGCGGCGTGATCGTAGCACTCAACCTCACACTCGTAGGCGCGCTGGAAGGAGGTGCCGATGGGGATGACCCTGCCTGGGCCTAACATCTTTAGCTTTAGGTAGGTGTAGTTGGGGACAGCCATGAACTTCACGTAGCATGGACATCCTAGGATGGCGTGGTAGGTTCTATGGAACCCAACCACCTTGAAGGTGAGGGTCTCTATCCTATAATTGGACAGATCATCGAAGGTAATGGGCAGATCGATCTACCCAAGTGGCACGACCTGCTTTCTCGGCACGATGCCGTGGAAAGGCGCTCCGGTCGGTCGGATGCGCGATCGGTCGATGCCCATGGCGTCGAGCGTCTCGGCATACATGATGTTGAGGCCGCTGCTTCCATCCATCTGTACCTTGGTGAGCCGCTTCATGCCGATGATCGGGTCGACCACGAGCGGATATCTCCCCGGTTGTGGGATGCTCTCCGGGTGATCGATTTGATCGTAGGTTACGGCGGACTTCGACCATCAGAGGAAGGTAGGCATGGCTAGCTTGTTCGTATAGACCTCACGGCGCGTGAGCTTCTGACGGCGCTTGGAGTCATAGGCTGTCGACCCTCCAAAGAACATGAGGCAGCCATCCGATGTCAGAAATCCGCCATCATTCCCCTCAGCGTCGTCCGTGGTCAGGTCGGGGTCCTTCTCGTGCTCCCCCTAATTGGAGCCTTCGGACAAGAACCGCTTCATGAGGTCATAGTCCTTGTACAGATGCTTGACGGGGAAGGCATGGTTTGGGCATGGCCCCTCGAGCAACTTATCGAAGTGGTTTGGGGTGCCTTCCGTGGGCTTTCGACCCTCCCTGCCGTCAGCGGTGGCCACGAGCGAGCCCTCACGCCACTGCTTGTTCTTCTTCTTGCTTGGACGGTTGGAGGTGCCCTCACTGGCGTCCTCATCCCGCTTTGCCTTGCCTTTGAGGCGGTCAAAGATCGCTCCGACCGCCTCCTCACCCGAGGCATGGCTGGTGGCGATGTCGAGGAGCTCCTTCATGGTTCATGGGCCCTTACATCCTAGCTTGTGACCTAGGGACTCGTAGGTGGTCCCAGACAGGAAGGCCCCTATAACATCGGCATCAACGACATTGGGCAGTTCGTTGCACTACCGAGAAAAGCACTAGATGTACCCACAAAGGGTTTCTCCATCGTTCTATCGGTAGTTTTTGAGATCCCATGGGTTCCCAGGCCGCTTGTATGTGCCCTAGAAGTTCCCTATGAAGATCTCTTTCAGGTCTGCCCAACCTTGAATTCTGTTGGACGGGAGGTGTTCCAACCATGTTCGCGCTGAATCGGCCAGGAACAATGAAAGGTTGCGGATAATGAAATCATCATTATCTGCCCTACTTGCTTGGCAAGCAAGCCGGTAATCCTTGAGCCATAGTCCGGGGTTCGTTTCCCTAGAGTATTTTGGGATGTTGGTGGGTGGTCGGTTCCTTGGCGGGAAGGCGGTGTTGAGGATGTGTCGTCCGAAGGCCTGAGGTCCTGGCAGGCCAGGGCTCAGGCTTCAGTCCTCGCCATTGTCGTAGCATCTGCCATGACAAGGGTGGTAGCCATAGCTAGCCCCCTTCCCCGCATCACCATGGGTACACCTACGGGCGTCGAGGGTGTCGCGCGCATCACGGTTGTGGCCGAGACGCTCATGCACCGAAACCATGATGTGGCCTATCGCCTTGTGGCGCCTACTAGATTGACGCATCCTTGTTGGGTCACTCTGAGGGCATGCGCTGGCTGGCATCGAGCTCACATCGCCGAGACAGCGAGCTCTCGGCCTGCTATGCCGCAGCACGCTCGAGCAGTGTGCGAATCTCGCGATGGGCTCATCAGTCCTCGAGCACCGTAGGCCCCCGAAGTAAGGCCGCTGCAGTAGTGATGTTTTGGCTCACGCAGGTGAAGTGTGGGCTTCATCGTCCTCAATGATCCTCCGGTTCATGTGGCGGGCCATGGCGCGCGCGCCCATCATCTCCATGGCGCTCGATCTCGTGGTCGAGCTCCGCGCGTTCCTGCTCGAGCTAGAGTCATGCTTCCTCAAGCTCTAGGTGTCAGGCCTTCAGCTGCTCCACCCGCAGGCGGGGTGGAGCCCCTGCCTCCCACTCGACCTTGTTGTTGAAGTCGTTCGTTGGGGTAGCTTCTTCCTCATGGATGCTCTCGATGTGTTCATCGGGGTTACCTGCCATGAAACATTCACGAGAGGGGTGATGGCTTCCCATGCTAGAGTCAGAGGTGGAGGGCAACTCCATTTCTCCCGTGAGGAGGTCATGGAAAGACTCCATGATGTATTCGGTCACCCCCACGAACTCATCGTTCACGGGGATGGAGGCATGTGTGGTGCCACAAGGTGGCCAACGGTCCCTGCGGTGTCACTATTGGGGCACTCTGGATGAGGTATTCCGGGGAGAGGGGCTCTCCGCCAGCAAGTTGTGCCATGATGTTGGCAAACAAGAAGGTGAGGTGGTGCAAGTCCTCCTAGGACGGATGGGGTCCCAGGAAGGCATTGAGCTAGCGCTCTAACCTTTCGTAGTCGAAGCCGAGGAGCTGGCTGCTCCTGGGGGCACCGGCCTCCGGTGCATTCAGCCATAGCTCCTCAAGTGCCTCGGTGATTGCATCAAGACCAATGGAATGGAGAGGTTGGACGATGGTGGGAGCCATCGCCAGCTCTCCCTCAGTCATGACGATGAAGTCCAGGTCCCCGAAGCACACGTGCGCGCCCAAGATGAAGTTGACATTGTGATTAGCCATCCGAGGCCTGGTGTGTTCGTTGAGACGCGCAAAAGGCCCTACCTAGCGTGCTAACTATCGGTGTTCCGAGTAAACACCAACGAGTAAATTTCTAATATTGAGCGTCTGGCTCGAATGGTGTGCTAAGAGGACACGAGGTTTATACTGGTTCGGGCAGAATGTCCCTATGTCCAATTCGTTGCTACTACTCATGTTACTAGCACTAAGAGTTTGGAGTAGGGGTTATAAACGAGCGAGAGAGGGACATGTCCCAAGTATCTGGTGGAAAGAAAGAATGGGTGCTGAGAGCTCAGTCGCTACTCGGCTGTGTGTTGGAGGTTCGATGGGTTTGTTGGTCAGACAATCAGATGAGTCTATCGTCCGATGATCCGATGCCCCTGGATCCAATGCCTACTTTCCCTCTTATATGCCAAGGGGAAGTAGGGGTTACAGCGGAGGAAGAGAGGAGAATGAGTAGGAGAGGAAGTCCTTTCGGGTTGTCGAGCCTTTTTATCTTTTATGCGGGTCCTGTCGACCCTGTAGACGTCAATAGGGATGGCTTCACGTCATGGCCCTGTCCATCACTAGTGCCATGTGCAGGCGTCGTCTGCCAGTCATGGCGCTCCACTCCATCTTGGCGGACGTCGTGGTGAACCAACATGTCGGTCAGTGTTCGTACAGGGGTTAGGTGGAACAGTACTCGTACGCCCGATGTTGTTCCTGACGTGAACCCCTAGGCATGGCCCGTCATAGCCTCGGGTCATATCGGGGCGTGCTGGTCACTTCCCTGGTGTCAGAGCTTTGACCTAGGCCCATATGCTTGGTCCTAGAGTGGTTGGCGTTGGTATGGGTCTCCGTTGGGTGAGGTGGAGCCATTGACCTTGGGGTTGGGCAAGCCGGAGCGCAGACCCAAGGGTCGGGCAAGGCGGAGCGCAGACCCAAGGGTCGGGCAAGGAGGATGTAGACACAAGGGTCGGGCGAAGCAAAGCCTACACCCTTGGGGTCAGGCGAGGCGGAGCACAGACCCAAGGGTCGGGCGAAGCGAAACCCGCGCCCTCGAGGTCGGGCGAGGCGGAGCTAGCCCTCTAAGGTCGGGCGAGGCAGAGCGCAGACTCAAGGGTCGAGCGAGGTGGAGCGCAGACCCAAGGGTTGGGTGAAGTGAAGCCTGCACCCTTGGGGTTGGGCAAGGCGGAGCACAGACCCAAGGGTCAAGCGAAGCAAAAGCAGCGCCCTCAGGGTCAGGTGAGGCGGAGCCAGCCCTCTGAGGTCAGGTGAGGCAGAGCACAGACCCAAGGGTCGAGCAAGGTGGAGCCAGCCCTCTGAGGTCGGGTGAGGTGGAGCCCGCCCCCAGAGGACGAGCGAGGCGAAGCTTGCACACCTGAGGGTCGGTCAGAGCTATAGTCGCACCCTTGACTACTTGGATGAACTATCATCGACGACCATTAGTCCCTCCTCTTTGGGTACCCTAGTATTGGTCCCCGACAGTTAGCTAATGAAGTAATCATGACTGCTAATAAAACTTGACTGTAAGGATGAACTATTAGTAATGCTTTCCACAAACAAAAATAAAACAGCAAACCCATATTGCCTATCATATCCTTGAGAGTCGGGAAACTATTTCCACTAGTCGGGTAAATTTTGAGAGTACATTGTGTACTCAGGGTTTATTTTACCCCTGTTGTAGGTGCAGCTTGAGGAGTAGCTCTTGAGTGGAGGATTGTTCTGGTGTGCACAGACGGATCCTTGTATCATTTCCGCTAGATGTTTATTTTCATTCCGCCGTTTAATTATCGCACTTTGAACTCTAATATTGTAATAAATAATTTCCAAGAACTCTTGTTGTATTAAATGGACTAAGTATTGTAATCTCGTACTTATTATTGGATTCTAGATGTAAAATGTGGATTGTTTCAAGTTCTCCCTTGGGGTGTGCTTGACGGAACTATCCGATGTAGCTCAGTGTCTAGTGGAAGACGAGCACCTTCGAAAGCGTGTTATTTCGGGCGGTTTTGCCACACACGGGTCTCAACAAAGCATGTCTAAAGGATTCGTTTCCTTTGTCGTGCATAGACCAAGTAGTTGACTCAACCTCAGGGTGTGAAACCCTTTGTTCCTTGATGCATACTCTGGGTACCATCAAATCGCGATGAAAGAGTCCGATCAGCTCGCGACGTCTTTCATCACCCCGTTCAGATCGTTCTGCTATGTCACAATGTCGTTCGGTCTGAAAAACGTGGGGGCTACATATCAGCATTGTATGCTCAAGTGTTTTGGGGACCTCATCGGGCAAACCATTGAGGCCTACGTGGGTGACATCGTGGTCAAGTCTAAACAAGCTAACTAGCTCGTTGCTGACCTAGAGCAGACCTTCGCGAAACTCTGAGAAAACGGCATCAAACTCAACCCCGAGAAATGCGTTTTTGGGGTCTCCAGGGGTATGCTGCTGGGTTTTATCATCTCCGAGCGTGACATCAAAACCAACCCAGAGAAACTCTCATCCATCACGAGGATCAGCCCGATTCAGAACATAAAGGGGGTACAACAAGTTACAGGGTGCCTCGCCGCGCTCAGTCGCTTTATCTCGTGCTTTGGCGAACGAGGTCTCCCCCTCTATTGGCTTCTAAAGAAAGCCAACCATTTCGAATGGATGCCCGAGGCCCAGGAGGCACTTGACAAGGTCAAGAAGCTCGTGACGAAGGCCCCGATCCTGGTCCCCTCGACCAACGGGGAACCACTTCTGCTCTACATTATAGCCACCACGCAAGTGGTCAGCGGTGCCCTAGTGGTAGAGCGGGAATAAGAGCGACGCGCTCTCAAAGTACAACATCCCATGTACTTTGTTAGCGAGGTCTTGTCTGATTCCAAGACTCGCTACCCCAAAATCCAAAAACTCTTGTACGCTATCCTTATCGCCAAGAGGAAGTTGCGTCAGTACTTCCAGTCGCACCCGATGATGGTCGTCACATCCTTCCCTCTCGGCGAGGTCATCCAAAATCGGGATGCCACAGGAAGAATCATGAAGTGGGCACTCGAGTTGATGGGTCAGGGCATTTCATATGCCCCTCGGATGGCCATTAATTCCTAAGTGCTGGCCGATTTCGTCACAGAATGGACAGAGATCCAAATGCCGCCAGTAGCCGTCGACCAAGAGTATTGGACGATGTACTTCGATGGATCACTGATGAAGAAAGGCGTTGGCATAGGGCTGGTCTTTGTTTCACCCCTCGAGGTACGCATGAGGTACATGGTTCACATCCATTTCCCTGCCTCCAACAATGTGGCCGGGTATGAGGCACACATCAATGGCCTACGCATCGCTGACGAGTTGGGCATCCGACGGCTTAATGTTCGAGAGCAACTCCCAGCTGGTCATTGACCAAGTCATGAAGGAGTCAAGCTGCCATAATGCCAAGATGCACGTGTATTACCGAGAAGTCCACAAGCTAGAGGACAAGTTCGACGGTCTCGAGCTCAATCACATCCCGAGGCGGCTCAACGAAGCGGTCGACACGCTGGCGAAAGTGGCATCCGACCGAGAGCTGGTGCCAATGGGCGTCTTTGCCAACAATCAGTACAAGCCTTCGGTTCACTATGAGGAGCTGGAATAGACCGGTGATGGGTCGCCTACCCTGGGCCCAGGGGCTAACCGACCGTCGGCTCCTTCTGACCCTAAAGTAATGGAACTTGACAAGGATCCAGTGGTAGAGGCTGACCCTCTAGCGAACAGGAGGATGCCTTACCTTGACTACCTCCTCCATGAGGTGCTGCCGATGAACAAAACAGAGGCTTGGCGGCTCACGCGTCGCGCTAAGTCCTTCGTCGTTATTGAGGGCGAGCTCTAAAAGCGAAGCCACACCGGGATCCTACAGCGCTGCATCCCCATCGAACAAGGGAAGCAGTTGCTGAGAGATATCCACAGCGGGGTCTATGAGCACCATGCCGCACCTAGGACCCTGGTCGGAAATGCGTTCTGACAGGGTTTCTACTAGCCGATAGTAGTAGCCAACGCTGAACAGATTGTGCGAACCTCTGAATGGTGTCAGTACTACGCTCGGTAGACCCACCTGCCATCCCAAGCACTCCAAACGATCTCCATCACGTGGTCACTCATGGTCTGGGGGCTCGACATGGTTAGACCTCCCAAGAGAGCGCCCGGGGGCTATACGCACTTGCACTCCAAATGATCCAAAGTGAATGTTGTTCTTCCTTGATATCGTCCATCGCTTTAAAGTCCCAAATTCCATTATCATGAACAATGGCATGCAGTTCACCAAGAAAAAGTTTCTCCAATTCTACAATGAATACCACATCCGCATTGATTGAGCCGCCATGGTGCACCCCCGCACAAACGAGCAGGTCAAGCTCGCGAATGGCATGGTCCTACAAGGCCTCAAGCCTAGGATCTTTAACCGGTTGAACAAGTTTGGTGGACGATGGGTTGCAGAGCTCCCCGCGGTGCTCTGGAGCCTGAGGATGACCCCTAGCCGGGCCACCGGCTACACACCCTTCTTCATGGTTCATAGTTCTGAGACCATTCTCCCGACCAACCTCAACTATGGAGCACCAAGGGTGAGGGCGTACAATGAGCAGGGAGCCAAGACGTCCCTCAAAGACGCCACGGATCAGCTCGATGAAGCGCGTGATGTTGCCCTCGTTTGCTTAGCTAAGTACCAGCAAGCATTGCGCTAGTACCACAGTCGTCGGTTGTAGGGTCGGGCCTTCAACATCGGGGACCTGGTGCTCTGCCTCGTCTAGAGCAACAAGAACTGCCACAAGCTCTCTCCGTCATGGGAGGGACCGTACGTCATTGCGAAGGTGCTCCGACCGGGCACCTACAAGCTCAAGACTGTCGATGGCGAAGTCTTCATCCATGCCTAGAACATCGAGCAGCTACGTCGCTTTTACCCCTAATATATGTGCGTACTTATGAAAATTAAGAATGATGTTTCAGAAATAAAAAACGTTTTCTCTTATCGGTTTCGCTATCGTCTCCTCGATCTTTAGTGACGCCCGACCCTAGCAACGGCAAGGGCTCGGGCCTCCCTCGGGGGCTGATAAGAGCATACCTATTTAGAAACATTCTTCATGTCCAACCCTTTCTCACATTAAGACCTAGAACCAAGGGTTGCGGAAACAAACGCTGAGTAAAACTGGCCGGACTGCAAGAAACCTATGCCCCAGCGGCTACGGCGTTTTTGCTCACCAGCGTGATCAGAGTTTTTTCGCCCGCACCTAAAGCTTTACAACCTTAACAATGGAAAGGATCGGAATGCATTACCCCTTTTATACAAAAAAGGGAGAAGAGCCAAAAGTCTATTTGGCCATTACAAAAGTTAAGAACTTGTCCACTTATTACAAGTTCGTCGTCTAGCCTATCTGACTAACTAATTTCTCGGGGGGATGATCTCATCCTCTATCTTGACAGATAAGTCCTGAGCTAGAGGAGACACCTCCTTCTCGATGTCCTCTAGCTCAGCATTAGTGTAGACGGACGCGAAGCCTTGGCTCATCGTCGCTAGATCGATGTTCTCATAATGAGAATGAGCGATCGTGAACGATCGGTGAACGCCAAAGCGAAGTGCCTCCCTTGTGATCTCACGCGCTCGATCCCTAATCCGGATGGCGTGAGCATGTACAAGCACATCTCTGCCTCTGGGGCTAGTTCGAGGTCATCGAAGACCAGCTGGATGGTGACGCATAGGGTATCGTGCTCGTCACTCTCTTTCAGGAGGGAGTCCTTCACCTCGTTGACCTCCTACTCTAGGCCATGGCTCTTCATCACCTCTGCTCCAAGCTTGTCATCGAGACCTGTCCAAGTCACATACCGACCATGTCAAAAGGCCTACCACGAATTCCAGGGAGAAAGACAACAAGGGAAACCAGAGGCTTACCGTCCATGTCTGCCCGAAGCCTGCGCACCTCATCGCGCTATCAGGTCACCTCGGCCTCTGGGCGCCGGACCTCTTCTTGGCACTGACCGACCTCCATGGTGAGCCTGGTGAACATGCCCTCGACCACAACCTTCAGGTCCCTCTCCCCCTCAAGCTCACCCTTAAGGTGGTTGATCCGCTGCTGGGCGTCGGCTCCTGGCGACCCATGACATGCTTCATGAGGAGCCCCTCTATGGCCTAGAGCAAATCATCCCACTCCTTCCATAGCCGCTTAGCCTCCACGGTGTCCATGCGTGCCCTCTCGATCAGGGCTACGAGCTTCTCCTCGGCCTCGTGGGTGTCATTGCGAGCGTCCTTCTCCTTGACTCGGAGGTCGGCCAACTCTCGGGCGGGGGGGGGGGGCAAGCTCAACCACCTCCTAATGAGCAGCATTGAACTATGCGGCCAGCCCCTCACTCCGCCGCATCTCCTCAGGGAGGAATTGGGACTTCTCCCTGCTGTGGACCATAAGGGACTATGGAGAAGACAAGACTTAGAGGCGTGGAAAGGGGAAATGAGGGTCAGAAGCACGGTCATATCATACCTAGCCAACCAGGGTGACAATGTCATGCATCGAGCTCAGCACGGTGGTCAGGGCATGAACCGTGGTCCCAACCTCCGTGTGGACGCTCCCCCATTCCCTCTCCTCTACTGCGCCATCGAGGGCAACCACCCGGACCAGAGACCGGGATGGCTCCACGCCGATCCCAAGCAGCACCGACCCCTCCTGCGGCAGCAACTCCACTATAGCGAACCCTCCGGTGGTAGAAGGGGTAGGTGATGTGGATGCGGAGGCTGGCCCCGTTGCCACATCCGTTAAGGATGCCTCAGGTGTGCTCTTCCGTCTACCCTGCCGCAGGCATGGCCACCCACATGGATGATGGCTTCGGCTGTGCCTCCTCTGCCTGTGATGTTGTGGCCACACCTGGCCGTGTCATGCCCGCCACGGGCGCTCCGGACGTGCCCTCCTCCGTCTGCTCTCCCATGGACGTAGCCAACAGCTGCGCCTCCCAGGTTGACACCATGGCCACCCCAGTGCCACTCCCACTCACCTCCAGTGCAGCGCCAGCCGACTCCTGGCGCAACTACCAGAGGAGGCTCTTCTTTGGCGTAAGCCTCAGGAGAGTCCCATGACCTCCAACGCTGCAAAGGACACGACGGTCAGTTTATGGCAAAAATTCATTACAACAAAAGGACGAAAAAACTCTTGACTCACCCTGACGCCATCGAGCGAGGACATTTTGGGGCCGGCCCACCCGACCCCGGCTGCTCCTTGTCAGCATGTTGTCGCTTCGATCCCTCCCTCTACTTGAAGGGTCCGAATGGAGCGGAGCGGCCGGTCCCCGCCGACTCTAGGGGCGCCGTAGGAGGCTCTGATAGAGTGGGGCAGCTTGATTCCACCGGCTCTAGGGGTGCGTCCTCCCCCTCCTGCCCTGGAGCATGCCACGGGAAAGGCCCTGCCTATAGCAGAGATGGATCCTTGTCCCCGCCGCCTAGGTCGGCCCATTGGACGGGTGACCCAGAACCGTCGCCTTTTTCTTCTTCTTCTTCCTCTTCCTCCTCCGAACCCTACCGCCGCTTTCCTCGGTTCAACCTCGCCTGCTGCTTCGCCTGTCGCCACACCTCCTTATCATCCTTATCATTCTTCCTCCACTCATCTATGGCGTGGTTCGCCGCCCTCATGGCTGCATGCTCCGGCAGCGGCACGACGGAGGCTCGAAATCCCAAACCCACCGGTAGCTCGATGAAGCCCGTGTCCTGCCGCATCACGGGATGTCCCGGGATCGGCAACACAGTGTTAGACTCCACCGTCACCCCCTTGATGCTCTACGCGACCTCGCTGTGCGCCGGGCATCATCCCGTACAGCAGGAGGGCGCGCGCCATCAGTGGCGCCACCCTCCTTGCGTGATATGCCTCGATGACACCAGCCCCGTGGAGGCCGTGGTTCTTCAGGAATGAGATGGCATCAAGGATATCGTGCATCCTCTTCTTCTCCTTGGGAGGTCCCCATGACCACACCAGCGGCGCCTCTTCGATGAGGCGTCCGGTGAAATCCAGCAAGGGAGCAGCGGCGTCGTTCTTCACATAGAACCACTGCGAATGCCACCCCTTGTTGGACCTCGACAGCTAACAGGGCATGTACGCGGTGGATCACTACCCCCAGAGGTGGATGCTCATGTAGCCCATCGGCACCGATAGGTCCCCAGCTCTATCCCTCTTCTTGTGCAGGGAAACAGAGAAGAAGTACCTCCACAGTTCGAAGTAGGGTTCGATCCCTAGGTATCCCTCACACAGTGCGATAAAGGCTGCGATGTGCTAGATCCTGTTGGGGTTTAGATGCTGTAGCTCGATCTAGTTGTGGTGTAGCAGTCCTCGGAAGAACGGATGGGGAGGAATTGCGAGTCCGCGCTCATGGAAGGGCACGAAGGACACGACATAACCATCGGGCAGCGTAGGCGCATCCTTGTGACCGGGCATGAGCCACTTCGCCACGTTGGTCCTCCCACGGAGAAGACCGTGCTTGACGAGGCCCTCCATGCACACGTGGGTGACGTCGGAGCGAAACCACATCTCCATGGGAGGAGCAAGGGCTCTTTGGTGGCGACGGAGAAGCGAAAGCTACGGATCTAGGGCGCTGGCGGTGGATTAGCAAGGGTAGCAGATCCAAATGATGGTGGTGGAAAGGCAGAGAAGGCAAGTTTGTCATTTAGCGTGCCAAAATGTAAAGGGGGAGGCCGCTATTTATAAGGCAGGGTGAAGCAAGAAGGCAAACCGTCCACCTAGATCTACGTGCTCGCCGCGCCACGTCATGTCACCTCTCCGAGGAATGTGCGCATGCCACCTCTGGCCGCTCCCTTGAAGGACGCGTCGGATGACGGTTTGCCCCAATCGGTGGGCCGAGAACCGCCACAGGTAAGGAGGGATACGGAGCTAAAACACTCCCATGGCCCATTCAGGCCTAGGAGTTCAAAGGTTAGCCCACCGACAGGTTCACAACCACTTCGGGGCGCCCTTAGAGTGAGGGGTGGAAAGGGATGGGCCCACTAGCGGCCAGTACCTGGGTGCACGAGCGCCGTGGGCTTCTCGGCCCACGTTCGAGTCTTGGTCGGTTCACAGTCTATGGTTTTTCCTCGAAGAAAGGCAGCGAGCCTTTGGGACCGGTCGAACGGACCCAAGAACTATATGGATTGGTCGCTAAGAATCTAGAGTCAATCACCAGCTGACCCATGCCAAACCCCCGCGAACGGGAAGCCAAGGCCCCACTCAAACTAGCCCGTTAATAGCTCACCAAGCACCATGATTCATCCAATGAGGAAAACAAGGCACGGCTCAGCCCCTCTATTTTATCGAAAAAATGCTTGAGGGAGGACGATCGCAAGACGAGCCGACCCCTCGACCGGACCCCTGCTGCGCGCGGAGGCTCATGTGAAGTTGGACTTGCAAGGAGACAAAATACGCGATCGCATGACGATGATGGATCTATCGGATCCTAGGCTGGGATCGGAATCAAGAGAAATCTCTTCCGGGACCCCCGAATCCCGTAGCTACATGTTCCCAAGGAGTCTGATCGCAACAGAAGGGGATCGCAACCCACTAAGGCATCCCGTGGGCAGCAGAACATCGAAGCCCTCGAAGTCTCTCTGTCCAAAAAATCCTACGAAGGAGTATCCTACTCCTCCGCAGGATCGGGGCTACTGTCGGGTATTAGTATTAGGGATGCCCGAAGAGGGGATCTGAGGACCGTGGACGACAACTCGCCTAGATAATCAAGGAAGTGTTTCAGCCTCGACCGACCCCGAAGGGACGGTCTCCATTTCTCTCGACCCTGAGGGCATGGGTCCCTTGTCGCCCGACCCCATGGGCACGGCCCCCATGTCGCCTGACCCCAAGGGTACGGGTTCTGTCTCGCCCGACCCCTTGGGCACGGGCCCCATGTCGCCCGACCCCAAGGGTACGGGAGCCGTCTCGCCTAACCCTGAGGGCACAGGCTCCGTATCGCCTGACCCTAAGGGAACAGGAGCCGTCTCGCCCGACCCCTAGGGCGTGGGCTCTGTCTCACCCGACGGGGACCCATACATCCTCCAACCACTATGGGTCAGAAGGTACGACCCGGGATCAAACTTCTGACACCGAACAGGAAGCAGGCGTGTCTTGACGTGACCCATGGCCACGTCAGGCCATGCCCGGGGGTTCACATCACCAATAGTGACGGGTGTGTGGTCACTGCGTTGCCTACTCCCCGTACGGCCGTTGACCGGCACGTCGGTTCACCACACTGTCCACCGAGACAAGATGGGACACCACGACCAGCTGATGAAGCCAGGGCATGGCACCTGTGGTGAACAGGAGCCCAACGTGGAGCCACCCCTATCACCATCTACAACGTCGGCGGGACCCGCCTGAAGGAGAAGGACCTAGCGGCCCTGAAGGCCTTCTTCTCCCTCGCTTTTCTCCTTTATTCTCTTTGTAACCTGCGCATTCCCCTTTACCTATAAAAGGGGAAGCAGGACGCCCTAAGAGAGGAAAAAAGAGGAAACGAACACATAGCTGAACGAGCTCAGCAAGACATGACTCCATTTGATCTTTTCACCAAAGACTTGGGACCTTCTCCCTCTCTCGCCCGTTTGTAACTCCTACTACAAACTAGTGTCGATAACACGAGCAGCAGCACATTGGACGTAGGGACATTTCGCTCGAACCAGTATAAATCCTTGTGTCCTCGAGCACACCATCCAGGCCAGACACGCAGATACAAATTTACTAGCCGGTGGTTCGAAACACCGACAGTAGGAGTACTCATGAGGCTGAATTTTGAGTTACTATTTGCAATTCCCAGACACTTTGTGACATTGATGCAAGCACTAAGCTAACAAACACAAATCAATAATGCTCAGGGTCGGGCGTCCGTCCAATCGGACGCTGCTTCCTGGGCTTGCGCGCGCTACCAGCCCAACAAGCCTGCCTTGTCTCCCCCATCTCTCTCAAAAATATCTTCCTACTCGCTCGCCCAAAGCATGCTTCACAGCGCCATGCGACCATCATCCTGTCCCACTCCTCATTCGTTGCGACCATCTCCCCCCCACGCACTCATCATCCTGCTGATCGTTGCTGCTCGCTCCTCGCTCTTGCCCGTTGCGCCCCCCACCCACACCTCTCGCTCCCTGCTGCTACATGAGTCCCATCGTCGCCGCCCCTCGCCATCATCACGACACGCACGCCCACTTCTCTGGGTGTCTTTGGTGTGTGCCGTCGCACGCCTTAGGTCAGTCTCCACCGAGCCAAGGGCACCCACGAGCACGCCCTGTGCTGGTGGTGCTCGCGCGTTGTCGCTAGGTGCCAGCTCCCACTCCGAGGCCAGAATCAACCGGCATTGGCCTTTCCCTCCCTTATGTTGCAAATGTATGTTTCAAGGGTTTCAAATGTTATCAGTGGTATGTTGCAAGTGTTTTATATGGATGTTATAAAGTAGATCGGGATATTGCATATGTTGCAAGTGTTCCAGAGGCATGTTGCAAACGTTTGTTCAAAATGTTTCATCTATTTCAGACGTATGTGTAAGTGTTTTTTAATCTAGATGTTGTACATGTTTCACCATATGTTGCAAGAGTATGTTCAAAATGTTTCAACAGTTTCAGTCTTATGTTGCAATAAGTGTTTCCATGTTGCAAGTTTAAAGTGTTTTATTTGGATGTTGCATATGTTTCACACACATGTTGCATATGTTTCATCTGCTTCAAACGTATGTTGCATTCAAGTGTTTTCATGTCGCAAGTGTTTCGTGTTTCAGAGGTATGTTCAGAGAGTCATGGGGACATGGCCCGGCGCTGGGGGAGGGGCGCGGCGAGCCAGGGGCCGTTAGATGGGGCGCGCGGCATGCCTGAGGTCCTGCGGACGGGACGTGCTCGTCCTCATCCCATCTTCCTGGTCTAGCCCATGCGGAGAGAGACGAGGGGGTCAGGGGGGAGGAGCGGCCGACGCGGGGTGAGGCGGGCGTGGGCGGGGTACTGTGCAGGGCCGGACGAGGCGGACGGAGAACGGATGTGTGCGTGCAGCAACGGCGCAGCGGCAGACGCGGACGGACGGGCTAGCTATGGAAGTCGGGGTCGTACGATGGCGTTTTGTAATGGATCGTTCTGCTAGGCCGTTCGGGAACGTCCAGGGCTCCAGCAATTCCCAACACAAAATGCTTTGGTATTACTCGTACTCACGAACTCCACTCACTTCATTTCATAATTGTTAGCGTCGACCTAAGAAAAAGGCGGAAAAAAGCCAGAAGAATCCGCTGGCTGCGATTGGGATCATCCGCGCGCACCACCGGTCCAGGTTCAGCAGCGTCACTTCCATGCGGGGCCCACCCGCGTCCGCTACCGCCCGCTCGCTTCTTCATTTTTCTGCGTTCCCTCCGTCCACTGGTGGGGTCAACGTCAACCTACCCGGGGGGGCCACGCGCCCCCGGTGTTTGATCCGCGCCGTCCGTTGGGCGGCTGACCCAACGGCCCACCCCGCCGCACCGTCCGTTTCCACGCCGGCTATATAAAGTGCCCCGTCCCCCGCATCCCGCATCCCCGTCTCGCCGCCACCACCTCCTCTTCGCTTCCCGTTCGATTCGAACCAGAGCCCAGCCTCGCCGCGCGCTCGCCTGCTCCCGCACCGGAGAATTCACAGGACTCTGGACCGACCGACCACCGATGGCGGTGGCGCTGCGGTTCCCGGGGATCACGCGGGAGTCTCTGGACGCGCCCGTGGCCGCCTCCAAGCTCGGGAGGGAGCGGTACTCGGTCTGCGCGAGCGCGAGGCTGGGAGCGCAATGCTGGAGGCGAAGGAGGGGTCTGGCGGTGCGCTGCCAGACGGGCGCCGCCCCGGCTGTCCTCAGGACGGAGGAGGCCGCGGCGGGGGCGGCGGGAAGGAATGCCCAGGCGGGGTTCACCGTCGTCATGAAGTTCGGCGGCTCCTCGCTCGCGTCGGCCGAGCGGATGCGGGAGGTGGCCGACCTCATCCTTAGCTTCCCCGACGAGACGCCCGTCGTCGTCCTCTCCGCCATGGGGAAGACCACCAATAACCTCCTCCTGGTACTGCCCATTTCTAGCCCTCGGCCTCGGTGGCCGGCCGTCGGATTGTTTGGCTTGTAGTGCTATCAAAAAAGCTAAATGCGCGTGCCTGTTCCGTTGATTGTGTAGGCCGGAGAGAAGGCGGTGAGCTGCGGCGCCCCCAAGGCGTGCGAAATCCCTGAGCTCGCCGTCATCAAGGACCTGCATCTAAGGTGTGTCTCGCTTTGCTTTTTGACTGCCTTTGATTGATCGTGTTGCCATGTGCTCGAGCATCTGGACCTGACCATGCGTTGTTTTGTTCCCATCAGGACGGTTGATGAGCTCGGGTTAGATAGGTCAATTGTTTCAGGTATGTTATTGTTTCCTCCACTCTGCTCGGTACGCCTCAGCTCTTCCTCTTGCTCTATCAGGAATGTTTTCGTTAGCCATACAAAGGGACATCGTTCTTTTTGATGTGCAAAAGTTTTCTCCGCTTTGTCTGAATAATAATTCCTGGTGGAAGTTGAACGCGCATCACATGATTTTCTTTTAATTTGTGTATGTATGGTGGTGAAAGGCCTTGCAGTCACTATCACTCTGTCAGCAATACAAACCATTTTCCGCATGCACCTTGCCACTAGCCGCCGTTCTATTGTGTGCACAACAGGGACACTCTGTTTATCTTATAGCAGCTCAATTTACCTTCTCGGTTTAACTATTTGCCAGTCCTCGCACTTGTTAAGTAATTTATTGCTATGCTACCACTCTATATACCTGTTACTTTAGCCAGCAAAGCAGAAATGACAGAGTGGATGCTAAGCTGTAATACCACTGTGAACTGTGACAACTTATGCTTTAGTAGTTTAACTGCCGTCCATAATTGTGTTACTTTTTCTTTGGCTAATTCTCCTTTTAGCACTTATTTATCTTCCAATCAAAGTATCTTTCAGTTTCAGAAGCACTACTCAAACATTGCCTCCGTCAATGTTTTATTTCAACAGGTTTATTGGATGAATTGGAGCAACTTCTTAAAGGAGTTGCTATGATGAAAGAGCTGACTCTGAGGACAAGTGATTATCTTGTTTCCTTTGGTGAATGTATGTCTACAAGAATATTTGCTGCATATTTGCATAAACTTGGTAAAAAGGCACGGCAGGTGAGTAAAATGCTATGCTTCTATACGCACATACTATTATTTAATGTTTATTATTTTATCTGTTGGAAGCAGATAGTTTTTTTTTCCAAGGTCATTTAGCACAAGCAACACATAAGGGTTACCTAGAATTAAATTTTGAACTGAAAGTTTGGATTCTAGTCAAATAATCAATTCCAACCTGTGGTAGAATAAGTGAGAATGCAACTAGTCCACAGAAGATGGTCTCCTATGTCTGGAACCTGGATAGTGCCAAAACATGTACTCCGCCCACCGGCCACTCCGGGAAGAAAAGTAGTCTTTGTTTAACCTAACTTTCTTGGACTAAGGAGGGAAGTCAGCTTTTGATCCAAACAAGGGCACAGCTAAGAGTAAATATGCCCCTCGTATTTAACAGCACACTTAAATCTGTCCTGGCATATTACTGCATGTGGGTGCCTTCAATTTTTGGGCAATATTTCTTATTAATATTACACAAACCATCTCTTCATGGTGCTAAGATCAGATGGATTCCCCTCTGTCTTTGACAAATAAAAACACCAACTTCAATCCAACAATATCATAAACTAATTGTTGTTGTTTTTGGCAGTATGATGCATTTGATATTGGCTTTATAACCACTGATGATTTCACAAATGCGGATATTCTTGAAGTCACTTATCCTGCTGTTGCGAAGAGGCTACATGGAGACTGGATGGATGACCCTGCTATTCCTATAGTCACTGGTTTTCTTGGGAAGGTATGTACTTCTACATGATTTCTGTTGATGGTGTCAAGTTTACTTTGTTTGGATTCGTAATGATGCGCGTCAATTTCAGGGATGTAAATCATGTGCTGTCACCACTTTAGGCAGGGGTGGTAGTGACTTGACAGCTACAACCATTGGCAAAGCCTTGGGACTAAGAGAAATTCAGGTTTGTTTTCATTTTTTCAGTGTTCCAGTTTCAGATCCTTAGATAATGCATATAAATATTTGTGCATGTTTCAGGTTTATTAGCTTTTTACGAATCAATAAGTTGTTCAATGCTTTAGATCCTCAAATAATGTTGTCGTTGCTATCTTTTTATGCTTTTGAATAATTTTTCCCTTGGTGTATCATGTTGGGTTTCATACTTTCATCTCTAGCCTACCCCAACTTGCTTGTGACTTACAGGCTCTGTTGTTAAAGACTTAAGTTGTTTCGTTCATTTTGAAAACTAAAAGTCCCCTGTAACTCCGCTACTGTTTTTTTATAGGTTTGGAAGGATGTAGATGGTGTGTTGACGTGTGATCCTAATATTTATGCAAATGCTATACCCGTGCCCTACTTGACTTTTGATGAGGCTGCTGAGCTTGCCTACTTTGGGGCACAGGTATTTCATCTTTCTTTTTTAGTTATGATTTGTTGATCAAATAAAATGTTACCTGTTGCACCTCAGAACTCAAATTGTAAACCAGAAGATTAAGTTTAGTTTACATGGCCATTCTGGTTGGCCTTTGTTTTTCCTTTTTGTTTTTGGTTTAGGAGGTCAGTTGTTTTGGCAGAAATTTTATAACAACCAATAAATTTGTTCTTATTATAACTTCTGGTACTTGTCTTTTGGGTAGGTTTTGCATCCCCAATCAATGCGACCGGCTAGGGATGGTGATATACCAGTGAGAGTTAAGAACTCGTACAATCGTCATGCACCTGGTACTGTCATCACTAAATCCAGAGATATGAGCAAGGTTTGTTGTGTTAGTAGATTATGATTCTTTCCTGTGCAATATCTCATTACTGCTTTGCTGAGTTCCTTGAAATAGCCAGAGCTACATTATTTTTGCAGAGCATATTGACCAGCATTGTGTTGAAATCAAATGTTACCATGCTGGATATAGTGAGCACACGGATGCTTGGCCAGTACGGGTTTTTAGCAAAGGTACATGAAGCAACTGACGTGACTCATTTGTTTGTTTGTTTACATTATACCTTTTTGTTAGCTTGATCATATTTTTATGTACATGTGCAGGTCTTCTCAATATTTGAAGATTTGGGCATCTCTGTTGACGTTGTGGCTACTAGTGAAGTCAGCATCTCGTTAACTCTAGATCCATCAAAACTATGGTGCCGTGAATTGATCCAGCAGGTAAGCATCTGAGTGGGGAAATATTTTTAGTTCAACTTTCAGCAAACAAAGCCAGTACCTCCAATAACATCCAGTTACCAAATGTTTCACTCTGCATGTGTTATCATCTCTGTTCAATGTTATGGTTAAGCTTGGAATTTTGAATTGCTTAGTATTAAATTACACATTTTGTAACTATGTGTTTTGATCTATGGATTATTGTGATAACCCACATAACCTTTTAGGTGCATGTTAAACTTATAGAACAGATAATATATTGAATTCTTTTCCTGGATTTGCTTCTCGTGGTTTTACTTTGCAGGTTTAACCTGGCAAATTTTCAGTAATTTTTTTACTGCCCTCCTGATTCTTTTTTTTTTACAATGATGTGGCAGGAACTTGATCATGTTGTTGAAGAGCTTGAAAAATTTTCTGTTGTTCATCTGCTCCAGCGTAGATCGATCATCTCACTGATAGGGAATGTACAGAGATCATCATTGATTCTTGAAAAGGTCAGAGCTCCTAATGATACTACTAGTAACATGACATCTTGTGATTCTGAACTTCCATGCTAGGTCATGCTTTTTATTCTGGAGAATGGACACCAAAACATGAATGTCTGACCCTTTTGCTGCATGCCAGGCATTCAATGTTCTACGAAGAAATGGTGTTAATGTCCAGATGATCTCACAAGGGGCGTCCAAGGTATCCATCCCCTCTTACAAAACATAAAACAAGTTTGTATGCAATTTCCAGATGGTGCAGTAATACTTATTATGTACTCATGCAGGTGAACATTTCCTTAGTAGTCAATGACAGTGAGGCAAAACAGTGTGTACAAGCCCTCCATTCGGCATTCTTTGAGAATGGCTTCTTGTCGGAAGTAGAGGGAGCTGATGTTCCCCAGAACGGCGCCTCTCTGAACTCAAATGGCGCTATCTATGCAAACTAGTCGACTCTGCAACTGCATTCTCAGATTTATGTACCATTGATAGGTTAAATGGTGATTCGTAGCTATTTATTTAGGTCACCCAGGGGGGCCCTGAGCAAATTCCTTGATGTTTTAAGAGCTTACCAGGAACTGTTTGCATGGTATGCAATCGTTTACCGTGTGATTGGGTGCTACCAAGTAGTAGCCAATGTCTTGGGGATCTGCCACTTGGTCAAGGCATTCCCAAGCTTATTATATGTTGAGTTGTATTGTATGTGAAAGTTATAAGAGAATTGCTTGCGCCCTCTGAACTCAGCGGATGGACCATTATCAGGTTGCTCATGATATGTAAGCGAATGTGATCTTCTGTTTCTGTGACCATTATCAGGTCGCTTTCCTCATGATATGCAAGTTCATAGGCTTGTGGTCAGCAGATAACTTTTCTGTTTCCTCATCTCATCCATTCAGTGATGAATTTTGCATTTACTCGATTATAGCTCGAGAGCTCAACAAACTGAAATATTTACATATAGACTATAACAACAAAACTGTTATATTTGTAATTACAACTTACCTGTGATCTAACAGATTTGTAATTACATCTCGATTACAATATTCTCATCTTCATATGCCTTGATGTATTTTTTCAATTTTCAGAACTATCATATACATCAGCTATAAACTTTCATGGACAAACTATTGGCTACATCAAGACAAGTAATGTCTACTCAAACTGCTGCTGTGCCTTTTGCCTCTCGAGTTTCTGGATCAAAGCGTTCTTTTCCTCTTCAGGGAGTGCGTTGAACATGAAAACAGATTTGTCCCCAATGTCGTCCTGAATGGTGAAGAAGAATGAAATTGTCAGATTTGAATCAGGAAGCAGAATATCAGCTACAAATGGAGGATACATGCGAATCATTGGGAGAGATTTTACCTTGATGGGCTGCTGAAACTTTCTAGCTGCAAAAACCGTGAAAAGAAGCATCCACACTCCTAAAAGGGTTGTCTTTGTGCCGTTATCCATTAAACCAGACTGCGCATAGAATGTGATTACCAAGATTCTTTGTAAGATGAGTGCAACAGATACCGACAATATGAGGCTTTGAGGAGATAAACCTCAATGGTTTGTAACTTACCAAATGTCCAAGAAGAAGACCAGGGATAACAAACGTTAAGATGCCAGCTTCCAATTTTCCATAGCAGAGACCTGTGAACATGATTGACAAATTGGACAATACTACAATGTGCAAGGTTTTAGCAAATTGGACTATCATGAGCATGGCCATTGCTTGTGCAGTCTTCACATCACTGTATATGTTGTCGGGTAGGAAACAAATGACAGAAAAAATGCAATGGATGAGCTGAAATCTAATCAGAGAGATACACACTGATATTCTGATAATCAGCACACGCCGCATTTGCGTACCTTCCTTGAAGACGAGGCCAGTGAGCGCGGCAAACGTGGGGCCGACGAACCACAGCGCAGCGGGGTGGTCCAGCACGTACTGCACGAGGCCCTCGTCCAGCGGGCGGGCGGCGACGAGGTAGGTCCCGACGGAGCCGAGCACCCCGACGGCCCACAGCGCCTGGAGGAAGCGCTTGATCGGGGTAACGTAGATGTGGATGAGGAGCAGCGACAGGCCCAGCCCCGAGGCGCCGGCGGCGTACAGGAGGTCGTCCGCGCCGGCGCCGGCGGCGGGGTTGCCCTCCGGCAGGAACGCCGCGGAGGCCGCGGCCACGAAGGACGCCGCCGCCGTCACCAGCCCCGACCGGTAAAGCAGCACCTCGCGGACGTCGGAGTCCTCCACGGTCCAGGGCCCGTAGGCGCCGTTGTAGACCGTGGTCCGGTCGGGGGTCAGCCCCGCGCCGGACCCATCCCCGACGACCCAGAGCCTCGCGCCGCGGCGGCCGAGGGGGTAAGACGTTGGTCTCTTGGTGCAGCCGGGGGCGAGGCTCGGGTGAGGTGGGAGCGACACAAGCCGCGGCGAGAGGAGGAGCGCGGCGGCGGCCATGGTGGTCGGTCGCGTCGCGTGATTTCTAGAGGCTCTCAGTGAGTCTCAGCCAGCGGATGCGTCAGCCTCGATATTTCGAGCGTTCGTTTCCGGGGACGGTGGCCAGTGGCTAGGGATGAAAACGGATCGGATACGAACGGATATCACTCATATTATATTTGTTTTTATATTTTTGTTTGATTCAGATTTAGATATGGATAACGTTCGGATATATATACGAATACGGATTGACTTGGTTACGGATACAAATAATGAGTATCGAATACGATATGAATCGGATTCGGAGAAGGTCGGATACAAATATCTATTCGAATATTGAGTAAAAGCAAGATATATATATATATATATATATATATATATATATATATATATATATATATATATATATATCATACGCATCATAAAACCATTACACCACTCTATGAGTCCATAATTCATTTAGATTAAGCCGAAAGACTAAAGAGTAAAGCAACAAATAAGATAAAGATATGAGATACATCATACATCAAACATCATATAAGCACCAATCTTGGCGGCATGATGAGTAGAAATAGCCAAGCACATTGCTTCATGGGTCTCATGGAGTCATGGTCATGGATTCAAGATCTACAATCCTTATATAGGCCATTTTTCATTTTGAGAAAGTTTGAACAAAATGTAGTTCAAATTTCACAAGTGTGTGACATAGTTTTAGAAAGTCTGTATGAGATTTAAGAATTTGTGACTAGTGTTTGATAAAACTTTCTCAAATGGGAAAATGAGCTATGTAACAATTATATATCTTTCTGAGATGATCAAACTTGGTATTCAGAGTTTTTTCATCTGAGGTCATTTAGTGTCTCATTTGAGCAAGTTTGACCAAGTCAAATTTGGTCAAATAAAAAAACAACACTTTGACTCTAGTATTATGAACTCTAAATGACTTCAAATTGAAAAGTTTTGAATACCAAGTTTGTTCAACTCATCAAGATCTACAATTCTTGTTTTGGTCAACTTTCCATTTGAGATAGTTTGGACGGTTCAAATTTATGATTTTTAAATTTCGATGCTTACAAACTAGTTTTCGAAACCCTAGATTGTCTCAAATTGAAAAGTTTTGAATACCAAGTTTGTTCAGCTCATCAAGATCTACAATCCTTATATAGGCTATTTTTCATTTGAGAAAGTTTGAACAAAATGTAGTTCAAATTTCACAAATGTGTGACATAGTTTCAGAAAGTCTATATGAGATTCAAGAATTTATGACTAGTGTTTGATAAAAATTTCTCAAATGGGAAAATGAGCTATGTAACAATTGTATATCTTGATGAGATGATCAAACTTGGTATTCAGAGTTTTTTCATCTGAGGTCATTTAGTGTCTCATTTGAGCAGGTTTGACCAAGTCAAATTTGGTCAAATGAAAAAATAACACTTTGACTCTAGTATTATGAACTCTAAATGACTTCAAATTGAAAAGTTTTGAATACCAAGTTTGTTCAACTCATCAAGATCTACAAATTTTGTTTTGGTCAACTTTCCATTTAAGATAGTTTGGACGGTTCAAATTTGTGATTTTTAAATTTCGACGTTTACAAACTAGTTTTCGGAACCCTAGATTGTCTCAAATTGAAAAGTTTTGAATACCAAATTTGTTCATCTCATCAAGATATACAATCCTTATATAGCCCATTTTTTCATTTGAGAAAGTTTGAACAAAATATAGTTCAAATTTCACAAGTGTGTGACATAGTTTCAGAAAGTCTATATGAGATTCAAGAATTTATGACTAGTGTTTGATAAAACTTTCTCAAATGGGAAAATGAGCTATGTAACAATTGTAGATCTTGCTGAGATGATCAAACTTGGTATTCAGAGTTTTTTCATCTGAGGTCATTTAGTGTCTCATTTAAGCAAGTTTGACCAAGTCAAATTTGGTCAAATGAAAAAACAACACTTTGACTCTAGTATTATGAACTCTAAATGACTTCAAATTGAAAAGTTTTGAATACCAAGTTTGTTCAACTCATCAAGATCTACAATTGTTGTTTTGGTCAACTTTCCATTTGAGATAGTTTGGATGGTTCAAATTTGTGATTTTTAAATTTTGAATAAATATCCGGATAATATCCGTTTTTAAATATCCGGATATATCTGATACTTATCCGGATTATCCGATATCCGCCGGATATCGATGATATTACATCCGTATTTGATATCCGCCTAAGATATCCGTTTTAGTATCCGTATCCGAAAAAAAAACCGAATATCCGAGTAACTATCCAGATAAGTGTTCATATTTGTTCGGTCGAACGGACGGTCGAATAAATATCCGTACCGTTTTCATCCATACCAGTGGCCAGTGGCCGCGGATTCACTTGCAGCGCTTCAGTGGGCTTATGGGCTGCGTACTTGGCAGGGCTTCTTGAACTGCTCTCTCTCACTCACATTTGAGCATGGAGGCCCAAGAAGTGATCGGAACATTGATGAGCCCGGGATAGTTGACAGGCCTATTGATTCTCAAAAAAAAAAAAAAAGTTGACAGGCCTGTTGCTGTCGATTCACAAATAATTCCTGTCTTACACTAATATATTCCCTCTGTGTACATTGCAAGTCGTTTTCACTTTTCGAGATACGTAGTTTTTATTAAAATCGTCTAAAAGAAAAAAAAAAGATGATGAACATCAACAGGACAACAGCAAGGAAATAGACTCGAGCTTGATCTTTCTCTGTTTACATATTCAATTCATAAGCACCTTGTGAACGATAGTTTAAACAAAGCCAAGTAAGAAATTTGGCATATGAAAAAGAAACCTTTACAACTAACATTTTTATGTGGTGTTTAAAACAGGTTATTATGTAGGATTAATCGGCATGTTGTTACAGTATATTGTTGTGTTTGTAACAATAGACATCTGATGCTTTTCTATTATTAATTAAGCCAAAAGCCTGAAACTTGTTCCATTAACTTTAAGACAAAAAAAAGCTCAAATGGCTCCGTGGTTTGTGAGGCGGTAGAAACAGCCACTGGTTTGGTGCAAGTCTGCGGGCCGTGCCATGGGCTGGCAATGTACTACACAAGCATATAACAATAGCAGCCTTGCCTTGCCTAGCATAGCAGGGTCCCCAAGTAGAGTTAAAGTGAGCATGGTTGGTCACTTGGTCCTGTGTGTGATCCTGTCTGTCCTGTGTCATCTCCTCTGCATGTCCACGGTCCACCGGTGACCGGACCACCTGCCCTGCCACCATTCATGCTAACTGCAATTGGCGCCGGAGGCCGAACAGAGATGGGCTAAAAGCTCCCTTTCAGCCATCAATGGCTGGTCCTCCGCCTACCGTCTTCCTGCCCTGCTGCCGCAACGTCCCTGTATACTGCTGTAGTACATCTATGGCTGCCTTGAATTTCCAGCGTCCAATCCAGAAGGCACCTGCTGCGACTGTGAGCATCCATCCATCCACCCGTCACAAGTGCATTCACAGTTTCTGACCGGCCTTCAAGTTTAGTCTGCAGGTTAGAAGTGAAGCTATTCGATCTACAGACCACAGCCACCCAAACGCAAGTGCATTCAGAGTCTATATATGATGCTGCAGTTATTAACTCCATGCAGTAATGATCTTATTAGATTTTTACTATATTTCAGGAGCCTAAATTTCAAGGCGACAAACATGTTTTTTTTTTCTCGCGATTGGGTGTTCAACCCGTTTTTCGTTAAGGGGAAAGGCAACCAAATGTTACAAAGATGATACATATGACTCGCAAGTAATCCTTGGATTACCAACGAAAATCCCACATGCACAAACAAACAGCAAGAAAACACGAGGAGGGACCCTCCACCTCAAAACCCCAACCGACTGATCCTAACAAATGAAGACAACATAATGGTAGCCAGTACTGTAGTGAAACCGCAGAGGCGATGAAGCAAGCTTCCAACAACAGAGGCGGCAAAGCATCCGCCCAGGGAAATGCCAATCAACCTCGGCGGCAAAGGCCGCCCAGGGAAATGCCGATCAACCTCGGCGGAAAGCATCCGCCAAGAGCACCAGTACAACAACAGCGGCAAAGCATCCATTAGAGAAGAGACCACAGCGACAAAGCATCCGCCAGAAACTGCAGCACGGCGGCAAAACATCCACCAAAGACGACGACCATCAACGCGGCAAAGCAACCGCAAGTGGGGGGGCATCACGCTCACAGCAGCAAAGTATCTGTCGGCGCAAAAACGTGTCAATGCGCCGGGGCACACAGCAAGCCGGAAGGATCTGCTTGACGGAGCAAGACTGGAGATCTGCTAGGCTTCAATGCGACTGTGAGCATCCATCCATCCACCCGTCACAAGTGCATTCACAGTTTCTGACCGCCCTTCAAGTTTAGTCTGCAGGTTAGAAGTGAAGCTATTCGATCTACGGACCACAGCCACCCAAACGCAAGTGCATTCAGAGTCTATATATGATGCTGCAGTTATTAACTCCACGCAGTAATGATCTTATTAGATTTTTACTATATTTCAGGAGCCTAAATTTCAAGACGACAGACATGTTTTTTTTTTCTCGCGATCAGCTGTTCAGCCCGTTTTTCTTTAAGAGGAAAGGTTACCAAATGTTACAAAAATGATATATATGACTCACAAGTAATCCTTGGATTACCAACGAAATCCCACAGGCACAGACAAACAGTAAGAAAACACGAGGGGGACCCTCCACCTCAAAACCCTAACCAACTGAGCCTAATACATGAAGACAACGTAGTGGTAGCCAGCAGTGTAGTGAAACCGCAGAGGCGATGAAGCAAGCTTCCAACAACAGAGGCGGCAAAGCATCCGCCATGGGCATCAATACGACAACAGCGGCAAAGCATCCGTTAGAGAAGAGACCACGGTGGAAAGCATCCGCCAGAACTGCAGCACGGTGGCAAAACATCCACCAAAGACGACGACCATCAACGCGGCAAAGCAACCGCAAGTGGGGGGCCATCACGCTCACAGCAGCAAAGTATCTATCTGAGAGGGGAGACTGGAGCGGCACCGATGGCAAGGCAACCGCCCGAGCAACATGACGGCAAAGCATCCGTCCAAGAAGAGCGATAGTGGCAAAGCATCCGCTACATAGAAGCAATTAACTGCAGCAAACACCAACCAACTACTGGACAAACCCAAGCGAAGATTAGCGTGAAGCACAATTAGGCATAGCACAGCAAGGAGGAACTCCAGGCCGGGAAGCACGGCAGCAGGAGTGCTCCAACGACGCCTTCAAGAACAGAATTGACATCCGCAGACGCCATCATCATTGACAGAAGCACCCTGGGATTTTCATCCCCGAACCTGCCCGGCGACCCGAATGGCGAAGACAGGCTTCAACTACGCCTTAAAGAAGGAAAATGAAGCAGACTGCGCCACCGTCGCCAGCTCAGAGCAAGACGTCGGGCATGGTAGACACCCAAGCGCAGTAGTCGACACCGTGGGTCGGGGAGGGGGGCGCCACCGTGCCAAGGGGCTTCCAGGTCGGCGAATCGCCGGCCCGGCCGACCCGACACAGACCACCGCTGCCCGCTTGGATGCACTGCAGTGGCACCTGGGGCGACCACCAGAGACTTAGAGTGGTAGATCCAACCCATAGGGGCCCGGATCCATCGGGCCAAGCGTCGCAGCAGCATGGACGCGTACCAGCGGCCCCAACCGCCCGGGTGAAGCGTCTCCGGTCACCGTCAGGCCAGCTACCCAGCGGATCCGACCAGCCGCCGTTGAGCATGCCCGAATGAGGCCAAATCCGGCCCATAGGGCCCGGATCCGACCGGCCAGCCACCGTAGTGGCCTCCGACCGCCCAGGAGAAGCCGACGTCGGTCACCGTCAGGAGGAGCAGCCGAACCCTAGCAGCAGCCGGCCACCGACGAATCCGCGGCGTTAGGGGTGTTAGACGACAGATCCGCCTAGGAGGCGTAGATCTGCCCCACCGGAGTTCCTTCTCGCCAGAGAGGAAGGTTGGAGGGGTGGCGTAGGAGAGAGGGGGAGTGGAGGTTGCGATGACTCCCTTTTTTCGGGGCAGACGCTTGCCGCCGCCACCGCACGCCGGAGGGCGACGACGGCGGCCAGAGAGGAAGCAGGGAGGGGAGGTCTTGGCGGCCCCGGTGGTTTGCCCCCGAGGCGCCCGTGGAGGAGCGCTCGGGGGGTCACAAACATGTTTTCTAAACAATAAAAATATCAGGCACCTAGACGTGTAATATTATTTGCACTGATCACCGTCTGGTTACAGAGGAGAGCATACAGATTACAGAAGCCATGCATCTTTCTTTCTGCGTGTCTTGTACAAGATGACATCACTTGCAATTGCGAATTCGCCTAGCTGCTCGATAGATATAGCATCATATATACTGCTCTCTGCTCACTTCATCTCGATCGATCAGTTTTCAGTTGCTGTCGTCTGCCGCCGGCTCGACGAGCTTGAGCTTGCCGCCATAGATCTCCGCGAGCTGGGAGTCATCAATGGCCTCCCGGAGCGTCCTGTCGAGGTCCTTATCCGCCACGAACACGAACTTCTTCTTGGTGTTGTCGTCGATGAACGGGTAGACGATCTTCCAGGCGGCCATGAACACGTAGGGCACGTGGACGAGGAAGACGCGGCCGAGGCGCTCCGGGTAGTAGCTCTGCATGATGTCCAGCGCCGCCAGGTACCCCCGGATGTCGCAGTTGGCGTAGCCCCAGCCCTTGAGGTCGGCGACGGCGGCGAACTTCTCCTGCCGCCCGGGACCGGGCGGGGGCAGGCGCGCGACGGTGGCGTCCAGGACGTGGACGACGTAGCGCTTGAACTCCTCCAGGTCCCGCCGCGCCGGGTGGTGCCGCGCGCCGAAGCCGTAGATCAGGGGCCGGCCCTCCCTGTCGTACCCCTGCAGGCACAGCTTCGCCTGCGCCACCTCCCGTGCCACCTCCGACGCCGGGATCGCGCCGTGGGGCTTCGCTGTTGGTTTCCACTTGAGGTATTTGAGCAGCATCGCCGACGCCTTGCCGATGTTGTGGTCCCGCGCCCGCAGGAACCGCCGCAGCGTGTAGTCCTCCTCCTCCTGTATGCATTACGTCGGTGATGGGAAACAATTGCATAGGTGATAGATGAGCATACAGGTTGAGTAGTAAACTTTTTTTACCTTAAAAAAATGAGTTTTTGAGATGCATGTGAATGAACAAAATAAGAGAGTAAAGCTAAACTTTTATTTAGTGATTCAGAATTCGTCGCTCTCACTCACATTGTTTGTGCCCAATCCAAAGATGTAATGGCCTTTCTTCCCCATCGCAGGCAAGATTAGGGTGTGGGATTAAGGTTCAGAGTTCGGAGTATTTGGCAGAGCTCTCAGAACGACTTCCAGACTCAATTCAGAAGTTCTATCAAACAAGTTTTTTTTACCTGAGAAGTAATTCTTTGCTAATTATGTGCAATGATTATCTTAAATGAATTAAGAGGTTGACACCTGAAAAAATTAGCCATGTATGTCACGGTGATAGCTTGGCAAAATTGAGTTATCATGACAATGATGGTCATAGGTGATAGGTGTCGGTGGAGACAGTGTGGCACCACTGGAGCTACACAGGAGATGGTGGCGGCGCTCAGCCAGAGATGATGAAGAAGGCAGAGAGGAGACATATGGGATGGATTTTAGCGAGTGGATGTGGTGCACGGCAACAAATTCGACGGCGGGGAGCCACCGGAGCCCGACGGGAAGGCAGGGGCGAGCGGCGTAATCTAGGTGGGCCTAGGAGGAAGAGGTGAGGGAGAGAGGAGGGGGGGTTTTAATTAAAGAGAGATTTGATATGGCACTTTAATTTAGATATAACGATTAGAAAAATTGAGTGATGGTTGCCCATAAATCATTCCGTTGTCAACCCTTTTCATTGTTTCAACTAAAGGTGTGTTTAGTTGGGGAGGTGAAAATTTTTGGGTATCATATCGGATGTGTTGAAAGGATGTCGGGAGGGGTTTTTGATACTAATAAAAAAACAAATTACAGAACCCATCAGAAAACTGCGAGACGAATCTAATGATACTAATTAATCGGTCATTAGCACATATGGGTTACTGTAGCATTTAAGGCTTTTCATGGACTAATTAGGCTTAAAAGATTCGTCTTGCGATTTTGCCGAGAACTATGCAATTAGTTTTTTTTCGTCTACATTTAGTACTCTATGCATGTGTCTAAATATGCTCTTTTACTGTAGGAGGCAGGAAATTTTGGAAACTAAACAAGGCCTAAGCATCTCAAAAATTGAGTAGAGTGGAGTAAAATAAAATGGATTTGGGTGGCAGTTTCATTTCATCATCATCACGTCGTGATCAATTGGTTAGGCCGCCGGTGTGACGCGAGATTACTATTAAAAGAGGGAGGGGGATTGACAGACGGGCTAGTTGCTTGGTGTCCTTTGAGTCGTGGGCAGCATTTATGCGGGGCTTTTCTGTGCACCACGAGTGATCCATGGCCGAAATGAAATGAAGCCCACACCACACGGCTGCGTGCGCCATCCACCCAACTGTACTAGTACTAGTAGCTGCCTACAGGTAGCGGATCTTTATTTCTTGGGTTTAATATCTGTGCACATTTTCCATCACACAATGACCCTGTTCGCTGGTTGGTGCTGGTGCTGGTTTGGACTGACTGGCAGGTGCTGTTTTTTTTTTTCGAAAAAAACGCTGTTGGCTGGCTAGTTTGGCCTAGCTGAAACCAATAAACGAACATGCTGAATCTCTGAAAGGAAAAAGAATCATATAAGTACGTACTAGTATCTGTTGCTATCATCATAATATGCTTGTCTGAATTTAATTTTCTATATATTGTGATGATGAATCAAGGGGTGCCGGGGTGAAGTGAAGGAGAAGTCAATGGAGGAACCGAGGGCGAGGAATAGATGAGATGACCAAGTTAGGTGCACAAACACAATCGCATGCATATGCATTGATCTGTGGCTGAATTTTCTTGGGCTCCCTGGCACACGTGATTAGAAAATGCACACTATAGTGTACGAGCTCTAGAAATAGGGCACACAAGCTTTTACCGGTCAGTCAGTTCCGATCCCTGGGTTTCACTTGTCAGGGTTCATCCCAAAGTTTAGTCTCTATTTCATCGGAGGTTTGATATATACATAGAGTATTAAATATAGACTAAAAAATAACTAATTACATAGATTGCGATTAATTTACATGACAAATTTTTTTAGCCTAATCAGTCCATGGTTTGATAATGTGATGCTACAGTAACTCTACGGTAAACATATACTAATGACGGGTTAATTAAGCTTAATAAATTCGTCTCACAGAGTACTGAGGACTTCTATAATTTATTTTATTATTATTATTCAAACACTCACACGTAACATTTCGATATGACACCTGATATGACGTCCCTAAACTTTAACCCTGAATTTAAACACCCGCACTTGGGAAAAATGAAAACGAGGCGCCGTGCAAAGCAAGCAGTTTGGAAACGACACAGGCAGCGGTGTCAACCACAAGCAGTACCACCTGTAGGTTGGGTGTTGGCTGGGCAGACGAGCAAACTGCTAACTACCTGCAATAAAAAAAAACTGCTAACTACCTGGAGTCCTGGACACGGATGCTGAACCACCACCAGCCGCGGCCGGCCACAAATGAGCGAAGTGTGACAGGGCCGGCCATCAACGCCAAAAGCGATGGCCGGACGGCCAAGAACCGTACCAGGGGTACCACTTGGGGCATATATATGCAGCCGCCTCTGTGCCAGAGGGAAGCAAATGGCGACGAGAAGCTCTAGTTAACAGTGGCGATGACTCATTTGTCTACAGCAGGCTGCTCCATCTTGAGGTCTTGACATGCATGCCAATAATCAGCATGATTCTCAGAGTTCCTGATCTTAGGTAGCTACAGGTTGGTGTTTATGTGGTGTGTTCATTCTGATCGAGGCCCAGTTATGATTTGGCTACTAATAATAGCAGTAACTGTAGTTACAATTACAGTAATTAAGGCAGGTAAATTATCTACAGTATGTAACTAAAAAAAAAGTTTGATGGTAGTATAAGACAAGATATACGCCGCCGCCTAGCTGTGGCAGTAGGTTGCTGGATGATGATGATGATTCGCAGAAATGAATGAATCGTCCCCTGAACTGAAGAGCGGATGCACATGGCAGTGTCGCCAGAGCGGCCGAGCCATTCATTATGCTAGTCATACAGTATTGTGTTCGTTGTGGATCCCATTCAGATTCAGGCAAGGCCACGCCATATGCATGCTATGGAGTAGGCCATGCGAGTATGTGATGACTGACGACTCACGAGCAATGGATGGATGGAATCATGGAACGACGGAGAGATCGAGGGGACGAACCTTGCAGGAAGGGTCCTGGGCTTGGGTGACGGCCCTCAGCTCCGCCACCTGCTTCCACTCCGCCGCGTCGCCGTCGCTCGCCACCTGCTGCTGCTCCTGGCGCTCCGCCATGGCCGACGACCTCAGCTAGTGATCGATCGATGTCCACGGGTGGGTGGGAGAGGTGGACGAAATATATGGGCGACGGGAGCCGGAGACCGGGCGCGCAGGGGAGGCAGGTTTTATAGGAGGCGGAGCGGGGCGGCTGGCTGGCTGCGACGACTGTGCGTGGTGCGGCGGCCTCCAGGCTCCAGCTCTTCGATCTCAACGACACGAGAGACGAGCTGCGCTGTGCTGTGCGAAATTTTTAAAATTTTTGACACCTTATTAAACTATTCTTAATTCTAAAACTGTTTTTTTTCTTCAAAAGTAACACTTTTGGCCACGCCTATTTCGGGACGCGGCGAAACAACTCTGTCACGTCGTGCATGGCGGCGCGGCATGGGTGCGTACGTGGCAACGTCCTGCCCCGCTGGTCGCTGACGTGGCAGGTCATGCCGCGCCACCGATCAGGGCGCGACTGTGACGCGCCACACGTCAGGGCGTGGTAGAGCCAAATAGAGGCCTGCGGCCTAGTCCCTTTCCTCCCTCTTTGTTTCACTCCGCGCCGCACAACCCCCGCCGCCGCGCCTCCCAGCCCGCACCGCCGCGCCATTGCCTCCCGGCTCCCCCACGGCCGGCCGCCGAATTTTCCTCCCATGCCGGCCCCCTCCCTACCTTTCCCGAAGCTCCTCCTCGGCATTGTCAAGGTAATGAAGCTCCTCCTCGGCCTCCACGGTGGATCGAATGATTTGAATGGGTAGTTAGGGTATGGAGGAAAATATGAGTTCGTTATAATGTTGGATTGAAGGATTAGGATTAGGATTGCCAATGTTAAGGTTAATTGGTTAGTTAGAATTATGATTACCATTTATTCTAAGGTCAATTTTTATATGAATTTTGCTTGTTTGAATTTGCATCTCAACTTTTATATGTGAATAAATATATGGACACACTGTTGATGTACCAAATTTTATTTTTTACTGATCAAAGTATAGTTTTTATATAGTTTTCATGTTTGCATCTAAGATAGAGTTTGCACCAAAGTCTAGGTTATATTTTATTTGTTGTAATACAAATGGTTCTCATTGATATTAATTTGTGATGTTTTGATTTTTGTTTGTTAAATTACAACCATTTTGTTAGATGCAAGAAATGTATAAGGAGGAGTTTTGGCGAAAACGGGGTCGTCCTCGAGAATTATACCCCGATGCGTCTAGCAAAGATGCCCCCGTCCCTCCTAACCTTCCTGTCCCTAACTGTGACTGTGGTTTCCCGGCCGACGTGTTTCAATCGAAACATCCAAACACAGCGGCGCGTTGCTTCTACACATGCAGTCGTTTTAATGTAAATAATTATTTCCACTATCTTTTTTTTATTTGTGTAAGTAGGCTACTAATATTTTATTGGAATCTTGTTGTGTAGGCCCATGAGAGGTGTTTTTTCTTTCAGTGGATCGACAGTGCAGACAAGTTTGACCCTAAATACCTCCTTTTCGACAATTGGTGTAGAGGGAGACATCCACGTGAGCACTTCCAGCGGTGGGTTCCACCCCCCTAACCCCCCGTCAATGACGGCTAAGGAGAAACACCTAGTCATAGTTAGACGTCTCAATGAACCTCCTCTGTACGAATGCGGAGATCGAGCTGTGATAAACCCTGAGAATACGTTGGAGTTTGTGTGTCCAAACAAATACGAAGTAAGTGGAAAGTATATTTGTTTAAATATTTATTTCTATATGTGTGCGTGTACTAATGTATTCTCTTGTAGCGTTATGGATTTGCCAAATGTCGTTTCAATGAGTGGCTCTATGGTCTTAAGAATCAATGGTCGGAGCCATCAAAAGCAAAGGAAAAGAAGAAAGAAATGTTAATTTACAAAGCACCTCTGAAAGCTCTAGTTTGGTTTTGGTGAATTGATGAAACCCTAAGTGCTAACCTAGTTTATCAAGTGATCATGAGATAGGTAGCACATTCCAAGTGGTGAAGCAAATGAAGACCATGACATGATGATGGTGATGCCATAGTGATGATCAAGTGCTTGGACTTGAAAAGAAGAAAGAGAAAAATAAAAGGCTCAAGGCAAATATATAAATGGTAGGAGCCATTTTGTTTTGGTGATCAAGACACTTAGTGAGTGTGATCACATTTAGGATCGATAGCCGTACTATTAAGAGGGGTAAAACTCGTATCGAAATGCGGTTATCAAAGTGCCACTAGATGCTCTAACTCATTGCATATGCATTTAGGATCTAGTGAAGTGCTAACACCCTTGAAAAATGTTTGTGAAAATATGCTAACACATGTGCACAAGGTGATATATTTGGTGGTTGGCACTTTTGAGCAAGGGTTAGAAACTTCACCGATGCCCTAGACAGAAAAGACAGAGGTCACTGTAAGTAACCGGACGCTGGCCTCGGTTGGACGGGAGCGTCCGGTCAGTAGAAGCAGCGAAGACGCTGGCGTCGATCTCTGACCGGACGCTGGGTCACTTAGTGACCGGACGCTAGAGGGCTGCGTCCGGTGCTGCTGATGTGGCAGCGCACAGGGGAGTCGCCGTGTGACCGGACGCTGGGAGTGTCCGGTCGAGCATGACTGGACGCGTCCGGTCGTGAAAAGTCGTCTCTGGATGCTTACTGGAAACGACCGGATGCTGGGGTTCTACGTCCGGTCACTTTGAGCTGCTGCGTCCGGTCGACACTTAACCGTTGAGATCGGGCGATCAACATTTAAAGAGAGGGGACACGTGGCACGCATCGCATAACCGGACGCTGAGGTCCAGCGTCCGGTCAATATGACCGGAGCGTCCGGTCACCCCGCGTTGTGCCCAGTGAAGGGGTACAACAGCTCTATTTCGTGGGGGCTTCTATTTAAACCCCATGGCCAGCTCAAGCTCACTCTCTTGGCCATTTGCATTGACATAACAACCTTGTGAGCTTAGCCAAAGCCCTCCCACTCATCTTCATCATTGATTCATCATCTTTGTGAGATTGGGAGTGAATCCAAGTGCATTGCTTGAGTGTTTGTATCTAGAGGCACTTGGTGTTCGTGTTTCGCTGCGGGATTCGCTTGTTACTCTTGGTGGTTGCTGCCACCTAGACGGCTTGGAGCAGCGAGGATCGTCGAGCGGAGGTTGGTGATTGTCTCCGGCTCCGATCGTGGTGATATGAGGGGTTCTTTACATTTTCCCGGCGGAGAGCCAAAAGGTACTATAGTGGATTGCTCGTGGCTTGTGTGATCCTCATCTTGTGTTGGTTGTGCGGCACCCTATTGAGGGTTTGGCGTGTGATGCCAATTAGCACGTGAACCTTCAAGTGAGTGAATTGGAGCAACTTCTTAAAGGAGTTGCTATGATGAAAGAGCTGACTCCGAGGACAAGTGATTATCTTGTTTCCTTTGGTGAATGTATGTCTACAAGAATATTTGCTGCATATTTGCATAAACTTGGTAAAAAGGCACGGCAGGTGAGTAAAATGCTATGCTTCTATACGCACATACTATTATTTAATGTTTAATATTTTATCTGTTGGAAGCAGATAGTTTTTTTTCCAAGGTCATTTAGCACAAGCAACACATAAGGGTTACCTAGAATTAAATTTTGAACTGAAAGTTTGGATTCTAGTCAAATAATCAATTCCAACCTGTGGTAGAATAAGTGAGAATGCAACTAGTCCACAGAAGATGGTCTCCTATGTCTGGAACCTGGATAGTGCCAAAACATGTACTCCGCCCACCGGCCACTCCGGGAAGAAAAGTAGTCTTTGTTTAACCTAACTTTCTTGGACTAAGGAGGGAAGTCAGCTTTTGATCCAAACAAGGGCACAGTTAAGAGTAAATATGCCCCTCGTATTTAATAGCACACTTAAATCTGTCCTGGCATATTACTGCATGTGGGTGCCTTCAATTTTTGGGCAATATTTCTTATTAATATTACACAAACCATCTCTTCATGGTGCTAAGATCAGATGGATTCCCCTCTGTCTTTGACAAATAAAAACACCAACTTCAATCCAACAATATCATAAACTAATTGTTGTTGTTTTTGGCAGTATGATGCATTTGATATTGGCTTTTATAACCACTGATGATTTCACAAATGAGGATATTCTTGAAGTCACTTATCCTGCTGTTGCGAAGAGGCTACTGTTGGATTCTTTTAGTCATATTCATCAGATCGGGATATATTGCATAGGAATAGAATACATGTTAGGGATTTACATGAGAGGCAGAGAGAAGGGGAGTGAGAAGTAGCAGACCATCGAATGCCGTAGTGGTTGAAGCACCGGCCGGGATCTCGTTGGCGGACGCCATCTGCGCGCCGGCAGCGATGTTCGGTGGAGAGGGAGGAGTCGGCGCTGTGGCGTCCTCGGCGGCGGCGTGTGCGTCGGGGGGCGTTGCCGGCGTCGGTGGTGCTTCCCGTCGTTTGGCGGCGCCTTCTCAAGATCGGGTTAGGGTTAGGATGTCGGTGGGGTGATGGCGGCGCGGTGAACCTCAGATCATGAGCCCCCGCCCCCACCTTTCCTTTATAAGGTGTTTGTGCGGGGCCCACCAACCATGTAGGGTTGGGCGCCCCGATCGAGGAGCGAGAACAAGGCCCAAAAAAGGCCGTTGGGCCTAGCTGGTGGGAGATCAAACCTAACATTCTCCTCCTTGATCTCTCATCTATTCTTCATTCTTTAATTTCATACTCAAAACTTTCAATTCATATTTTTCTTGCTTCCATCCTATTTCATCATAGATTAGTGCATAGAACTGTCCCATCACACAAAGCAATTAGTGCCGTTAGACTAATGACCACAATACACTTCTCTCTGTTTTGAAATGTAAACTTTCTTTGGGCCCTTCAGATGTTCGGGAATCATAGGCTTTCCCTTAAACCCATACCCGCCACGTGTTCTCTCGAACACGTTGGGTGGTAAGCCCTTTGTGAGCGGATCCATGAGCATTTTCTCTGTGACTTATATGCTCAAGATTTATTATATGATCCCGAACTTTATCTTTCACAACATAGTATTTTATGTCAATGTGTTTGGCAGCACCACTTGACCTATTGTTGTGAGCGTCATATGCATCATTGGATTGTTATCACAATACAATCTCAAAGTGGTTCATTTATATCATCAATCACTTTCAATCCGGGTATGAATTTCTTCCAACCAATTCACCGCCTCCTGTTGCCTCATAGCATGCTACAAACTCGGCATACATTGTCGAGGATGTAGTTACGGTTTGTTTGGAGTTTTTCCACGATATAGCCCCTCCTACGAGAGTAAATACATATCCTGACGTAGATTTTCTTTCATCTCCCGCATAATCAGAATCTGAATACCCCTCTATCTGCAGGGTATCAGATCTTCTATACGTAAGCATGAGGCCTTTCGTACCCTGCAAATAACGCAGGACTTTCTTCACTAATTTCCAATGTTCAATTCCTGGATTCTTTTGATATCTGCCAAGTAACCCGATAACAAAAGCTAAGTAAGGGCGTGTACACACTTGAGCATATTATAAACTTCCAATAGCTGAAGCATACGGTACCGCTTTTATTCGGTCAATTTCATATTGGTTCTTGGGACACTGATGTTCCCCAAACCTATCGCCCTTGACTATAGGAGCAGGTGAAGGACTGCACGCGTGCATACTAAATTTCTTCAGGACCTTTTCTATGTATGCCTTTTGCGATAATCCTAGAACCCCTTTTCTCCTGTCTCGGTGAATCTCTATTTCCAAAACGAACGAGGCCTCACCGAGATCTTTCATATCAAAGTTTGAGAACAAGAATTTCTTCATTTCCATTAGTAGATTGATATCACTACTAGCAAGCAAGATATCATCCACATACAAAATTAGGAATATGTACTTTCCATTCTTGAACTTTGCATAAACGCAATTGTCCTCAACATTTTCTTCAAACCCAAAACCTTTTATCGTTCTATCAAACTTCAAATACCACTGTCTTGAAGCTTGCTTCAATCCGTAGATTGATTTCTTCAGGCGGCATCCCATATTTTCCTTTCCTTTTACGACAAAACCTTTCGGTTGTGCCATATAAACATTTTCTTCCAAATCCCTATTTAGGAAAGCCGTCTTTACATCCATTTGATGTAACTCTAAATCATAGTGGGCTACAAGTGCCATTATAATTCTAAAGGAATCTTTACATGAGACTGGAGAAAACGTCTCATTGTAATCAATCCCTTCTCTTTGCGTGAAGCCTTTCGCCACAAGTCGCGCTTTAAATCTTTCTATATTCCCTTGGGAGTCATATTTCGTTTTGTAGACCCATTTACAGCCTACTGTTTTGGCTCCTTTAGGAATATTTTCTAAGTCCCAAACTTTATTGGTACTCATTGATTTTAATTCATCTTCCATAGCCTTAAGCCACTTTGATGAGTGGTCGCTTCTCATGGCTTCTTCAAATGAGGTGGGATCATCCCCCATCTGACATTCTTCTGTTTTATAAACTTCATAGTCATCAGTAATAGCTGATCTTCTTATTCTTTGAGACCTTCTAGGTGCCTCCGGCACTTGTTCCACATTGGGCTGTTGTTGTTCTTCCTCATGTGCAACATTTGGTTCTATAGGTTCCTCAAGGATATGTTCCTCAAGGATAGGTTCCTCATGTTCATTCATTGTCGTCACGGGAGAACTTGCAACAGGTGTTGGCACTACAGTGTCCTGCACTGTCGGTGCAACAGCAGCAGGTAGCATGAAGAATGGTTCTTCAACTATCGGAGTGGGTACATGTACCCGCTTCTCCTGTAGGTTGATTTCTCGTGCTACCATGCTCCCCCTGATCATGTTATCCTCCAAGAACACAGCATGTCTTGTTTCCACAATCTTCGTATGTCTGTCAGGACAATAGAAGCGATATCCTTTCGATCTTTCTGGATAGCCAATAAAATGGCAGCTGACTGTCTTGGAGTCTAACTTTTCTATGTTTGGGTTAAACACTTTTGCCTCAGCTGGACAGCCCCACACACGTAAATGGTTAAGTGAGGGTTCCCTTCCTGTCCATAATTCATACGGTGTTTTAGGTACCGATTTACTTGGTACTCGATTAAGTATGTGAATGGCGGTTTTCAGTGCCTCCATCCATAAACTAATCGGTAATGTGGAGTAACTCATCATGCTTCTTACCATATCCATTAAGGTACGGTTACGTCTTTCAGCCACTCCATTCTGCTGAGGCTCCTCCGGTGTGGAGTACTGAGCAACTATGCCATTTTCCTGTAGGAACCTTGCAAATGGTCCAGGAATTTGGCCATATGGGGTATGTCGCCCATAGTACTCTCCACCTCGGTCTGATCGTACTATCTTGATTTTCTTATTGTGCTGATTTTCAACTTCAGCTTTAAATATTTTGAATTTATCCAATGCTTCCGATCTTTCTTTAATTGGATAAATATTGCCATAACGAGAGTAGTCGTCTGTGAATGTTATAAACGAGTCATAACCATCCACACTTTTTACAGGAAAAGGACCACATATGTCTGTGTGGAATATTTCTAAAATTTCTGTGCTTCGTTTGGCATCTTTCTTAATTTTTTTGACATACTTTCCTTTGATGCAATCAATACATTGTTCTAAATCTGAAAATTCTAAGTGCGGGAGAATTGATTCCTTAACCAATCGTTCCATTCTCCCCCTCAAAATATGGCCCAAGCGACAATGCCATAATTTCGAAGAGACAGTATCAATTCTCTTCCGCTTCTTAGTTACATCCGCAGATGGGGAATCATTCACATTCTCATCGCATACATTGTTCGCATTCTCAGCAAGAGATAATAAATAAAGCTTGTCTTGTCGGAAGACAAGACCAACACATTTATTATTAACCAGTATCTTACACTTGCCATCACCAAAATGGCAATCAATTCCATCATCATCAAGTTTCGAAACACTTATCAAATTTCTACGCAAAGAGGGAACATAAAGTACTTCTTTAAGTCTAAGTACAAAACCATTATTCAATTCTAAAGAAAAAACTCCAATGGCTTTAACATTGGCTTGCACTCCATTTGCAACTTTAATCGTTCTTTCTCCTCTTTGCAAGGTTCTCGTCCCACTTAACCCCTGTAAGAAATTTGCAACATGAGTAGTTGCTCCTGAATCAACCCACCAAGTGGATTTATCATAACATAAATACAGGGATTAATCTACAAATGTAATAAATTCATCACCTTTCTTTAGAAGAGATTTCAGGAAGTCTGGACAATCCCTCTTGTAGTGTCCCTTCTTGAAGCAGTGCTTGCACTAATCCTTTTCAGCTCCACCATACTGCTGATTCTCAGAATCCTGGGGTTTTTTTCCCTATGAATTGGAGGAAGAGGACTTATCCTACTTAGGTTTCCCTTGTGGTTTAGAATTCTTGCCATTAAAGTTCTTTCTTTTGTTATCCTTCACAAAATGAGCAGATTCGCCTTGTGAGGACTTTATCCTCTCCTCTTCTTGAGCACACATTGAGATGAGTCTTTCTATGCCCCATCTTTCAGGCTGCATATTGTAATTCACAATAAAGGTGTCATATTCTTTTGACAAAGAAGCAAAAATCAAATGAATCAAGAAATCCTCCTCCTTCAAATTCATTTCTTTTAGCTTAGATGCCATAGTGTTCATCTTCAAAATGTGCTCTCTTATGCTACCACCAGTGAATTTCTCATTCACAAGCTTCTTAATCAGTGAACTTGCTGTGGCCTTGGTAGACCCAGTAAACTGACTCTTAATTTTCTCAAGATATTCTTTGGCAGTAGCACATTCAGGGATTGAGCCCCTTATCTGTTCTTCTATGGTGGCTTTGGCTACCAACAGGCACTTACGGTTGGAGAGAGTCCATTGCCTATGTTCAAAGTCATATTTCATTCTTATTTCAGCATGATCACGCTTTCGAGCAGCGAAATCAGCGTCAGATTCATTTTCACCTCTCACCGGGTCCTCTAGCTCAGTAGGACACGGTGAGGTGATGGCAAAATCGACCTCTCCCAACGCAAGTTCCAATTCATACTTCTCCCGCCACACACGGTGATTGGTCCCATTGAGTGTCGGGATGTTGGCAATGTTCACAATGCATTTGCCTCCTGAAATCACACCAGAGTAAGTAAGAAACATTTATACATAAAATTTCATGCTTTTAACTCAACGTTGGTCAAATTAAAACTTATAATTCATCCATGCAAAACATTTTACATCACCGTTGGGCAGAAGTAAAATTAATGCACAATTTCTCATGGATCAAAAATTATAATATTGTTATTAACAACGTTGGTCAGAAAATAACAATATCATAATCGCATCAAAATTATTAGAAATTCATTTCTCTTAAAATTAAATTATCCCGTTGGTTCAAATTTAATCAAAGAGAACAATAATTATCATACACAGCGGAAACATTAATAATCTTTTCATATTATTATTTTCCAGAAGCACTAAAAATTTATTGTTTTTCTAAGCAAAATATCGTTGGATAAAATTTGCACAAAAAATTGTATCAAAATCATTCAAATTCATCAAAATTATGCATTAAAATTGCTCCTGGAAAATAACAAAATTTTTCTTCTTTCATTTCAGCCCAGCACGGCCCAAGACGGCAAAAGCCGGCTCGGCCCAGTCCTCCACGCGCGCGCAGGCCGCACCCAGGCCGCAACCTGGGCCTGGGCCGGCAAAGTGCCGCGCGCGCTCGCGCCCGCCTGGGCCAGCGAGTTGGCCCATCCAATCTCGAGCGTCCGTCTTGATCCGACGGCCAAGCGTCCGTTTCGGCCGGATCAAAAACGTCGCTGCGGCCGGTGGCCTGGAAACCCTAGCGCATTCGCACATGCTCTCTCTCTCTCTCTCTTCTTCTTCTTCTTCGCCGCACTCTCTCTTCTCTCTTCAGCGCAGCGCAGCCGCAACCGAGAGCGAGCGCGACGAGCGAGCGGGCGGTGGAGCGAGCCTCGGCGCCGTCGCTGGCCCCCTCGCCGGCGCGCGTGCTCCCCAACGGGTGAGCACGCCGCCGTCGAGCGGCCTGGCCGCGGCGCTTCCTTGGCCGAGCCCGGCGAGCCAGTGCCCCCGTCTCGGCTTCTTCTCCCGCGCCGGCGGAGGTTCATCCGACCCACCCTAACCTTAACCCCACTTTCCCCTTTCTGATTTGAGTTGTTCTTTTCGGGTTCATCCGAATGGGAAACTAGGGTTAGGGTTCGTTCTTGCCGATTCGGTTTTCTGTATTTTTTGGATTTCTTTTCTTTTTCGTTCATCCGAATGGGAAACTAGGGTTAGGGTTAGGGTTTCGACCCTTCTTTCTTTCTTCTTCCCCTTCTTCCCTCTTTCGGATTTGGGTCTAGGGTTTTCTCTTATCCGAAAGGATTTAGGTCTAGGGTTCTTGTTTCTATTTTCTTTTCCCGATCCGGTTTCTTCTCGGAACCTAGCTCCGGTACCATTGTTGGATTCTTTTAGTCATATTCATCAGATCGGGATATATTGCATAGGAATAGAATACATGTTCGGGATTTACATGAGAGGCAGAGAGAAGGGGAGTGAGAAGTAGCAGACCATCGAAGGCCGTAGTGGTTGAAGCACCGGCCGGGATCTCGTTTGCGGACGCCATCTGCGCGCCGGCAGCGATGTTCGGTGGAGAGGGAGGAGTCGGCGCTGTGGCGTCCTCGGCGGCGGCGTGTGCGTCGGGGTGGCGTTGTCGGCGTCGGTGGTGCTTCCCGTCGCTGGCAGCGCCCCTTCTCAAGATCGGGTTAGGGTTAGGATGTCGGTGGGGTGACTGGCGGCGCGGTGAACCTCGTACTGCGAGCCCTAGCCCCCACCTTTCCTTTATAGCGCTGTGCGACGGGGGCCCACCAACCATGTAGGGTTGGGCGCCCCCGATCAGGGCGCGAGAACAAGGCCCAAAAAGGCCGTTGGGCCTAACTGGTGGGAGATCAAACCTAACTGCTACATGGAGACTGGATGGATGACCCTGCTATTCCTATAGTCACTGGTTTTCTTGGGAAGGTATGTACTTCTACATGATTTCTGTTGATGGTGTCAAGTTTACTTTGTTTGGATTCGTAATGATGCGCGTCAATTTCAGGGATGTAAATCATGTGCTGTCACCACTTTAGGCAGGGGTGGTAGTGACTTGACAGCTACAACCATTGGCAAAGCCTTGGGACTAAGAGAAATTCAGGTTTGTTTTCATTTTTTCAGTGTTCCAGTTTCAGATCCTTAGATAATGCATATAAATATTTGTGCATGTTTCAGGTTTATTAGCTTTTTACGAATCAATAAGTTGTTCAATGCTTTAGATCCTCAAATAATATTGTCGTTGCTATCTTTTTATGCTTTTGAATAATTTTTCCCTTGGTGTATCATGTTGGGTTTCATACTTTCATCTCTAGCCTACCCCAACTAGCTTGTGACTTATAGGCTCTGTTGTTAAAGACTTAAGTTGTTTCGTTCATTTTGAAAACTAAAAGTCCCCTGTAACTCCACTACTGTTTTTTTATAGGTTTGGAAGGATGTAGATGGTGTGTTGACGTGTGATCCTAATATTTATGCAAATGCTATACCCGTGCCCTACTTGACTTTTGATGAGGCTGCTGAGCTTGCCTACTTTGGGGCACAGGTATTTCATCTTTCTTTTTTAGTTATGATTTGTTGATCAAATAAAATGTTACCTGTTGCACCTCAGAACTCAAATTGTAAACCAGAAGATTAAGTTTAGTTTACATGGTCATTCTCGTTGGCCTTTGTTTTCCCTTTTTGTTTTTGGTTTAGGAGGTCAGTTGTTTTGGCAGAAATTTTATAACAACCAATAAATTTGTTCTTATTATAACTTCTGGTACTTGTCTTTTGGGCAGGTTTTGCATCCCCAATCAATGCGACCGGCTAGGGATGGTGATATACCAGTGAGAGTTAAGAACTCGTACAATCGTCATGCACCTGGTACTGTCATCACTAAATCCAGAGATATGAGCAAGGTTTGTTGTGTTAGTAGATTATGATTCTTTCCTGTGCAATATCTCATTACTGCTTTGCTGAGTTCCTTGAAATAGCCAGAGCTACATTATTTTTGCAGAGCATATTGACCAGCATTGTGTTGAAATCAAATGTTACCATGCTGGATATAGTGAGCACACGGATGCTTGGCCAGTACGGGTTTTTAGCAAAGGTACATGAAGCAACTGACGTGACTCATTTGTTTGTTTGTTTACATTATACCTTTTTGTTAGCTTGATCATATTTTTATGTACATGTGCAGGTCTTCTCAATATTTGAAGATTTGGGCATCTCTGTTGACGTTGTGGCTACTAGTGAAGTCAGCATCTCGTTAACTCTAGATCCATCAAAACTATGGAGCCGTGAATTGATCCAGCAGGTAAGCATCTGAGTGAGGAAATATTTTTAGTTCAACTTTCAGCAAACAAAGCCAGTACCTCCAATAACATTGTCATGTACGGCCGCACGTATACCAGGCGCAGGAGAAACCGCGACGTGCGCCGGGCGGCCGAGCGGGCATCAGGGGCACAGGAGCAGCAGGCGAGTGGTTAGGAGGGAAAGTAGCTATCTTTACCTTATTTGGTTTAGTCCTACAATTAAGGAGAACCTTCTCCATCTGTAAGGCCATTGGCCATATATGCTGTACGGCAGTAGCCTTTGGAAGGAAGGAAGATTATTCCCATCTAATCTCCTACCTCTCTCCTTAAGCCGGCGACCTGGGGGCATACCCCAGTCGACGTTGAAGCTCGGCGTGGGGGAATAACCCTGCCGGCAATCACGGACCGAGACTACGATCTGCGTAGTCGAGGTCCTCCTACCCTGGGCATCGCTGCCCTTGACAGCCTGGTATCACGAAGCCGACGATCCTCGTCTTCCCAGCCATCCACCTCCACCACAGCCGCCACCAATCAACCCCAACCACCACCATCGGCCGCAGCCTCCACCACTTCCACGGGCCACTCCACCACCATGGCGGAGCCAACCATGGCTGACCTCATGGCGATGATGCAATCCTTCAGGACGGAGATGAAGGAGATGAAGGCCGAGATGGCATCCATGAAGCAGAAGTCAGCCTCGTCGTCGGACAGCGGAGGCGGCGGTCACATGGAGCATCCTCGCGAACCGGATCGCCCCCCCAAATTCCAGAAGATGGATTTCCCTCGTTTCGACGGCAAGTCTGATCCGCGGCTCTTCCTTAACAAGTGTGAGTCGTATTTTCGTCAACAGCGCACCATGGCCGAGGAGCGCGTCTGGATGGCGTCCTACAACCTCGAAGGCGTCGCCCAGGAATGGTTCATGCAGCTCCAGGAGGACGAAGGCACACCGGCGTGGGGGCGCTTCAGAGATCTCCTTGATCTGCGCTTCGGGCCGCCGCTACGCTCGGCGCCCCTCTTCGAGCTGACGGAATGTCGACGTACGGGCACCGTGGAGGAGTACTCCAACCGCTTCCAGAGCTTCCTCTTCCGCGCGGGGCGCCTCGACGAGGGGCAGCGTGTCCAACTCTACACCGGCGGTCTCCTCCCTCCGTTGAGCCACGCCGTTCGTCTCCACAATCCGGAGACGCTCGCCGGGGCCATGAGCCTCGCCCGACAAGTGGAGTTGATGGAGCTTGATAAGTTGGCGGCAGCACCGGCCAAACCGGCGCATCGCGCGGGCCCGGCTGCTCCGGCACCACGGCCGGCGATGCCCGCCCCCCAGGCGCCCCCGCTGCTCGCGCTACCGGCACCTAGGGCCGAGGCGGCACCAGGCGCGCGCGAGCGACCACCTGGCCGCCGTCTTTCCAAAGACGAACAGGAGGAACGCCGCCGGCTCGGGTTGTGCTTCAACTGTGATGAAAAGTACTTTCGCGGCCACAACCGTACCTGCCGCCGCATTTTCTACGTCGAAGGCGTTGAGCTGGAGACGGACAACGCCGCAGCGGGCGCCGCTGACCCGGCGGGAGAGGCCCCCGTCTACTCCCTGCATGCAGTGGCCGGGGTGCCTGGCTTCGACACACTGCAGGTCCGCGCGCTCCTCGGGACGGCAGTGCTGGTCGCCCTCCTCGACACGGGCTCAACGCACAACTTCATCGGCGAACGCGCCGCGTACCGCTCCGGGCTGCACATCCAGCCGCGCCCACGTCTCACCGCTACCGTGGCCAACGGCGAGCGCATCGTCTGCCCAGGGGTCATCCGCGACGCGCCGGTCACGGTACATGGCGAGACGTTCCACGTCGACCTCTTCGTCATGCCTTTGGCGGGCTTCGACCTCGTCCTGGGCACTCAGTGGCTGGGCACCCTCGGGCCCATCGTCTGGGACGTCGCCGCGCGGACCATGCAGTTCCAGCGCGCGGGACGTGCCATCTGCTGGACCGGCATCGCCTCCTCCGACAGGGCGGCCCTCCGCGCGGTCACGGCAGCCCCAGCGCCGGTGCTACAACCCCAGCCGGCCCGGGAGCCGCTACTCGACGCCCTGCTCCACTCCCTCGGCGACGTCTTCACCGCGCCCCGTGGACTGCCACCCAAGCGCTCCCGTGACCATCGCATCGTCCTCAAGCCGGGAGCGCTGCCGGTGGCTGTCCGCCCATACCGGTACCCGGCGGCCCACAAGGACGAACTCGAACGGCAGTGCGCCGCCATGATCGAGCAGGGCATTGTCCGCCGCAGCGACTCGGCGTTCTCCTCACCAGTACTCCTCGTCAAGAAGCCGGATGGCTCTTGGCGCTTCTGCGTTGACTACAGAGCGCTGAATGCGCTCACCATCAAGGATGCGTTCCCCATTCCGGTGGTGGACGAGCTGCTGGACGAGCTCCATGGCGCAAAATTCTTCACCAAGCTCGACTTGCGCTCAGGCTACCACCAAGTCCGGATGCGCCCGGAGGACATCCACATGACGGCCTTCCGCACCCACGACGGCCTGTACGAGTTCCTGGTGATGCCGTTTGGGCTGTGCAACGCCCCTGCGACATTCCAGGCGTTGATGAATGATGTACTGCGACCGTTTCTTCGTCGTTTTGTTCTGGTGTTCTTTGACGACATTTTGATCTACAGCAAGAGCTGGAGCGAACAGCTTCATCACATCCGCATCGTCCTCGAGGAGCTTCGACGCCATCAGCTGTTCCTCAAGCGCACCAAGTGTGCGTTCGGCGCAGCGTCGGTCGGCTACCTCGGCCATGTCATCTCCGAGGCGGGCGTCGCCATGGACCCGGCCAAAGTACAGGCAATCCAGGACTGGCCCACGCCTCGGTCAGCGCGGGCGGTGCGGGGCTTCCTGGGCCTGGCCGGCTACTACCGGAAGTTCGTCCACCACTACGGTACGGTGGCCGCACCACTCACGGCTCTGCTGAAGAAGGACGGGTTCTCATGGAGCGAGGGGGCCGCGGCGGCGTTCGCAGCGCTCAAGGACGCGGTCACCTCGGCCCCCGTCCTCGCCATGCCGGATTTCTCCAAGCCGTTCGTCGTCGAGTGCGACGCTTCGTCCCACGGGTTCGGCGCGGTGTTGGTCCAGGGTGGCCACCCCATCGCGTTCTTCAGTCGGGCTATCGCTCCCCGCCATCAGGCGCTGGCGGCCTACGAGCGGGAGCTTATCGGCCTCGTACTGGCAGTGCGGTACTGGAGGCCATACCTTTGGGGTCGCCGGTTCGTCGTCAAAACCGACCACTACAGCCTCAAGTACCTGTTGGACCAGCGGCTCGCGACGATCCCGCAACATCATTGGGTCGGCAAGCTCCTGGGCTTCGATTTCGCCGTCGAGTACAAGCCCGGGTCGACCAATGTGGTGGCGGATGCTCTCTCCCGCCGCGACACACCGGACGACGGGGCTGTTTTGGCCCTCTCAGCCCCGCACTTCGACGTTCTCTCCCGCCTCCGGCAAGCACAGCTGACCGACCCCGCCCTGGCTGCCATCCAGGACGAGATCCAGGCCGGTGCTCGGCGCGCACCTTGGGCGGTGGTTGATGGGATGGTCCAGTACGCGGGCCGACTCTACTTACCACCGTCTTCACCACTGCTCCAGGAGCTGCTGGCCGCTGTGCACGCCGAAGGCCACGAGGGGGTCCAGCGAACGCTGCACCGCCTTCGCCGTGACTTTCATTTTCCTAACATGAAGCAGGTGGTCCAGGATTATGTGCGGGAGTGCTCGACCTGCCAGCGCCACAAGTCCGAACACCTCCATCCGGCTGGGCTCCTACTTCCTCTTCCGATTCCGCAAGGCGTCTGGACAGACGTGGCGTTGGATTTCGTCGAAGCCCTACCTCGCGTACGGGGCAAGTCTGTCATCCTGACGGTGGTAGACAGGTTCAGCAAGTACTGCCACTTCATTCCGTTGGCGCACCCATACTCGGCGGTGTCAGTGGCTCAGGCGTTCTTCGGGGAGATTGTCCGCCTCCACGGTGTGCCACAGTCTATGGTGTCCGACCGAGACGTCGTGTTCACCTCCAAGTTCTGGCGGGAGCTCATGAGGCTGATGGGGACCAATCTCCACATGACGTCGGCCTTCCACCCTCAGTCGGACGGCCAGTCCGAGTCGGCGAACAGGGTTATCATCATGTACCTGCGGTGCCTCACAGGTGATCGGCCGAAACAGTGGCTGCGGTGGCTCCCTTGGGCGGAGTACGTCTTCAACACCGCTTACCAGAGCTCCCTCCGCGACACGCCATTTCGGATCATCTACGGACGCGATCCTCCCTCCATCCGGTCCTATGAGCCGGGGGACACCCGTGTGGCTGCTGTGGCTAGGACCATGGAGGAGCGGGAGGAGTTCCTCGCTGATGTGCGCCATCGACTTGAGCAGGCTCAGGCGGTCCAGAAGAAGTACTATGACCAGGGTCACCGCGACGTCAAGTACCAGGTAGGCGAGTGGGTGCTGCTTCGCCTCCGCCACCGGACACCTGCCTCCCTCCCCACCGATGGCGCCGGCAAGCTGAAGCCAAGGTTTTATGGGCCGTACCGTGTGCTGGAGCTCATCAACGAGGTCGCCGTCCGCCTCGACCTCCCAGCACGTGCCCGTATCCACGACGTCTTTCACGTGGGCGTCCTCAAGAAGTACCATGGCGCGCCCCCCGCTGCTACACCGCCACTGCCACCGCTTCACCATGGGGCTGTCACCCTGGAGCCCGAAAAGGCCGTCAAGACCCGACTCGCCCGTGGCACACGTCAGGTGCTTATTCAGTGGAAGGACCAGTCTCCTGCCTCGGCCACTTGGGAGGACGTCGACACTTTCAGCGCTAAGTTTCCCACATTCCAGCTCGAGGACGAGCTGCCTCTCGAGGAGGGGAGAGATGTCATGTACGGCCGCACGTATACCAGGCGCAGGAGAAACCGCGACGTGCGCCGGGCGGCCGAGCGGGCATCAGGGGCGCAGGAGCAGCAGGCGAGTGGTTAGGAGGGAAAGTAGCTATCTTTACCTTATTTGGTTTAGTCCTACAATTAAGGAGAACCTTCTCCATCTGTAAGGCCATTGGCCATATATGCTGTACGGCAGTAGCCTTTGGAAGGAACGAAGATTATTCCCATCTAATCTCCTACCTCTCTCCTTAAGCCGGCGACCTGGGGGCATACCCCAGTCGACGTTGAAGCTCGGCGTGGGGGAATAACCCTGCCGGCAATCACGGACCGAGACTACGATCTGCGTAGTCGAGGTCCTCCTACCCTGGGCATCGCTGCCCTTGACAAACATCCAGTTACCAAATGTTTCACTCTGCATGTGTTATCATCTCTGTTCAATGTTATGATTAAGCTTGGAATTTTGAATTGCTTAGTATTAAATTACACATTTTGTAACTATGTGTTTTGATCTATGGATTCTTGCGGCAGTTGATAACCCACATAACCTTTTAGGTGCATGTTAAACTTACAGAACAGATAATATATTGAATTCTTTTCCTGGATTTGCTTCTCGTGGTTTTACTTTGCAGGTTTAACCTGGCAAATTTTCAGTAATTTTTTTACTGTCCTCCTGATTCTTTTTTTTTTACAATGATGTGGCAGGAACTTGATCATGTTGTTGAAGAGCTTGAAAAATTTTCTGTTGTTCATCTGCTCCTGCGTAGATTGATCATCTCACTGATAGGGAATGTACAGAGATCATCATTGATTCTTGAAAAGGTCAGAGCTCCTAATGATACTACTAGTAACATGACATCTTGTGATTCTGAACTTCCATGCTAGGTCATGCTTTTTATTCTGGAGAATGGACACCGAAACATGAATGTCTGACCCTTTTGCTGCATGCCTGGCATTCAATGTTCTACGAAGAAATGGTGTTAATGTCCAGATGATCTCACAAGGGGCGTCCAAGGTATCCATCCCCTCTTTCAAAACATAAAACAAGTTTTTATGCAATTTCCAGATGGTGCAGTAATACTTATTATGTACTCATGCAGGTGAACATTTCCTTAGTAGTCAATGACAGTGAGGCAAAACAGTGTGTACAAGCCCTCCATTCGGCATTCTTTGAGAATGGCTTCTTGTCGGAAGTAGAGGGAGCTGATGTTCCCAAGAACGGCGCCTCTCTGAACTCAAATGGCGCTATCTATGCAAACTAGTCGACTCTGCAACTGCATTCTCAGATTTATGTACCATTGATAGGTTAAATGGCGATTCGTAGCTATTTATTTAGGTCACCCAGGGCCCTGAGCAAATTCCTTGATGTTTTAAGAGCTTACCAGGAACTGTTTGCATGGTATGCAATCGTTTACCGTGTGATTGGGTCCTACCAAGTAGTAGCCAATGTCTTGGGGATCTGCCACTTGGTCAAGGCATTCCCAAGCTTATTATATGTTGAGTTGTATTGTATGTGAAAGTTATAAGAGAATTGCTTGCGCCCTCTGGCTGGTGATAAAGTTTGTAGTTTTAGACTGAACTCAGCGGATGGACCATTATCAGGTTGCTCATGATATGTAAGCGAATGTGATCTTCTGTTTCTGTGACCATTATCAGGTCGCTTTCCTCATGATATGCAAGTTCATAGGCTTGTGGTCAGCAGATAACTTTTCTGTTTCCTCAACCTCCATCTCATCCATTCAGTGATGAATTTTGCATTTACTCGATTATGGCTCGAGAGCTCAACAAACTGAAATATTTACATATAGACTATAACAACAAAACTGTTATATTTGTAATTACAACTTACATGTGATCTAACAGATTTACAATATTCTGATCTTCATATGCCTTGATGTATTTTTTCAATTTTCAGAACTATCATATACATCAGCTATAAACTTTCATGGACAAACTATTGGCTACATGAAGACAAGTAATGTCTACTCAAACTGCTGCTGTGCCTTTTGCCTCTCGAGTTTCTGGATCAAAGCGTTCTTTTCCTCTTCAGGGAGCCGCTATCCATTAAACCAGACTGCGCATAGAATGTGATCACCAAGATTCTTTGTAAGATGAGTGCAACAGATACCAACAATATGAGGCTTTGAGGAGATAAAGCTCAATGGTTTGTAACTTACCAAATGTCCAAGAAGAAGACCAGGGATAACAAACGTTAAGATGCCAGCTTCCAATTTTCCATAGCAGAGACCTGTGAACATGATTGACAAATTGGACAATACTACAATGTGCAAGGTTTTAGCAAATTGGACTATCATGAGCATGGCCATTGCTTGTGCAGTCTTCACATCACTGTATATGTAATCGGGTAGGAAACAAATGACAGAAAAAATGCAATGGATGAGCTGAAATCTAATCAGAGAGATACACACTGATATTCTGATAATCAGCACACGCCGCATTTGCGTACCTTCCTTGAAGACGAGGCCAGTGAGCGCGGCAAACGTGGGGCCGACGAACCACAGCGCAGCGGGGTGGTCCAGCACGTACTGCACGAGGCCCTCGTCCAGCGGGCGGGCGGCGACGAGGTAGGTCCCGACGGAGCCGAGCACCCCGACGGCCCACAGCGCCTGGAGGAAGCGCTTGATCGGGGTAACGTAGATGTGGATGAGGAGCAGCGACAGGCCCAGCCCCGAGGCGCCGGCGGCGTACAGGAGGTCGTCCGCGCCGGCGCCGGCGGCGGGGTTGCCCTCCGGCAGGAACGCCGCGGAGGCCGCGGCCACGAAGGACGCCGCCGCCGTCACCAGCCCCGACCGGTAAAGCAGCACCTCGCGGACGTCGGAGTCCTCCACGGTCCAGGGCCCGTAGGCGCCGTTGTAGACCGTGGTCCGGTCGGGGGTCAGCCCCGCGCCGGACCCATCCCCGACGACCCAGAGCCTCGCGCCGCGGCGGCCGAGGGGGTAAGACGTTGGTCTCTTGGTGCAGCCGGGGGCGAGGCTCGGGTGAGGTGGGAGCGACACAAGCCGCGGCGAGAGGAGGAGCGCGGCGGTGGCCATGGGGGTCGGTCGCGTCGCGTGATTTCTAGAGGCTCTCAGTGAGTCTCAGCCAGTGGATGCGTCAGCCTCGATATTTCGAGCGTTCGTTTCCGGGGACGGTGGCCAGTGGCCAGTGGCCGCGGATTCACTTGCAGCGCTTCAGTGGGCTTATGGGCTGCGTACTTGGCAGGGCTTCTTGAACTGCTCTCTCTCACTCACATTTGAGCATGGAGGCCCAAGAAGTGATCGGAACATTGATGAGCCCGGGATAGTTGACAGGCCTATTGATTCTCAAAAAAAAAAAAAAGTTGACAGGCCTGTTGCTGTCGATTCACAAATAATTCCTGTCTTACACTAATATATTCCCTCTATTTAAATTGCAAGTCGTTTTCACTTTTTTAGATACGTAGTTTTTATTAAAATCGTCTAAAAGAAAAAGAAAAAGAAAGAAAGAAAGAAAAGATGATGAACATCAACAGGACAACAGCAAGGAAATAGACTCGAGCTTGATCTTTCTCTGTTTACATATTCAATTCATAAGCACCTTGTGAACGATAGTTTAAACAAAGCCAAGTAAGAAATTTGGCATATGAAAAAGAAACCTTTACAACTAACATTTTTATGTGGTGTTTAAAACAGGTTATTATGTAGGATTAATCGGCATGTTGTTACAGTATATTGTTGTGTTTGTAACAATAGACATCTGATGCTTTTCTATTATTAATTAAGCCAAAAGCCTGAAACTTGTTCCATTAACTTTAAGACAAAAAAAAGCTCAAATGGCTCCGTGGTTTGTGAGGCGGTAGAAACAGCCACTGGTTTGGTGCAAGTCTGCGGGCCGTGCCATGGGCTGGCAATGTACTACACAAGCATATAACAATAGCAGCCTTGCCTTGCCTAGCATAGCAGGGTCCCCAAGTAGAGTTAAAGTGAGCATGGTTGGTCACTTGGTCCTGTGTGTGATCCTGTCTGTCCTGTGTCATCTCCTCTGCATGTCCACGGTCCACCGGTGACCGGACCACCTGCCCTGCCACCATTCATGCTAACTGCAATTGGCGCCGGAGGCCGAACAGAGATGGGCTAAAAGCTCCCTTTCAGCCATCAATGGCTGGTCCTCCGCCTACCGTCTTCCTGCCCTGCTGCCGCAACGTCCCTGTATACTGCTGTAGTACATCTATGGCTGCCTTGAATTTCCAGCGTCCAATCCAGAAGGCACCTGCTGCGACTGTGAGCATCCATCCATCCACCCGTCACAAGTGCATTCACAGTTTCTGACCGGCCTTCAAGTTTAGTCTGCAGGTTAGAACTGAAGCTATTCGATCTACAGACCACAGCCACCCAAACGCAAGTGCATTCAGAGTCTATATATGATGCTGCAGTTATTAACTCCATGCAGTAATGATCTTATTAGATTTTTACTATATTTCAGGAGCCTAAATTTCAAGGCGACAAACATGTTTTTTTTTCTCGCGATTGGGTGTTCAACCCGTTTTTTATTAAGGGGAAAGGTAACCAAATGTTACAAAGATGATACATATGACTCATAAGTAATCCTTGGATTACCAACGAAAATCCCACATGCACAAACAAACAAAGCAAGAAAACACGAGGAGGACCCTCCACCTCAAAACCCCAACCGGTGAGCCTAACAAATGAAGACAACATAATGGTAGCCGATGAGTGTAGTGAAACATGCAAAGGCGATGAAGCAAGCTTCCAACAACAGAGGCGGCAAAGCATCCGCCAGGAAATGCCAATCAACCTCGGCAAGGCCGCAGAGAAATGCCGATCAACCTCCGGAAAGCATCCGCCAAGAGCACCCGAAGACAACAACAAGCGGCAAAGCATCCATTAGAGAAGAGACCACAGCGACAAAGCATCCGCCGAAGCCGCATGAAGACGGCGGCAAAACATCCACCAAAGACGCGGCGACCATCAACGTGGCAAAGCAACCGCAAGTGGGGGGCATCACGCTCCACACAAAGAATGTATCTGTCGGCGCAAAAACGTGTCAATGCGCCGGGGCACACAGCAAGCCGGAAGGGTCTGCTTGACGGAGCAAGGCTGGAGATCCGCTAGGCTTCAATGCAGAGTTAGTCGATCCTGTGAATTCCTCCCGAGGTCGTGCCAGTCAATTTGACCTGCAATTGACAAGGAGAGAAAGTTTATCAGTAATTTAAGGTGGAACATGCCGGTTTTTACCCAGACAGTTCCAAGTGTGTCGCTTCGGGAGCAACTAGTGTTAGCCCACTGGATCACGGAGATATCCGACCACTCACTAATGTTACCGAGCACGCACTAGTGATGCCGACCACTCACTAGTGATGTATGTGTCAGAGATACATCACTGGCTAATTCAGATTCGATCAATATGTGATGTAGAGCCAATGAATTTAGTAAGAAAAAGGGATATGCCACGCACACAATCGACTATTTGATACAGACAGACCCACGAACCGTCTAGACCTAATCCATTACTATCAACAATGAGGTTCGACCGGATTGATACAGCTATGATGATAACAACAAACTAAATCCAAAGAATTCATAGAACCAACCATACTTTAACAGGTTTATGAAAGCGTGTCATATCTGTGAAAACGCAGGCAAATCGGCTAAAAGATCCGATTCTGATAGAAAAAGGATCATAGCATGTAAATAATTGACTATTCAATACGAACAGACCTATCAACTCCTCAAATCTAACCTATCGTCTTTAACAGTGGGGTTCAACCGGATCGATGGCAGCCATGATAAAGATAACATATTAAACCTTTAAAGAAAACGGATCTACTCATACTTAACAGAATCATGAAAACACACTACGAGCGTTAAAGTGCAGGCAATCGGCTATTTAGCCGATGCAGGCATAGCAAACAGCCAGGGTCATGCCTGGTCGAAAGCAAACCTACCAGCTACCATCCTCTGATCTAGAGTACCAACAGTGGGGGTCGACCGGATCGATGCAGCCGTGATAGCGAGCTATAGACCAGATTCAACTAGCTAGTAAACCTTATCAAGATCAGACATGACTTGACCGCATACTATGCACGATCAAGATCGAAGTAGAACAGCCGATAAAACGTAACTCGTCGTTTAAAGTAAGAACCATTGCAATATAATAAGATAAACGAGGGATTAAAAGGATGTGAGGCCGATCTAGATCGATCTCGATTGGGCAGGTTGATATTGCTGAAAACTAATAACAATAAGAACATCAGCAAGATCGGTAACTTAATGAATCTATCCGAATGGCGCCACCCTTAGGTAGAGCCGATAACTTGACCTTAATCTAATTCGAGCAGTGGAGGTCGAACTTAACCGATGCAGCCGTACTTGAACTAGATAAGAGTCGATAACTAGCTTATACTAGAGCTCGCAGTGGAGGTCGAACTTAATCGATGCAGCCGTACAAACCAAAGTATAAGCCATGACGGTACTTACAGACAAGCCGGAGGTCGGCCGGACCGATGCAGCCCTGCTTGTTCAAGAACTCGCCGGAATCTACTCTACTTCTACTCCTAAGGGTTGGCACGGAGCCGAAAAAAGTAACTTGTATTGATTGATTGGATATCCTCTTACAATAGCCAGGGTCCAATATTTATACCCGGAACCTAAGTATGAATCCTACTCAAGTACGACTCATCACAATCTTTGGTATAAAAGAAAACATTTCTAGCTTAAGATAACTTGGATCCTACTCTTTTCCTTTTTTAGAGTCCGACATATATTTCCTGACACCAACCGTAGCTCATCGTCATTATTCTGTGACGTCATTCGAAGAGAGCCGATTCTAGTGCCGCATCTGAATCAGCTGATATCGATCTTTATGCAATCGATTCCTTGATGACGCAATCTTGGAAGCTTCAAGTTCTCGCGTTCTTCTCCCTAATTTTTGGTGTAAACAATATCTATCTGAGAGGGGAGTCCGGAGCGACACCGACGGCAAGGCAACCGCCCGAGCAACATGACGGCAAAGCATCCGTCCAAAAAGAGCGATAGCGGCAAAGCATCCGCTACAGAGAAGCAATTGACTGCGGCAAACACCAACCAACTACTGGACAAACCAAAGCAAAGATTAGCATGAAGCACAATTAGGCATAGAACAGCAAGGAGGAACTCCAGGTAGGGAAGCACGGCAGCAGGAGTGCTCCAACGACGTCTTCAAGAAGGGAATTGACATCCGCAGACGCCATCATCATTGACAGAAGCACCCTGGGATTTTCATCCCCTAACTTGCCTGGCGACCCAAACGTTGAAGGCAGTCTTCAACGACGCCTTCAGGAAGGAAAATGACGCAGACTGCGCCACCACCGCCAGCCCAGAGCAAGATGTCGGGCATGGTAGACACCCAAGCACAGTAGTCGACACCGTGGGTCGGGGGGGGCGCCACCGTGCTAAGGGGCTTCAAGGTCGGCGAATCGCGGGCCCGGCCGACCCGACACAGACCACCGCTGCCCGCTCGGATGCACTGCAGTGGCACCTGGGGCGACCACTAGAGACCTAGAGCGGTAGATCCAACTCGTAGGGGCCCGGATCCGTCGGGACAAGCGTCACAACAGCATGGTGCGTACCCGCGGCCCCAACCGCCCGGGTGAAGCGTCTCCGGTCACTGTCAGGCCAGCTAGCCAGCGGATCCGACCAGCCGCCGTTGAGCATGCCCGACTGAGGCCAAATCCAGCCCATAGGGCCCGGATCCGGCCGGCCAGCCATCGTAGTGGCCTCCGACCGCCCAGGAGAAGCCGACGTCGGTCGCCATCAGGAGGAGCAGCCGAACCCTAGCAGATCCGGCCTAGGGTGGCGTAGAGAGGAAGGTTGGAGGAGGCATGGCGTAGGAGAGAGGGGGAGTGGAGGTCGCGACGGCTCCCTTTTTTCGGGGCAGCCGCTTGCCGCCGCCGCCGCACGCCGGAGGGCGGCGATGGCAGGCAGAGAGAGGAAGCAGGGACAGGAGGTCTTGGTGGCGCCGATGGTTTGCCCCCGAGGCGCCCGTGGAGGAGCGCTCGGGGGGTCACAAACATGTTTTCTAATCAATAAAAATATCAGGCACCTAACGTGTAATATTATTTGCACTGATCACCGTCTGGTTACAGAGGAGAGCATACAGATTACAGAAGCCATGCATCTTTCTTTCTGCGTGTCTTGTACAAGATGACATCACTTGCAATTGCTAATTCGCCTAGCTGCTACGATATATATATCATCATATATTTCAATCTCTGACACGTACTCGAGTGTCCGTCCGTCTATGAATATAGCCCGCGCGCGTACGTACTATACTGCTCTCTGCTCACTTCATCTCGATCGATCAGTTTTCAGTTGCTCGTCTCGACCAGCTTGAGCTTGCCGCCATAGATCTCCGCGAGCTGGGAGTCATCAATGGCCTCCCGGAGCGTCCTGTCGAGGTCCTTATCCGCCACGAACACGAACTTCTTCTTGGTGTTGTCGTCGATGAACGGGTAGACGATCTTCCAGGCGGCCATGAACACGTAGGGCACGTGGATATGGAAGACGCGGCCGAGGCGCTCCGGGTAGTAGCTCTGCATGATGTCCAGCGCCGCCAGGTACCCCCGGATGTCGCAGTTGGCGTAGCCCCAGCCCTTGAGGTCGGCGACGGCGGCGAACTTCTCCTGCCGCCCGGGACCGGGCAGGGGCAGGCGCGCGACGGTGGCGTCCAGGACGTGGACGACGTAGCGCTTGAACTCCTCCAGGTCCCGCCGCGCCGGGTGGTGCCGCGCGCCGAAGCCGTAGATCAGGGGCCGGCCCTCCCTGTCGTACCCCTGCATGCACAGCTTCGCCTGCGCCACCTCCCGTGCCACCTCCGACGCCGGGATCGCGCCGTGGGGCTTCGCTGTTGGTTTCCACTTGAGGTATTTGAGCAGCATCGCCGACGCCTTGCCGATGTTGTGGTCCCGCGCCCGCAGGAACCGCCGCAGCGTGTAGTCGTCCTCCTCCTGTACGCATTACGTCGGTGATGGGAAACAATTGCATAGGTGATAGATGAGCATACAGGTTGAGTAGTAAACTTTTTTTACCTTCAAAAAATGAGTTTTTGAGATGCATGTGAATGAACAAAATAAGAGAGTAAAGCTAAACTTTTATTTAGTGATTCAAAATTCGTCGCTCTCACTCACATTGTTTGTGCCCAATCCAAAGATGTAATGGCCTTTCTTCCCCATCGCAGGCAAGATTAGGGTGTGGGATTAAGGTTCAGAGTTCGGAGTATTTGGCAGAGCTCTCAGAACGACTTCCAGACTCAATTCAGAAGTTCTATCAAACATTTTTTTTTTTTTACCTGAGAAGTAATTCTTTGCTAATTATTTGCAATAATTATGAATTAAGAGGTTGCAATGGTTATCTTAAATGAATGAATAAGAGGTTGACACCTGAAAAATTAGCCATGTGGATGTCACGGTGATAGCTTGGCAAAATTGAGTTATCATGACAATGATGATAGGTGATAGGTGTTGGTGGATAGGTGTCGGTGGCTTTATAAGCTATGGGGTGAAGTGTGGCACCACTGGAGCTAAACAGTGTGGGAGATAAACAGGAGATGGTGGCGGCGCTCAGCCAGAGATGATGAAGAAGGCAGAGAGGAGACATATGGGATGGATTTTAGCGTGTGGATGTGGTGCACGGCAACAAATTCGACGGCGGGGAGCCACCGGAGCCCGACGGGAAGGCAGGGGCGAGCGGCGTAATCTAGGTTGGTGGGCCTAGGAGGAAGAGGGGAGGGGGGGTTAGTTAAAGAGAGATTTGATATGGCCCTTTAATTTAGATATAAGGATTAGAAAAATTGAGTGATGGTTGCCCATAAATCATTCCGTTGTCAACCCTTTTAATCGCTTCAACGAAACATCTCAAAAATTGAATAGAGTGGAGTAAAATAAAATGGATTTGGGTGGCAGTTTCATTTCATCATCATCACGTCGTGATCAATTGGTTAGGCCGCCGGTGTGACGCGAGATTACTATTAAAAGAGGGAGGGGGGTTGACAGACGGGCTAGTTGCTTGGTGTCCTTTGAGTCGTGGGCAGCATTTATGGGGGGCTTTTCTGTGCACCACGAGTGATGCACCACGAAATGATGCATGGCTGCGTGCGCCATCCACCCGAATGTACTAATGAAGCCAGGTAGCGCCACGCGGCTGCGTAGTTTACCATCCACTCTCCGACTGTACTAGGACTAGTAGCTGCCTACAGGTAGCGGATCTTTATTTCTTGGGTTTAATATCTGTGCACATTTTCCATCACACAATCTCTGAAAGGAAAAAGAATCATCTAAGTACGTACTACTATCTGTTGCTATCATCATAATATACTTGTCTGAGTGAATTTAATTTTCTATATATTGTGATGATGAATCAAGGGGTGCCGGGGTGAAGTGAAGGAGAAGTCAATGAAGCACAATCGCATGCATATGGATTGATCTGTGGCTGAATTTTCTTGGGCTCCCTGGCACACGTGATTAGAAAATGCACACTATAGTGTACTAGCTCTGGAAATAGGGCACACAAGCTTTTACCGGTCAGTCAGTTCCGATTTGACCTGTGGCTGAATTTTCTTGGGCTCCCTGGCGCACGTGATTAGAAAATGCACACTATAGTGTACGAGCTCTGGAAATAGGGCACACAAGCTTTTACCGGTCAGTCAGTTCCGATCGCTGGGTTTCACTTGTCAGGTTCCCTACAGAGTTTAGTCCTATCCATCGGATATTTGACACATATATAGAATATTAAATATAGAATAAAAAATAATTAATTATACATATTGGGACTAATTTACGTGACGAATTTTTTTAGTCTAATCAGTCCATGATTTGACAATGTGGTGCCACAGTAAAGCTACGGTAAATATATACTAATGACAGGTTAATTAAGCTTAATAAATTCATCTCACAGAGTACCGAGGACTTCTGTAATTTATTTTATTATTATTATTCAAACACTTACACGTAACATTTCGATATAACACTTGATATGACGTCCCTAAACTTTAACCCCTGAATTTAGACACCCCCACCTGGGAAAAATGAAAACGAGGCGCCGTGCAAAGCAAGCAGTTTGGAAACGACACAGGCAGCGGTGTCAACCACAAGCAGTACCACCTGTAGGTTGGGTGTTGGCTGGGCAGACGAGCAAACTGCTAACTACCTGCAATCAAAAAAAACTGCTAACTACCTGGAGTCCTGGACACGGATGCTGAACCACCACCAGCCGCGGCCGGCCACAAATGAGCGAAGTGTGACAGGGCCGGCCATCAACGCCAAAAGCGATGGCCGGACGGCCAAGAACCGTACCAGGGGTACCACTTGGGGCATATCATATGCAGCCGCCTCTGTGCCAGAGGGAAGCAAATGGCGACGAGAAGCTCTAGTTAACAGTGGCGATGACTCATTTGTCTACAGCAGGCTGCTCCATCCTGAGGTCTTGACATGCATGCCAATAATCAGCATGATTCTCAGAGTTCCTGATCTTAGGTAGCTACAGGTTGGTGTTTATGTGGTGTGTTCATTCTGATCGAGGCCCAGTTATGATTTGGCTACTAATAATAGCAGTAACTGTAGTTACAATTACAGTAATTAAGGCAGGTAAATTATCTACAGTATGTAACTAAAAAAAAGTTTGATGGTAGTATAAGACAAGATATACGACGCCGCCTAGCTGTGGCAGTAGGTTGCTGGATGATGATGATGATTCGCAGAAATGAATGAATCGTCCCCTGAACTGATGAAGAGCGGATGCACATGGCAGTGTCGCCAGAGCGGCAGAGCCATTCATTATGCTAGTCATACAGTATTGTGTTCGTTGTGGATCCCATTCAGATTCAGGCAAGGCCACGCCATATGCATGCTATGGAGTAGGCCATGCGAGTATGTGATGACTGACGACTCACGAGCAATGGATGGATGGAATCATGGAACGACGGAGAGATCGAGGGGACGAACCTTGCAGGAAGGGTCCTGGGCTTGGGTGACGGCCCTCAGCTCCGCCACCTGCTTCCACTCCGCCGCGTCGCCGTCGCTCGCCACCTGCTGCTGCTCCTGGCGCTCCGCCATGGCCGACGACCTCAGCTAGTGATCGATCGATGTCCACGGGTGGGTGGGAGAGGTGGACGAAATATATGGGCGACGGGAGCCAGAGACCGGGCGCGCAGGGGAGGCAGGTTTTATAGGAGGAGGAGCGGGCCGGCTGGCTGGCTGCGACGACTGTGCGTGGTGCGGCGGCCTCCAGACTCCAGCTCTTCGATCTCAACGACACGAGAGACGAGCTGAGCTGTGCTCTGCGATTTTTTTTTAATTTTTAACACCTTTTTAAACTATTCTTAATTCTAAAACTATTTTTTTTCAAAAGTAACACTTTTGGCCGCGTCTATTTCTAAGGCGCGGCGAAACAACTCTGTTGCGTCATGCATGGCGGCACGGCATGGGTGCGTACGTGGCAACGTCCTGCCCCGCTGGTCGCTGGCGTGGCAGGCCTCGCCATGCCACCGATCAGGGCGCGGCTGTGACGCGCCACCCGTCAGGGCACGGTAGAGCCAAATAGAGGCCCAGTCCATTTCCTCCCTCTTTGTTTCACTCCACGCCGCACAACAGCCGCCTCCGTGTCGCCTAGCCCCCACTGCCGCGCCTCCCAGCCCGCACTGCCGGGCCATTGCCTCCCGGCTCCCCCACGGCCGGCCGCCGAATTTTCCTCCCATGCCGGCCCCCTCCCTATCTTTTCCGAAGCTCCTTCTCGGCCTTGTCAAGGTAATAAAGCTCCTCCTCGGCCTCCACGGTAAATCGAAGGATTTGAATAAGTAGTTAGGGTATGGAAAAAAATATGAGTTCGTTATAACGTTAGATTGAAGGATTAGGATTAGGATTGTCAATGTTAGATTAATTGGTTAGTTAGAATTATGATTACCATGTATTCTGAGGTCAATTTTTATATGAATTTTGCTTGGACCTCGTTTAGTTCGCGGTTAGGAATCAGTATTTGACACTGTAGCACTTTCGTTTGTATTTGACAATTATTGTCCAATCATGGCCTAACTAGGCTCAAAAGATTCGTCTCGTAATTTACAATCAAACTGTGTAATTAGTTATTTTTTTATCTACATTTAATACTCCATGCATGTGTCCAAAGATTTGATGTGATGGAGAGATAGTGAAAAAACTTGGAATCTAAACAAGGCCTTGTTTGAGTTTGCATGTCAACTTTTATATGTAAATAAATATATGGACACACCGTTGATGTATCAAATTTTATTTTTTTACTGATCAAAGTATAGTTTTTATATAGTTTTCATGTTTGCATCTAAGATAGAGTTTGCACCAAAGTGTAGATTATATTTTATTTGTTGTAATGCAAATGGTTCTCATTGACATTAATTTGTGTTGTTTTGATTTTTGTTTGTTAAATTACAACCATTTTGTTAGATGCAAGAAATGTATAGGGAGGAGTTTTGGCGAAAACAGGGTCGTCCTCGAGAATTATACCCCGACGCGTCTAGCAAAGATGCCTCTGTCCCTCCTGACCTCCCTGTCCCTGACTGTGACTGTGATTTCCCGGCCGACTTGTTTCAATCAAGACATCCAGACACAGCGGCGCGTTACTTCTACATATGCAGTCGTTTTAATGTAAGTAATTGTTTCCATAATCTTTTCTTTTCACTTGTGTAAGTAGGCTACTAATATTTTATTGGAATCTTGTTGTATAGGCCCATGAGAGGTGTTTTTTCTTTTAGTGGATTGACGGTGCAGACAAGTTTGACCCTAGATACCTCCTTTTCGACGATTGGTGTAGAGGGAGACATCCACGTGAGCACTTTCAGCGGTGGGTTCCACCCCCCTAACACCCCGTCAATAACGGCTAAGGAGAAGCACTTAGTCGCAGTTAGACGACTCGATGAACCTCCTCTGTGCAAATATGGAGATCGAGCTGTGATAAACCCTGAGAATACGTTGGAGTTTGTGTGTCCGAACAAATACGAAGTAAGTGGGAAGTGTATCTGTTTAAATATTTATTTCTATATGTGTGCATGTACTAATGTATTCTCTTGTAGCGTTATGGATTTGCGAAGTGTCGTTTCAATGAGTGGCTCTATGGTCCTAAGAATCAATGGCCGAAGCCACCAAAGGCAAAGGAAAAGAAGAAAGAAAGGTTAATTTACAAAGCACCTCCAGTCAAGTGCGAATATGGTGTTAAATTCAACTACGGTCTAGTTCCTTCGGAGCTTAGAATAGGCCATTATTGCGGCCATATGGTTGACTATGATGATGTTGGTTATTTTTGTGGTAAACATGAAATCGTATTTTGTTTTTTTGCTAAAACATATATGATATAATTTTTCGTTTGAACAGAGCACTAGGAAATACAGGTGGAAATATTATGATGGTCAAGCTAAGTTCTTGGATGAACTAAAGGGGAGGCAAGTAATTGCCCAGAAGAGGGGATATGGACCTGACTACGTCAACCTATTCGTTAAACATCACAAAACAAGATACGTGGGTTTGCTAGACAGCGCGGTATTCGTAACCCGATCGATGTTGGGCTTGACAAATGAGAATTAGAGAGACGGAGGGCGTTAGAGGAGGAAAGAGCAAGGAAGGAGGCAAGGGATGAGACAAGAGTACAGATGCAGGTCTTGAATGACTATGTTGTTGCATTATGTGTCAGCGAGTGCTTGAAAGCCTTTTTATTGTCGTTGTCTGATTTTAAATGTAATATAATCGCGTTGCTAACTGGTTGCATTTTATACATGAAGGGATTAGATGCAGCGAGGACCATGCCGCAGAGGTGGCCCGTGCAAGGTATGAGAGAAAGAAGTTAGATGAGCACAGAACGCGAGCTAGTCACGCC